>VYXH01002751.1:0-102337 GCA_013397275.1 Burhinus bistriatus
TGATTCTATGATTCTATGGTATTTGAAATCCACACTCTTCGGCTGCATGACAGTTGTTCTCTTGAAGAGAAGTATTTCAAAGTCCTACATGATGGAATCAATTGAAGTATCAGAGATAGCCATATGCTTGCAGCTTTGGAAGAGACTTCCCACTATGCAATTCTATGAGACCTGAGAGTGTAACTGCACAACCAGGCTTTCAAATTTTAAGTAGCATATACCAAAACCACTGTAATTAGTCTCAATAATTTCAAACGCGTCTTCCTCTGAGGCTTAAATCTACTGCTTCTCCACACAACGAAACTAGCCGCCCTCCTTACTGAGATGCTGATGTGTCCTTGCTTGCTTGCACCTTTTGAGGCATCAGAAAAAGCAGAGGTAAACAACCACAGATTGGATTACTCCTACATCCTCAGCTGAGATAGAATTCAAAACTAATCTGATTATATGTATATTATGAGGCACTAAGAATCTTTTTGCAGCAATTACCAAGCTTCCACACATAAAAAAGGGCATTTTATTTAGCACTGGGCAAATCTACCAAGTGGTAAGCTTCAAAGGGGATGTTGGGGGGAAGGAAAACACAAACAAAAAACCCCTCAAGTAGGTTTATAAAGCAGGGGTATTTCTTTTTATTGAACTGAAAAGAATTATTTCAGACTCTTATATGAACTGAAAAACTTTCAAATAAAATACAATTTCTCCTTTCCCAGTAATGTAACTTCTGTAAGTTCTAAAAGGCTCCAGAGCAGCAGCTGGAAATGCTGTCGCTGTTTCTGATGCACATCGCAAAACCAGGTAGGGCAGAGGTAAGGCATGCTAACTAGCAGTGGCTGACACCTGCCTTAAAAATTCATAGCCAAGATTATATGACAATTACTTTTGTACTTTTTAATTGCCACTAAAATTTGCCAGACAACCAAGTATGAGCTATATGTTTGTTTACAGATAAAACAAAGCTGAAAATGAAAACCTGAAGTAACACAGTATAATGTTATACATGCATATATGCTCACGCACATCTGTAAGACTAGATTTTTACCAAAGCTGTCAGTGAATATATTAACATAGCTGTAGGAGCACAAGCACGCAACATGGAGTGAAACTCAAAAGTGAAGGAGGAGGAGTTGTAAGTGGAGGGAGGATACAAGAGGGAAAACCACAAGAGGCACTTTCCACACGCCTGCTCAGACGTGAGGGCATTCAGACATCTTCCTCAGGTGTCTGTCCACTACCGTGCAGAGTTTGGGCAACAATCAGGATGAAATTCAAGTTCAGTCAGAAATATGTGGCATGATTGTGACCATGGAGACATAATAGGAGAGCATGTGTGACTGGAAAAAAGACCTCTGATTTAGAGAGAACAAGCAAGGATGAGAAGGAGAGGGATTACCACTTGATTGCACAGAGTACCAGTTTGAAAAGACTATGAAATGACTGAGTTTGGGATCCTGAGAAAGCCTGGGAAGGCAACTAGCAGAAGTTTGGGCTCTGAACTTGACAGTAGGCTTTGGTGCAGTCAAGGAATTGCTAGACAGAACCTCCTGGGGCACAGCCATGAAGGACATGACCAGGAGGTGTGGCACACAGTGAGAGGACGGTGAGTCAGGGATAGGTGCAGAAGATTGGATAGGGTTTGCCAAGAGTGCTGAAAAAACTGATGGATATTGCCATAAGGTGACATTCACTTGTGAAAAATCATTGTCATGGGGACAAGCTCTTGCTAATGTTATGCTCATCTCAGAAAGGCAAGAAAGAGAACCTAGGGAACTATGGGTTGATCAGTCTCACCTAGAATGATGCCTGGAAAGAATCTGAACTACTTCTCTTTGGAAACCTTTTGCAAGAACATCAATGACAGGAAGATAATCAGGAATAGTTAACCCAGATTTACTAGAGGGCAAATCATGCTTGACCAAAATAATTACATTCTACAATGAAATGACTGGCTATGGAGGCGAGGAGAACAATCGATGTTTCACTTAGTTTTTAGTGAACCTTTTGACACACTCTCCCACAGCATTCTCAACTGCAAGCTGAAGAAGTATTATTTGGAAAAATGGACTTTGCAGTGAGCCAAAAGCTGGCTGAATTGCTGGGCTCAAAGGGCAGGAATTAATGACTCAATGTCCAGCTGGCACCCAACAGCAAGCAAAATACTGCAGGGGTACTAGAGTCTGCATCATTCAACATCTTCATCAGAGACCTGGACAATCAGTATATATAGGACGAGAGGAAATGGGTTCAAGTTAAGCCAGGCGAGGTTTAGGTCGGCTATTAGGAAAAATTTTTTCACTGAAAGGGTTATCCAACATTGGAAGAGGCTGGCCAGGGAGGTGGTGGATTCGCCATCCCTGGAGGCGTTTAAAAAAAGGGTAGACACGGTACTTGGGGATATGGTTTAGAAGTGGTTTTGTCAGGTTAGGTTAATGGTTGGACTTGATGATCTTAAAGGTCCCTTCCAACCTTAACGATTCTATGATTCTACGATTCTATCATTCTATATTTTTGGTTGGTGTGAATTTGGGGGAGTGGCTGACACAACAAATCACATCATTTCAATCCAGAGGAACCTTTAAACTCGAGGAATGGCCCACAGAGGCCTCACAATGTTTTGTAGGGAAACGGAGAGCTCTCCAGAGGTGGTGGAATAATCCCAAGCACCAGTACAAGCTGGGAAGTGAAGAGCTGAGTGGCAGCTCAGCTGAAGTCTAATTTCTTTAGTTCTACGAAATTCACAAAACACTACTCTGTGACTTGAGCCTTCGCAGCCAAGTGAGAACCCTCTTTGCTGCTTTCAGTAAGCAAGGGAAAAATAAATGAGCTACAGTTTTCAAATATCATAACATATTAGGAATACAATGGTATGCAGGTTGATTTAAAAAAAAAAAAAATCATTAAGTCCATTTAATTCTTGCCCTTTATACCAATCAATTAGTAAATACATGTTTCAGTAATACCCAGCAGTTGTCATTTTTAATTGACTCCAAAGGCTAGATGATTGCTTTGTTGCCTATTTAGACCTAGATGCAATAAAAGACACAGGGACTGACAGGTAAGCACTGTAGCACGTCCTTCCAGTTAGGCACCTGCGACTCTCCACAGATAATATGGCAAGAATTAGATAACTCAGAAGCATCAGTAGAAACAGCAACAAAAACTCTGGAGGCTTCTCACAGAACTGCCTTGAGTTAGTCCACAGGAAGCACGGAGCATACCAAAACATCCAAATCCCGTCCTACCTCCCCTTCCCTGCAAAGCACAGGCATGCAAGGCAGCATTGCAGGATGCACATCTGTTCATCCAGGATCTAGATTTTTGACTGGTTAAATTTACAAGCCTGGAATAGTTAATCCAAAACCCTACCTACAAAAATGGTATGTTTTTTAAAACAAAATAAGAAGTGTAAATAGGCAGTTAAAGCATAATCATAAATAAAATGTACCAATAAAGGAGTCTGAGATGAATACTAATCATATGAGATATAAGACACCTGTATTTTCTAAAAACAAGTAACCCTGGCTCTAAAGAATAATCTTTACATTTTCATCAAAACATAAGTGTATATGAATCTAAAATTAACTATACATAGTAACAAAGTAAAGTTAAATTCCATGTATGCCATCAACACAAATTCATCACAGTATGCTACTTTGATACGAAAAGTTTTAAAGTTGTCATAAAAAGGGAGAAAATTACAAAGTAGCATCAGTGCCTCTAATACAGAAACCAGCGGTGGTACACACCAAGCAATCAATACGCTTCCTAACACAACACTACGGGTGCTGGGCCATAGACATTGGAACGCACAACCTCTAAAACAGATTCCAGTGTGCACCTAGGACAGACAGACAGACATTTACTTCAAGTAGTGTATTCTCAAAACTGACACCTGTTTCATGGAGATGTCAGGTACAGACACTGTCACAAGGCTTTCTTAAGTGACACAGAAAATCAACAAACTCAAACAACATGTAATACAAGTTTGTAACTACAGTTTGTCTTCCGGACCCAAAAAGTAAACATCTGAAAACCACAGCAAAACCAAACCACTGCAAATACTTCTTCGAAGAGTTCCCACCTAAACTTAAGGAGAGTCAGTTTTCAGATAAACTCAAGAATGTTTATTTGCCTCTATGTTGCCTTCAAGCTGCAAGAAATTCCTTCAAAAGACCTTACCTGCATTAGCTTCGGTGCTCCTCTGAGAAGCACAACCGTGGAGACTGCGCCCCAGCACAGTACTTTTTAAAGTACTACCAAGAAACCCTCTTCTGTGGCCAAGATCCGTTTCAAAAAATCTTTACATGACAACTGCGACAAATGCTGTTGTCCAGAAGTATTTTCAGCACGTATTTTAATTCCTCACTTCTAGAACCACATTTCTAGGTTAGCAGTGCTGTTGCTTTGGCAATTATTTGCCATTGTTACACATCTAAAATAAAAACTAAGCCAAGGGAAGATTACAAATAGCATTACTGTTTCTTATCCAGTTTGTTGAGAGTATTTGCAAACTGAGACAAATCTTGGGAATATGCAAATCTGGGATACGTGTCCAAAGAGCCTGCAAGTGACAGCAGCTAAAACTGAGCACCTTTGGTCTCCTGGGGCCCTCCATGAAGAAGCAGGTGCAGCAAGACAACTGATGCCAAAGGACAGAGCAGAGCAATTAACTAGTGAGAGAATTTCAAATGAAACACAACCTTCTATCTTAACTTAGATGTGTTGGATGGGCTTCAACTAATTCTAACAATTTAAAAATAGTGACCCTAACCATAACTAGCCAAGTAGTTAGCTCTGCAGTTAATGAACAGAGATACGCACCACACCGGGGAAATTTCTCCCATGCCACCCTAAGACAAAGCACGCAAGAGAGGTATCTCTCTGTAAGCGCCTGTCTTATTTTACTGATTATTAACTTTGATTAATATCATATCTTTTATACTAGTGCAAATTAGACAAGACGAATTCTATCTTTATTTTCAAGTAATAAGAATCTTAAGCTCTCAGGCCAGAGGTTCTTTGGAGCCTACAGAACGGTAGAACAAAGTAATTTGCCTTAGCATGTCACTTGTGCCACCTCCCTTTAATCGCTAACAAATTGGCATATGCTACTCGTTATTACCCTGTTGATTTTGGCGCTATTTATGTCTACTGAGTCATCTATGTTCTATTCTGTTAATGTGACTAACCTCCTTATTTGGTATTTTGCTCCAAGCTCCCGCTCCTAGGAGGAGCTGATTATTTGAAAGCCTCAGTGTTACAATCCTCCTAGCTTCAGGAATAGACGTTTTAAAAAAGGATGTGGGTGTAGTCTAAGGATTTGAAATAAAAAGGCCTTTAAAAATAATCCATTTATAGAAAATAAGCTCATGATATTGTCAGACTTAGCCCATAACCTGCACTTCAAAATTCTCCTTATTTTTAGACCTGTTATTTAACTGTACATATATTTTAACCTTGTTGATAGAAAGAAAGATGACAGCCACAGAATCATCTAGACAAAACACCAACATCTAATTTGCATGTTTACTAGTCTTATACATTGAACGACGAGGGCCACTTCTCTGCTAACTTCCCTGCTAGTACGGTATCGTATCAGGGACTTCTCTGTATCTTTTTAGATCATTCTTCCATTCAGTTGCTTTCCTGTGTGGGGAAGCTTCTAACAGGCACAGTCACATCCACTCGCCTAACTTTACTGCAGTACTGAAGGCATATTGGCTGCACGCAAAGGCTGATCTGCTAACACAGCAAATAGGAAGCCATCTCCTTTCATCACCACCTTCAGAGTTTGGGGATACACACGACATTGCACAAGTGCCATGATGGTAATCTCAGGCTGCGGGTAAAATTTATCTCCCAAAACTTTATCATTCTATGTCTGTACTAGATAAACCTCACCGTGGATGTTTACTGTGAGAGCTGAAGAGTTCATCTACATATCTATTTGCATGCGCATATCAGCCAGTTGCAGAAAAAACAGAAGAGACTAGGATTGGTAGAGCTCTCCATTGACATACCGAGCATGAACATTTATCCAGCAATCATAAATATGCATTCTGACAATGTTCTTCCATCCCAGTATGCAAGCGGAGACCAGAATAGCAAAGAGTAGTGAAACATACCCTCAGAAACCCACGGTTTCCAAGTATTTTCCAGGAATATGAAATCACTAAGAACAGACAAACTGGGGACATTCTCTGGAACCTCTGTAACAATGCTTTTTTTGTACAGGTGAAAACATATTCACACAGTCGATTGGAAAAATATTCAAAGCAGCTTATTAATCACAAATACAGAACAAACATATCACTGCAACTGAAAATCATCAATGCTAATGCAGAAGGCATCTCTGATTAGAAAATGCTCAAAAATGATTATACAGATGAGCAAGCCTGATTTTTGGGATCATCATCTTTCTGCATCTGACATGTAAATGTAACTATCCTGATAAATCAGAGTAGGAAGCAGCACAGTATAATACCGAAAGTTGTATTTTAGCTTAAATTTATTTGACCAACTTTTTAGTAAGGAAACTGTAATTAACTGTATGTTTATCTGGTGCTCTGCAGACAGGTTGCAAAGTGGAGATGTAAACCATGTTTTGCAGAGTGGGCCAAAAACTCTTCTCTTTATACTAAAACTTCCTAGGACTAGTATGTTTGTGACCTTGGGGAAAGAAAAATTGTATACATAACTTAAAAGAGAAAGAAGAATCGAGAGAGCCAAGGCAGAGGAAAAGGAGTTAAATCTTGAAATGAATCTAGAAAAAATCCCAGAAGCCATTTACCATTAATTCAAAGGACGTTATATGAAAAGAATAGTAAATGCCATCCCTTTCTCGTCACTGTTTCTCTGATGAGTCATCACTACATCCCATTTCACAGACCTGGAAAGTGGATTGACCAACAGGACACATCTCTTGGCTGGGCAGAGCTGATGGGACTGTGCTTGCCGTCTACTGGCTGGAATACACAAGTATCACCACATTCAGTAGTATGCTGCTTGACCTATCAAACACACACAGAGCGGCAAGGGGAAGAAAATACAGCCCAAGCAGCACATGGCAAACCTTCTCAGCCCAAGAGACAAGCAAAGAGGATGCAGCCATCACAAAGATGAAGGGGTAAAGAAACACAGGAGAAGAGGGATAAGCAGGGGACCACTAGTGACACCTCTTGCTGGTAGCTTACAGCCTGCAACATGCCCCTGCTCTTTCTGAAGGATGCATGCTACTCAGCTAAGTGTCTTCCCCTCTCCATTTTACGATATGTTTTCCTGCAATGTCTTCCCAGATATAAGATAAGCTCATTCCCAGCAAAACAAAATTGTATTACAAGTTAACAGTTCCTAGGGTTACTCCAACACTGCGTGTCTAAAGTGGTAATGTTTCCCACTTAAAAAAACCCTCCATGAAATCTTCAGTGTAAACAATAATTCTTTCTTTTCTAAATTAGGCCCCTCTTCCTGCCACACTTAAGAATAACTTATGCTTTTAATACAGCGCCGTTAATAAGACATTGTCTGAAAATCAGGATTAAAATAATTAGAGCACCACGGAATCTCATCTTCAAATCCCATTAACGCTGACTCAGACCGTCATTCAGAAACAGTTACAGAAAGCTTCATGAAAACGACACTATTTTTAAACATTAAAGGATTCAAAATACTTTCCCATTTGTTCCTTTCCTTCATTGGTGCTCAGTTTCTATTACTTGCATGTAGCCAGAGGTGCATTTCAGTGTCGAACCATCAGTATGGGAGTTAAAAAATGGTATTATGGAACTTTAGCAGTTTTGCATAGCTTTCTAGGCCGTGCCTGATTCCATGTTTAAATATCCCAGCTTTGGAACTACCATTTTATTAATCAAACTACACAAGAGGAAAAAAAAATGAAGTAGATTTCTTCTTAAGTCAAGATATTTTAATAATTTCTTGTAAAAGGAAAACAAATAGAACCATATAACAGCTTGATTTTTTTTGTCATACTGAGTTTTGATCCGAAGTTGTGACATTCCATGACTTTGCCCATGTCTGCTAACAGTTCTTTAAAAAGAACAATAAGAGCTTTACAGTGGTTTAATAAAACACTTGGTAATGAATATGAAAACATGGACAGCCATGTAGCATCACTGATGCTTTATTAACCATTATTATTGGATGTTTCAAAGTTTGGTCAAAGTGAAAATTTAATGCAGATACCTCTGGTACCACAGAGGCACAGTTCCATAAGGAATGTTGAAATATTTATGATGAGGAAAATACAAAGAGAATAAAAGAAGCTAATATCTTTTTTTATTTTAAAATCATCTACTACATGAGATTATGGGAGAGATGTACCGCCAAGCCACCCCACCTACAAGCTGGTACAACCTTCTGCCTTCAAATGGACTGCTAGGTATTTTTCTCAAAAATGAGAAACCAAAATAACTAGAACCAATTACGGAAAAAGTAAAGTCTAGTCCTATACCATTTGTTTCTTAATATATCTCTGAGCATATTTACGCATTGTAACAAATATTAAGATTCCAGTTAAATATTTCAACACCAAGACAAAAAACGTGAAAGGATCTAGAGGTATCACTGAAATTCTCCGCAAGCATCCCCAAACTATCAAGTTCTCTTGCTCCTTTCACGACACCAAAGAATAAAGACTTTTCTCTACCCAGAAGTTTAAATGGTCAAAATGACTTTCATTTCCGAACCCAACAGACAGAGTGGGAATCAAAGTATGGTTCAGAGGAACAGTAAGGTCCTCAGGCTAGCCCCAAGCACAGTGGAGAACTACAGCTGTTGAAGCTTTTTCCTTGATAAGTGCACTAGTTACAGTTGTGCTTAGATTTCATTTGAGACAGACTATACACCAAAGTAAAACTGTGTAGTTTCAGGGTTTTTTTTAAATTAAAAATGTGTTCCCACAAAACTGCAATTCTAAAAAGAAAATGCGATTACTACATCTTTTCCCCGCATCCTCTTATATGTCATTGTATATCCTTCCCTGCTCAGATGCAATGAAAAACGTTACAGTCAGAATCTTTAGCTTTACATTTAATCAAGTGTTTACACAATTGAGCTTGAATCATGTGACTTCTTCATGTGACAAAAGAATGAGAGGTATTCATGATTATTACAGTTTTCCATTTAAGAAAAAAGAATAAGCACAAATAAGAATATTTGTGATATTTTTCAAGCTATTTTTCTAATTCATTTAATTCCATTCCTCAGGAAGGCTACAAATAATTAGTGCCTTATATAGAAAGTGTGGTTGGTTTTCAGTTAATAACACAGAGATGTGAAAAGTATTTTTCATATTAAAAAAAAAATAAAGGGTTATTTTTCCTCCAACTTGAGTGACAGCAGTTAGTCCTTACAAAACAAAAATCCCATGTGTCTCCCTGACAGGAAATGGACAGCAACATTTCACGATCATTTTAATGTTGGGGTTTATCATCAGCTATTTCACTGTCCTGCACTTTCCTTTGCTCAGTTTCATGTGATGCACAACAGTACAAAACTCCTGGTTGTTCAGAAATCGATGACCGCAACATACCAGATAAAAATGAAGTGTACCGTTATTGGAGTCACCCTTGCCTTAGAAGGCATACTCCCTATGCCACCACCTTTGTACATAAGACGGTAGCAAGAACATGGAGTTACAAATCTGGGAAGAAGTGATGCACAGACTGTAAAAATACAGTAACATCCTAGGAAGGAGGCATTTTGATGGGTGAACGCTGACGTGCACCAATCTTAAGAGATACTCAAACAGTGGAATGACAGAGTAGGTTTCACAGGGAGAAGCTGATGTAGCAGCTCAATAAACCATGGCAGTCTGTGTTATCTTCCACACAGGCTGGTGTAGCAGAGATGGGATCAGGAATATGGGTGTGTGGGGACCAGAAGCACTTATTGAAAGGGATTTCAGATGAAGAAGAGACAACAAACTTCAATGCCTGACAACCCACTGGTGACTTCATAAAGACTGACAAACTTTTTTACTAATGTGGACCAACTATGTTGTCTCCCAGTTGAAAGACTGGGATAATTCAGCTTTTCTGTCCTTTTTGACAACAATATGTAGTCCACTAAGTTAAACATCTTTGAATATATGATTTGAAAACCTCTGAAAAAAGGTTGTTATCCTTCATCTCCTAATGAACTGTTTCTCAACATGAAAAAAGAGCTTCACTATCTTCTACTTGTATTTTCCCTATGTATTTAACTATAGCTAAGGATACAGAAAAAGAAAGTCTTGCTGCATAATATTTAAAGTCAAATAATGAGTACCTCCAGAGATTAAATGTGGTTCAGCATTTGCATCTATTTGCTGTCAGTAAAGCTGCAATGCACAGCAATTAGAATTTTGCGCTAATCTTGAAAAGAATTAATGGAACAATTGTCCATGGGGGAAAGCTACATGTTTTTAACGGAAATTTAAGGGTCTTAAAATACTTTTAAAAGAAATGTAAGGATCTTAAGTTCCAGAAATAATTTTTCCTATTTACAAAAAACCTCTAATTCCACAAAGATTTGTGAAGAAATTTTGTGACTTCTTCCTAGAGGAATGAGACAGAATTCTTTTATGTAGATGGAACCAAAAATTTTTTTCTTTCTTTCCCTTTCTGTCTTCTCTGCATTCATAACAACAAGATACACTCAAATACTGCATTTTATTCACATAAGAAAACACTGTCTTAATGACAGCAAAATTAATAACAGAACACATCTTGCTAACTTGAAAAGGACTTTTTTCCAACTCTAAAGTCTAATTTTTGTTCACGAAGGGTAAAATTTAAACTGTATCTACCTGAACCAAAGGCATACTTAAAATGCCAAATAGAACTTTTCGTAACATAAACTTAGTCTGTTAGTTTTTCAGGGCATTCTGACCATATTATAAAAAAGTGCATCTATCAGTGGTAACCAAGACTATATCAAATAACCATAATAAACATTAAAAATTTGAAAAAAATGCAATAAGGAGAGGAAACTATTTCCTATTAATCTGACTTTCCATTCAACATTGCTCCTTTACTTAATACTACTGTTAAATTTGGATAATATTGATTGTGATGTTTAGAGGTTATAGTCTAAAAGAGGTTAAAAATCATAACTCTTTGCATTTATGGTGTACCTATGAAGGTCTCTATGGGAAACATTGGTGTATAAACTGAAATTATTCCACTATATTCTGTGTATTCATTATTATATTGATTTTATATGATACTACCCTGCAGGAGATTTGGTTTTGAGTTCACAGTTACACTTAAATTCCATTTCCCTACTATGCTCTTAAGCCTACATAATATACCAATAGTGTCAAATTAAACATCCACAGCTGAAATAAACAACTGTAACATCATCAATAGTACTACTGGGATAGTGCATGTTATGGGGGCCAACATTTCCATTTAAATTCAATAGTACACCAAACGGGTTTTTATTATCTAGCAGAACCGAGGGGAGAGGAGGGAAAGTAACTAAAATGGCTAAAGTGGGGAATCAATTTTCCCACTGCCCCTTCCCTTATGTCTGAAAAGTCCCCCCAGTAAAACAATGCTACACAAGTCCCCCTACAACAACCATAATTCAGCAGCAGATAATATTTATTAAACACATCTGATTTACAAGAGAAGAGATTTTTAACCAATTTTATAGGTAGCATACTACCCATTTGCCCATTTATACCTGCAAGACTAATGAGCTGCACAGTTTGATTCATGTTTTGCATAAAACATGGGTTTTATTCCAACTCTAGAAAATTATCGTACAGCATGACTGACACAACTCATGGTCTTCCCTTAAAGAGGAAAAAAACCCTGTAATACACCTCCAGAAAATAAACAATATATGCTTCTACCCCTAGCCCTTCTTCCTCCCTGCAGACAGACTCAGCGTGTGGTTCCTGAGGAATTAGTTGTAGAAGAACTCCCCTGCTGACAGCAAAATGCCAAATGCACGTCCCGCACATGTAATGTGTCTGACATTTCCACATCTCACCAGGTTAACGTTTCTGACAAGTGCTTAAAAATATATATCTTTTAAAATGTGTGTTTATTGCTGCCTTCCTATCTCCGCTTTATAATGTTTTAAAATGTATTTTGCTCATGAAACCACCTCCACATTTGTCTTCTGATTTAAGTAGAAGTAATTGCTTTTTGAGGGTCAAACACCTTTCTGGAATCAATGGGTACATTTCAGTTGATGGATGGTATAAAATGTGCAAATATTATCTTCTTCATATACAACAGAACTGTTAAAAACTGAAAAGAATCAACATGATTGACAGATATACCAGGGGCAGCACTGAAAATGTTTTAACACCCTACCTTCTTTAATGTTGTTAATCTTTGCAGTAGGAGACCTTGGGAAAATATGCAAAATTTTCAAGTGTTAAAGCAATTTCTTCCCTACTTCTGTTTTTTCCCAGTTGGGACCTTTTACAAACCAAATAGGGATCTGGCATAGACAGAGCATCAGCGCATCAAATATTGTTGTAGTGGAGGCATTACAACAATTTTTCTTAGGAAGCAACATAGAGTATTTGCAGAACTGCAGTACTAAAACTGTACCTAAAACATTTTATGCACACCTTCCAAAAAGTCTTATGACATTACATACAATGGACATTATATTAATTTTTCTCAGAAATTCTAAAATGCTTCTGGACAGTAGATCAGTCATCAGCTTTAAAATCTGAATCTTGGAAACTGGTTTTATCTAACTCACCTGAAGAGATGCTCTGTTGTACATCTGGCTTTATATAAAATAATTCTCGCACACGTATATATATCTACACACATTTACATATATGTTTTATGTATACTTTTGAGTTCATGTTTGAAATATTTTCTCCTCATTAAGTGTTTCTCTCAATACTAGTGGCATTGCCAATGACAGTAACAGTCACTGATGCTACTTAAACTTTATGATTTTGCAATGGGATTTATAAATTACTATAATTTCTTTTAGAAATTGAATTGGATGATTAAGCCTTCCTCAGTAACATGCTGCACACCATAAAAATGATGAAGCCCAAAAAACCAGAGGCATTTTAAATTCTGCTACAGAATATCAGCACCATTCAGTAAAGGCATTTTTTCCTTTCTGTACTGTCAGTCTTGCAGTTCTTAACTTTGCCCACCCCTGATCATGATAAAAATAGATTTCAAGGAAATTTAGAGGGTTTTGAACTTCCTTGGTATTCAGTCAGAGAGGTCACTCCTGGTCCAAAGGAAGACAGACCTTATTGGATGCAACACAGAACACTGAGTTCTCTGTAAATTCCTGCTATCTGACCCAGCCACAACTGCTCGTTTTTTCTTCTAACTCAAATATATACTGAGACCACTATATGGAGGATGGCAAACACTGTCATCAAAATATTTTTTCCTTGAACTGGAATCACAATATTTCAAAATATTTCTCATGAATCAACAGAGGAAATAAAGCTTATCATTCTACTTCACAGAATATAATCAAGCTCAATGCCCTTTTGCATAAAAGCATCTCTGGTGGATGAGAATGGCTGCAGGTACAGAGTAAACTTGGGAAAAAGAACTACGACATATTTAGATGTAACATAGCCTTGTCATATAATTTGCTGAAATACACTAAAAACAATAGGGTATTATAACGTATGCACTACAGATAATATTTTTTTAATCTGGTTTCAGCTGAGTTAACCATATCAAACGTTTACAGAAATAAGCCTGGAGTACTGACACACTTTCTTAGTGCCCTACACATGATGTAGCAGCAGCCTCCTGACAAGGGATAAGGTCTAACTGAAGCCATACCTTCCTAAACTGTTCCAACCCACAACCCCCCCCCCAAAAAAAAAAAAAAGTGTATTTATTCCCTCAATCTTGCAACTAGTGCTTCCCTGCATTTTCCTCTGTATGTTCTTTGGAAAGACACAATTCTCCTACAGTCCACTGGAAAGGAATCCTAGAACAGGTGATTTTATTATGCCAGGCATACCAGCCATATATAGTGGCGAGAGAACATGAGAGAGGATAGAGCAACTTCAAACTGGCCTCATGTTGATGACTAAGATAGCGTTACATTGAAGACACAAGCTTCAAGAGTTGAACTCCTTTTTTTTCCCGTCAGGATCAAACATTTGGTACCCTCTTCTGAATTGCACACCTTCCAGACGACCACTCTGATTCACAAGCTAAACTTTATCCATTACTCTTGGCTACAGATAGGAGGACTTGGACTTCATTATGGATATATTCTATTTCTTCTTGCTTTCATCAGAAATACGTTCTCGATCAACCTGTTTTAGAAGTTTTCCAAAAGCTGGAATTTCTAACAAAATTTTGATAACTGACTGATTCCAGGCTCTCTGTCTCATCGGGGACTGTGAATGCCCCTTACTCTGAGACAAAGTTAATGAAGTTAATTTATCTAAATAAATACTTGGTTCTGTCTTGTAAATCTGTTCATGTGCTAGGGACAATGTACCCATGTAACCAACTAATTCTTAAGATATCAAAATAAACAAATGTTAATCTCTTAACACATACTTAAGACATTCACAGACTATCATTATGTGAACTGTATTCTATACTTGCAAAAGATGAAAAGTGAAATTATTTTACAGGATTTTTCTGACAAAGTTTGACTTCATTAGTCTCCTACTGTGCTTAATACTCCCAAAACAACAACCTGTAATAAAAAAACATGGCAGTTTTCTCATTCCTAATGGTCACGATATAATTTCAGGCCAGGTACTAGATCCTATGCTAGTGTTATAAATATTTGTGTCATTTTTGCTTTGTTTTGCACAGTCCAGTCCTATAGAATGCACCATGATATTGTAGAACTGGTAGTATAATATTACAACAGGTATCACAGCTACAGAACAGTGATTTTGCTGATCACAGGATTCTCAAGAGCTAAAAGAACAGATTTCTCTTCCCCCATCACCCTCTTTTCTTCTTTATATTAAGGCACATATTTCTGATAAGGTTCAGATGTAACTATGATTTTTTGCAATTTGTAAGCTTTATCTCTGGGTTCTTTGAATTATCATCTCAGTTTGAGTAACATCTTTCCTTGGCATATAATTGCTTTTTTGTTAAAACATTATTGTAAATAATATACTGTGTTGTTAACTGCATATGAAATTCCTTCATTTGTTACAAAGTTCTTGGAGTCTAAAAAATTTCTTAAACTCCTGTCTAGCTAACAGACTGAATCATGATTGTGTAACAGATTGAAATCTCCATAATGGGAGATCATATCAAAATTCCTCTGGAAGTCTGCTACTTTTTAAATGAACTATTTAAGATGCAGGGGAATACAATTGTGGGGGAGCAGGAGAGAAAGAGGGAAAGTGAACTAGTGGATTCAACAAAAGGCAGGCAGACGGCACATAAGATAACCAGACTTGTTGAAAAGGGAGCTCAAAAGCACAGTGAAGAAAATGCTGTGACTAATTTATTTATTTTAACCAGAGGATGATAAAGAGTACCTGTCTGCTTGATTTAGGGAGCAATGTGAAAAACACAAGCCTACCTGTCTGAGAAATTGTCTTACATCAGACGCAACAAACCTGTCTCGTTGTGCTCCTACAAATATCTAACAGCACTCACAGACCTATTGAAGGGAAGGAGACAAAAAGACGACACAGAAACGTCTTCTATATTTTCATTTTATTATTTCTTTTCCCTGTTTTATTCACTAACATCCAGATAACCAATGGGTAGAGAGTACAGTAGAAATTCAGATGCTAAGCTGTAAATGGGCTTTTTTTGTGCTTTGTGTTAAAAGAGCCACTTAAAGAATGCTCTATTCCCTGCATAGTGTATATATACTCTATAGTGAAGTGCCACCAGTCAGGCACAGAAATACGGGTTTCAACAAGAACAGCTGATGCATTTCGACATACAGTTACGAGCATCCCCAAGCTACCATAACTAAAAAGCAGAGCAAGTAAGACAGCTGAATGCCTGCAGTTCATCAATTAAAACCTAGGGATTCAGCTTGAGGAATCTGGACCAAAGATTATATAAAGGTTTTAGCAACCAACATGTTTAAAAAAGGAAAAGAAAAGCAAATTCATGAGAGAAGTAAAAGGAACATTACACTCTATGCTGAGGGTTTTTTGTGGATATTCTGTGTGACAGCACTGTCCGAACTGCACAGAATTACAGCACAAAACACATTGGAAAGAGCTTTCTAACACTGAAAAACAAACAAACAAAACTTTATTATGCCTCTAACAGACTCAGTCCTTTCTTTTTCTTGTTTTTCCACACAGACCAAGACCGACTATTGTACTCTCTGTCTTTGTCTAAACTCCACCAGTGTGATAATGTGATGTTGCTCTAATTTAACCCCATTATTCCTTTGTCTTTCCCCAAGTGAAATGCCACTTCTCTTCTTCCCTTTGAGGTTCATCTCAAACAACTGTCTTTGTTCTTAATGAGACCGATCCATATGTTTGCTCCTGCATATTGTGTTCAGTTAATGGGAAGATTTTCTAACGCTATAAACCTCCTTCTATTATCTGTTCCAGTCAGCTTTGTGTTCTTTTCAATAGCTGTTGTAACTCTTACCTTTGATAAAATGTCCTACATCCAACATGTTCTACTTCTGAATAGTCATCCCTCCCACGAATTCAAGCTTATTTATGTCCCTTCCGCGTACGTGTATCTCCTTTCTTCAATTTCTTCCTTTCCCATTGTACTGTATGTGTTTAAAAAACCCAACCCAGAACGTACAGTGAAGGCACTGGTCAGGCAGCCTGCAGCAAAGCACTACACATGAACGCACGCGTCAAAACTATCATCTAGGCTATTAGTCAACAATTGTACTTTTAATTATTTACTTTGCACATTACCAAGAAATCAACAGATAGTCAGTATCAGAAAGAAGCCAAGTTAATCTTGTTTACTTTTGCTGGTTTTTAGCTACTAATCAATGAACAAGAATGAAATTATGTATACTAACTACTCAGGTGGGTTTTTTTCCAATAAAAATCAGGAATGTGTCTAAAAATAATATAAAAGTAACCAGTTTGGTGAGAGATTTTTGAGTGTACACACACAGTGGAAAATATTATAAAATTCACTGAAATTACTAGCTTCCCGTCTAATGTGAAATAGCTTATTGACTTTCTTGATTTAACTGTAGACT
Source organism: Burhinus bistriatus (assembly GCA_013397275.1). Lineage (NCBI taxonomy): Eukaryota > Metazoa > Chordata > Aves > Charadriiformes > Burhinidae > Burhinus > Burhinus bistriatus. The sequence goes on from VYXH01002751.1 coordinate 17,152, forward strand.
CCTGCGGCTCAAACAAGTTACTCTGGCAGCCAGACATTAACATGATACTGTCAAGCCTCAGATAAACCCCGTTTCCATGCCACGTCACCCTACGCCAGAAGCAACAGCAGCACTGAACGGTGTGGCACAGAATAGTAGCCTCACACTCACCACGAGAGAACCTGACTGATCCTGGAAAATATCCAGTGTTATCAGGGCACCCCATACGGATGCTAGGTGTTGGCTGCTGCTTTGCTCACAAAGCAATGCTGAGTAGCCCTAGAGGTTTAAGTAATATTCCCGAGTTTCTTTTTAAATAGATCTCATGGCTCTGTAAACAAAATATAAGACAGGACACAGGAGCTCACACAATTGATTCCAACCCCTCTGCATATAGCATGCATAACAGTTGTTTTGCTTTAGATTACAGCGAACATGAGTCCAACAGTTTATGTCCAATTTTATCTTGGTGAATACCTAGTAAACTTACCCAGCACTGAGAAATGTCTCGTGGGTATTGTTACTTCAGTTTTCTCTTATGTCTTTTCCCCACTGGATGTCACCTGAGTTCTCCCAAACATGCTGGCCCGCTGCAGTCTAACCACTACGACATTTATCTTGAGCAAGTTTCCAATTTTTCATAGTAACCTGCAACTATGACAGGATTTACTAAAACAGTTTCTCTCTCCATATTCTAATCCCTTGACAAAAAGAATACATGCTTCTTCTCAAAAGGCTTAACATCATTATTCAAACATCACCTTTTACCAAATTCCCTTGTTTCAGGCAGGCTTATGTGCTCAAATTTTATTTTCCCAATACATAAGAGTTACGCCTGGAAGCTGAAGAATTCCTAGTACAGTCTGGAAACGTATATCATACAACAATTAAAAACCCTCACAATCTCACTGCATGGGACTGCAGTAGCCATACAGTAACCATAGCTACTCATTTCATTGAAAACGAAAAGAAACAGCAATGAATAACAAAGAAACCAGAAAATCCATTATGAAGAGCTGTACCAAATCCTGAAAGCTAAGAAAACCTTCTTAATGTAAGGGTAAAGAACATGTGCAAAACAGCCCGTGTTTTGGTTTGATTTCCCATGGATGTATTTCTCTCTTCAGTAATATATTCCAAAAGTATACATAGGCATCCATTTCAAGTAATGATCTGGGTTCTGAATGGATGGGAAGTTCCAAAAGTGATGTCAAAAGGCTCAGTAGCGTAAGTGCTTACACTTCGGTCAAGACTACTATGATTTCAGGAAACAAATTACAGGGCTCACAAAAATTAATTATCTTTTTTCTATGCCACAGATATATATAGGGAGATATTAATACAGACTTGTAGAACAATTAAGGTTAAAAGGGACCTCTGGCGGTCATCCACTCCAACCCACCAACCTCAAGAGCCAATCTCAAAGTTACATAAGGTTAACTTCTTGCTCATTTTCATTCTCAACAGGAATATCCACATGTTGTAACTTGAGATACTTATTTCTGATGCCTCAAATAGGATCAGAGGAAGAGATGAGCTTAGAGCCCTTACCTTTGCTACTGACTACATAAAAGGGGTCTCGATTTTGTTAGCACAAGCGTATCAGATCCTCTTATACATGCAGACTTAAACAATAAACAGTCTTCTACTCTTTCTGTGTACACTATGTTTCTATGTTTAGACAAATTATGCAATGTGCTTTTACATGACTAATGAAGATTATTTCTAGAACTTAAAAATTTGCTATTTACTGAAACCTAAGAGACAGATGACAGTAAGACACAATGTTCAAGTGACTTCAGCGTCAGAGCTTCAGGCATTAGAATAAATGTTTCTCTTTGTCAGATCTGGCACATTCATAACTTATTTGTAAATTGGGTAGACTGTTTCAAAGCTCCCCCATTCAATGATGAAATCACATTTTCCCGGTAACCCCAAGCATGTAATTTATCTCCATCAGAACAAAGCCTTCAACGAACAATAAAGCAAAGTGTCACCACTTTTCATTAACAAGAAATCTGGTAGTAATCCTGACTCTCCCAATCTACATGTGATATGGATAGAGAAATAAAAAAAAAGAAAAGAAATGTGAAAAATATGAGTATGAGCATTATTAAAGGAACACTTGTAATTTTCAAATAAAACAACTTCAAAAACTGTGATTTTAAAAATAAGAACCTGTGTCTCCATTTCTTCTTACCTTTTTAGCAACTCTTGTATGTTAAATAACATTCTGTCTTCAATATTTTATTGGCATCTAAATGCAAATCTTGCATTTTTTCAAGATGAGTAATAACTAGTAAGTTACATTTACAAGAAACACTGATATTTCCTTGAGGTCAGATTTTTTTTTTTTTCTTTAGAAAGAAATTATGAAATAATAATAAAGTAATTTGTCACACTCACTGAAATATGTGCCATGTACACCAACATGGATCAGAAGGTGCACTGCTGCATTAAGTACTCTCTCCTGCTATTACTTGCAAGGTAAAATTTATAATGTATCAAGATGAAAATTAAAAGTAGGATTGAACACCCTTACCAAGCTATGGAATTCCAGAGTTGCAGATGTTTAAGTACAGACAAATTTAGAAGAAAGATGATTAATGTTGCATTTATACAAAACATATTAATCTGTCAAAAGCCAACTGATGCAATCTCACAGGACTACTTTAAATAGCAATATCCTAGAAAAAAATTATTCAAAACACTGCCTATGCTATGTGAAAGCTCAAAGGATGGTACACAGTGACCAACAGAACTGAGTGTATGAATATCTCAGTGCTACACAGGAAATCCCAGCTGGGAGCAAATCAATAATTTGACGAAGTATAAACTAATACCTGAGCTGAATTTAAGAAAAGGACTTTAAATTAAAACTCTTAACTCAAATATAATTAGTATCATGTTATACATATACACAAAATCTCCTTTATTGAAACTTTAGCAGCATTTATGTCAGATATATAAGAAAAGTGAAGGTCATGCTGCATGTAAAATAATACTCTAATCCAAGGACTAAGTTACAGAACTTATATCTACATAAGAAATTCAAAATCACCACTACACCTCCTCCTGTATGTATTTGCTATGTCACAAAAACCCAAATGGCTAATGCCTTCTTCCACTTAAGAACAACTGGGAGCTCTCTCAAAAAAACCCATCAAGCTGGTAGAGGTTACAATCATGTTGCCCAGGCCTAAGCTTCTAGTGGAAAAAAGAAAAGATGACCAACAGAAAACCTCAACCCAGACAGAAAAATAAAATAACCCACCCCAAAATGTAAATCCACAGAATAAATCACTCTTACCATCAAGAAATGCAGGTCTTGCTTTTGAGTAAGCAAATATAACATCCTCTGATTTTACCACATAAACAAGAATAGGATATTTTTATTTTAATTAAGTACCTTTCAGCTCTAAACCATCGATTAAACAGTTTTCATGCCTTAAGAATATGTACTTAAAATTTTTTCAAAGATGTCTTTAACTGTCAAACCTTAACTGGCTAATAAAATAAAATAAAATAAAATAAAATAAAACAATTGAAAAAAATAAAAATAAAAGAAAACCATAAAATTCTGCCAAGGAAAACCATATCCTGACCCAGCTGCAGAAACAAGACACCTTGGGATAACTTCAGATCTCACAGATAGTTAAGACTCATGGGAACGAAATACCACGTGCTTCAGAGGCTTCTGGAACACCAGAAAAACAGTGCAGATAAAGCTGTATGAGGACACATTATACAGGAAGGGCAGATGCTGCCCTTAAACTCATCCAGGAGCATCCTACTGATTTATGTGCTTTGCTTTTACACTGAACTAAAAGAACGATGTATATTATATTCCCAGCTGAAAAAAAACCAACAACCAAACCCTAAGTACTGTTTCAATCAATGTATGAACTGCTTGCTTTCAACACAGTTCTGTTAGCTTTTGATTAATTTTTACCTCTAGCATACTAATTGTTGAGTCCCGTAACTGACTGATTAGAATCCAACACGAAGTGTATGCTGGAGTCCTTTTGAGCAAATTCTTCAGCTTATTGAAAAAGAAATTATGTTGAAACAGCTACTAGAGTATGTTTAATACTTAGTTTACTCATCTACATCTTGTGTGTGTCGTGCACGTTTAGCGTAGATTAATTATACACTATGCCTCTTAGCATGGTCACTCAGAGAAGCACAGCTTGTGTCGCAGTCCAGAGTTACAGTCCTTTGTCTTCACTTGCACATGCATTTTGGAATGATAAAACACCTGCTCTTGCTGCCACTCATGAACCTTTGCATGGTATGAACCACACTTACCAGAGACAGTGACAAAACTCTGTGAAGACAGCAGATTTTGTGAGGTATGCATAAACCATTCATAAAGTACACGCACCTCTTGATGATTTAAAAATGTAAATTCATTAGAAATACAACTTTTCCTTTAATGGAATTTATTTTTCATGTCAGGGTGCTTACAACCTTTTGGATACTAAGTTGACGTAGTTTTCAACTGACAAAAAAGTGCCCCCTTATGGCAGGCATTCTAGTAAAGACGGTGGCGTGAGCTTACCACAGATTTTATTTTCCTCCAACCTCCAACAAATTACCTGTAGAACAGTGTAATGTACTTGAAAGCTACATTTTTATAATATCCATCAAAGAATGCCTCAGGAATGTTAAGACCTTGAAAAATTCTCTTTCTCAACTCCTCTGCCCTCTTTAGGAAGCACTCGCAGCTCCTGTCGTTGCTCCTGTTGCTTCTCTGCAGACAAACTCTCCACCAGTATCTGCTACTCTACAGAAGATGTATAGCTACAGGTAAAGTGTGTCTAGCTAGCCTATTGCTACAGTGACACAGCTTTCACTGTATTTTTTCCCCCCAGCTTCTGGACATGTAACCTTTTTCATAATAGAAGGAAAACTTTGGTTTTGTATCTCTAAGTTATGAAGAAACAAAAGTTTAAAACCAATATAATTTTACTACCTCTTTAACCATACCTTCTGATGTAACGTGCTTAAGAAGTGGTTTATCTCTAAGTCGATAGGTTCAAACATTACTTCAAGAAATTAAAGATGAAGAATGAACTGCACAGCAAACCATGTGTTTGCTGCCACTAGTAGGTGTTTGCTTGTGAGATGCCCTGCCTAGAGAGGAGCAGAGGTGACAGCTCGGCTTCACTAAGAGGACACCCAGCACCCAGATGACACTGGGGAATCTAAAAATGCAAGCTGAAAGAGAAAAAAACTAATCCTCTGACTTTTGACAACTGCAGCTTACCAAGATGTGGATTGTGATATCAAATTATTTATTTTTAGCTAATATCCCTCCAAATGAAATGTAACTTCCTTACCTTGTCATGTCACAGACAATAATACTTGCCACATAGGAGACACAGAGGAAAGAGACATACAGTTACTTTGGACTAAAGAGCGAAAGCTAACAGAGATTTAAGTTCAAAAGCTAACATCATTCTGGGAATTCAGAAAGAGTTAAATCCTGTATGTTTTCCTATCAGAAATAACAGAAGAACAGAACTCCTTGCAGATACATCTATTAAAAAAAAAATAAGGAAATTACATTACACGTTCCCCTCCAATTAAAATAACCAGTCATCTGTCACTCTTTTATTAAGTGACACCACTCCACGAGTAGTACCTGCATTTTCCACTCTCGGCAAGCAAAGAAAGGAGAGTTGTTCTACCCCCAGGTTCACACAGTCCATCTGAATACCAATCAGACTAGTGTTTAAAAAATAAATAACTTACGCTGTTTGGAGACTCTGACTTTCCTGTGAATGTAAAAAAGACTCAGAAAGAGCTGCACCACAGTGCAACAGATGATAGATGGATATTAAGAAAAGGACGTAAGGTTATTTAAGTCCTGTATATTACAGTAAGCAAGATAAAAAGACCTTCTCTACATGATGCTTTAGAAAATGAAGGGATTGAGATGTTACTCTGAAAAGATTCATGTTATTAAATACAAATTATTATTCACCAATGACTTTTGCATTTCAGTAAGCTTTGTCTCCTATCATTATATGACCTATAATGTTTCAACTGCACAAAACAGTCATTGGCTATGCTCCTTCAGCTTCACAATGGCTGTACATTTAAGTAGCCTAAGAACAGAAAGGTTTGATGACATCGCTTTGTCTACTACACAATGAGAAACTGTGTATCGTTTGTTAGAGGCCTTTTGACCGTGCCTGGAACCTTTTCAGATGAGTCCCTCTTCCAACCGCTGTCCTGCAGCCAGCGATGACATACCGCTCTGCAGTCATCGCCCACCTTCTACACACCCTAGCTGAAGGGCTGGCCCTGCTGCAGGTGACAGGAACGGTGCCACAGAGTTCGGGGACACAGAAATGTATGTATTAGTCCACTGTATTTCTAAATTTGACTATAAATATAATGCAAGGATATACCTCTGTACATGTAATAATACATATTACACATTACACAAACTCACAGCTATGCAGGTCACCTCCTTCATGTGCTACTAATATACACACATACTAGCCTGTAATTTGCATATAGAGAACTGGTTTTCATCTATTCATTAAAGAAATTCAATTAGGAGGTCTAACTAAGCAAACGGGAAACTACAACCAAAGAATGTAAAGTTAAAGTTGGATAGGAAAAGTTATGCAGAGTTGACTTCTCTCATATTTTGCTGTTACAAGTTTAAAAGACATATGCGGGTACCTGAAGTGTTCAAAATTTTCTAATTTTATGTAGTAGGAACCTTGCAGAAAACATGTTTGTTTGGCTTTTTGTTGTTTTGGGGTTTTTTTGTTTGTTTTGGTTGGGGAGGGATTGTTGTGGCTTTTTTTTAAGACAATATCAATAGCTCATTAAAATCTAGTCCAATAACACTGGCAGTAACATCAGAACACTTGTAGGAAAAGGTGCTTGCAGGAATAAACAGGTTTTGAACACGTATCGATAGTTCTGATGATACAGGCTAAAGCACACATGCTGCACTATTCGTCTTACTTTGGGAGTCAGGTTTAAACATATTTCTAGCCTGCTTATGTTAATGCCAAGAGACTTAAACTTGAGCAGTATAAATTTATGGCAGATACGGGAAAAATAAAAGGCGAGTAGGTCATTATGTCAAGAGCAGCAGCACAGTGCTCTGCCCTGGATTACTCTCTCAGGGGATGCCTGCTATATCGGCTAGGGCAATTCTGAAAGTTACAGCACCTAAATGATGACAGTTTCATTGAAGCCCTTATAACTCCAGAAAACAGCTAACCACAAAGGACTTACATGTAGGAAGTAAAAACTATAATGTATGTTTTAACCCTACAGAATATATATAAATAATAACTTTGCATAGAATCCTGTGCTTACATTTCTCCTCAACAAGGAGGCTTAATAACTCCTCGCGTGAATACAGCTTGGAATAAACAACCCCTATCTTTATTTAGCTTATTTTTGGCAGTTTTACTGGAAACACATTAAAAAAATGTTACTAAAAACACAGCACAACTTTCCAGAGGTTGAACATTCCAGTGTCTGTCTAGCCAAGGGTTATAATCTCAAAGTTAGGTATTTATTAATGAAATTCTATGACTACAACTAATGCTAATCTTAGCTGGCTAACTCATTGGAAATGAGAAGTCAAGTCTTTGCAATGCACTCTAGGGTGAAAGAGAAAAAGGTCCTTTTCAGAAGTGACGATTTCTCAAGATCCACAATGTAATAGAAAAATGAATGACAAGTGACAACACTTCAAGGGGATCTTGAAAAAGTCAGAGGACCTAATACCATCCAATTCTTCTGGAAAAACTTGTATTTAACAGGAATTTCAGGAAACCTCATCTGGAATTTCTACCTCAGGTTGAGGTTAGAAAAAAGTATGAATATTGAAGCAGACTTTTCTACAGTGAGAACAATGAAGGTGAAGGATGGGGATTTCTAAATGTTGATTTGATTGTCATGTAAAATAATGCTCAGAAGCATGACCTGGTCAAGGAACCAAATTTAGAACTGCGTTTAAATTAACTGAAAGCAGACTAAGGAATTTGGCTATGCACACATGTTTAGCCTATAAATTTTAAAACATATTCTTCTATATTAATTTGACAAGGGAAACAGAGGTAGAAGCATTCTATGATTATGCCGCCTCCATCTTGTTAACATAAATTCTCTACGTTTTCTAAGAAAACATTCTAAAATTTACTTGGGAGCCTCAATACCTCAAATTCAGTCCTTTCATATTGTCACAGTAAAGCTAAAGCATGGAGCAATGATCACGTTGGGAAGGTCTGAGGCTACAGTAATGCCTGTACACCAACAATCTACTCCAACAAACTGATCACAGAACTATTCTAAGGCTTTATCAATCCAAATATTTTTTCCCACCCCAACTTCTCACTCTAGAGAGTTAATCTATTGTAAAGTCCCAGTGAACTGTTGAACTTCATAACTAAAATGCAAAGTTAAAATATCCCAAATCAAACCAGCTACAACCCAAGTGCTCCGGCTCAGGAATGATTTCATTTAAAATCCCTCAAGATACAGAGCAGCAGCTGTTTTTAAATAACATTTCTTAATTTATATAAAGCACCTCAACTGCTTAGATTCTATTGATTTCAAATTTTGTCTGTATGAATCTCCTCCGCATGTATTTAGTGTATCTGTGTACTCACTCTTAGAGATATTTCTGACCTTTCCCATTACTTCACATTTAACTTTGAGACAATTTGATTTCTACAAACACCACAGATTTAGAAGGATGTACCTGAAAAAGCACAGTAAAGGAAAGCAAATACTATTTAAATTTTTTGTAATCATTAACATTTTCAGTACTTTTCATATTACTACTACTTTATTACTTATCCAGCAGTATTAACCACTCTGACAAGTACGCATGCCTGAATTGGCATCGCTTACTGACACTGCAGACTTGACCAACTCTGAGCCACCTTAAAGGGAACGTCAATAATGCATATCACAGAAGCGACTTAGAAATAGAAGAAATCAATACAATGCGTGTCAACCCTATTTATCTTCCTTAGATTCACCTAAACCCAGCTGAAACATACTTAACTTATTCAGTTCTGCCTCTGTTTGCAGAATTTGAATCCTTTAGCTTTTATTACGTGTAGTAGTACTGCGCAGTCGTGGTAGTTTTGGTCCTAATTTCCTGGTTTAGTCTTAATTTTTTCCTGTATCCAAGAGATTGTTGACACACCCCCTAAATCTAAGCTACGAAAATGCAGGTGTATTGAATATTGCCTTTAAGATCTGGAGCTTGCAATTTTTTACAACAGTAACTTCTAATCAGACATAATGTTCAGACACAATGAAGCCACAAAGAAGGCAGTTCCGAGTTAGAGTTATGAAATGAAGGATCCAAACCCTGCTGCCAACAGCAGAAGACAATGAGAATGTTGACTGCAAGTACAGTTCTCTTACTTTTGACAAGGCTTTCTATAAAAAGAAAGAGGCCTGACAGTGGCTAAAAGAGGAGATGCCTTTTATTACTCTGCATATGTCAGTTCTGATGACTAAACCAGGCACTGACTGGGTAAACTGGAGCATGTGGCTGTTCACTCTGTACTGTCACAGGGGTTGCACGAGCTGCTTTTACTGTTGAAAAGAAGCACCAATATACGTTGCCCGAAACAATGATATTATCACGATACCCAAAGTCAAATTTCATAATCAAAATGCAGGGACAACATCTACAACCAGTCCTGAGAATCACCAAGTGTCCTTTGAGTGGAAAGAGGAGGGAGGGCAGCAGTACAGTTTTGCCCTAAAAATGAATATAGTATAGTGCACATTCACTCTACTGAACCGTCACTCAAAATCTAAACAACTAAATCGGGATCACATACTAACTCCTAACCATCCTGTTTAAGGAAATAAATTTTGAAGAAGCATGAAAATGCATTACCAGTATGTCTGTAAGTCTTACTGGCAGGAGAAATAGTGTGAAGTTGGTTGAAAATACTGAACTCACTTGTCCCAGTAAGGAAACGTCTATCAAGAAGTTTGCTGTATAAGTCTCAGCTTTGCACCTCTGCTTATTATCCCAAGCACATTTAACTCTTGATACAATAATCCCATCCACTATCTACCTTTCTGTCAAAATGCTTGGCCTTCCACTGACAACTTCTGAATGTAGTTACCCATCATCAATGTGAAAATCCTTAATATGGGGGCAAGTTTGCAAGTAACATAGCTTAAAGTATTTTACTGTCGTCATTGCCTTATTGCTTCTCCATATTAAAAAATATAATGTAATCAATTTTGGTTTACTTACTATTACGGCATCAGATATTATAAAAATTTTGCCCCAGATGCAGATCCAGTTTGGAATAAAGCACATTATATTTCCAATTCATAATCTAAACAAAAGAAAGTGCTTATGAAAGCAAGCTACAGATATTCACAAAGAAAGCACTAGTCAGGCTCTCTCCACTTTTATCCTAGCATTGAATATGAGTAAACCTAAACTAGGGAATTATGGCACTAGTATAAAAAATATGTATATAATTTATTTTTTTTAAATCAGTTCTTCTTGTCTCCCTCCTTATTCAAGTTTCACAGCATGCATATGGATATGAATAAGTAAGGCATTCTTCACCCTAACTTCATGCACAGCAGCTTGAGAAATGTTTCAGATTAACATAAATGATAATACACATACATAAGGCTGTCTTTCAAAGAAGTTTGATAATTTGTAAATGCAATGCTTACACAGATCAGGTCAAGTCAAAAAGTATTTAACTTATGTAAATCTGTTTATCAGTGCTAAGGAACATGGGATGACTTCAAATGTTCACTATTTAATATACGCGGTACACATTTAGTGCAACTTGCATGAATTCTCATTCCAATTTTTAATTACTATGCGGTCTGGAAAGACAAAAATCCACTAAGTCAGATTGCTCTTTTTTTTCCTTTTATCAGAACAATTAACATTAATTGTGTATTACTTCACAGGCACTGCTTTTCTACACATGCATTACTAAAATAATAAATCGAATGAAGTTTGAATAAAAGTATTAAAATAACTACAAGTACAGAAGTTTACCCTTAAACATATTTCTATCAGTGTTCATAAGCAGGTAATGCAAAGCTTCCTTTATACTCACTATGTTTCAGGACTCCCAACAAAAAAAGAAACGGCAATTTCTTTTGAAATTGTTAATATGTTTTATCCAGAAGTAATTTTCTGCTTATACTGGATACATACATACTTGCATAACTTGACAAAACACTTTGTGAAACTGTAAAAGGAGGACAAGGATTTCATACCATTAAACAAACCTTGGTGGCAGGAAGGGAAAGACACTCAATTTATTTTTACTTGAGTTTTTTAAAGTTTTGGACAAAGAGTGTGAATTGATGTCATTGTGTAGTCCATCCTGTTTTTTCACCTGCTAGAGAATAAAGAAGCCAAAGCTTTTTTTCTAAGGTTTCCAATCCATGGTTTTAATTTCTGTCTCAAAATCTTAAAATTAAATATCCACCCATCTATATGGAGATCCAGAGATTTAGTTTTTTGGATTTATTAAAATCTACTTATACTGATAACAGTGTAGGGACATATGATCTGGCATGGTAAACACAGCTTTCACAGCCTAATTGCTTGGATTTTGTATAGCGGATCATTATGTTAATGACTCTGCAGTAAAGTACTAAATAGGAATTCCCACAACAAAGACTTCTAATTGCTGATGGAGAAGGAAAAGGTAGGACATACCAGAGTAATTTGGGAAGAGATTGCATTTCAGGAACACAGGAGAGGAATATTCAAACCAACAGGACTACCAAGCTCTACCAAAGGGAAGAAAACATGCCCCAACACAAAACGCCATGAATTATGTCTTTGTCTGAATAACCCAGGGACACCAGACGATTACATCTTGTCTTAACAACCTCGCTTGGGAGCAAAGATAGCTTCACAGAGCTTTACAGGCTCTGCATGTATGTAGAATCCCTTATTGTACAGCATTCAACTGGATCGTGAAATAAACCTCATTATTTCATTCTGCAGTTGCAATGATGGCACTGTACGTTACGCTCCCTTAAATACTTTCTCCCATGTAAACAAATCTGACACTGATTCCACACGACACCTGAACCTGCTCTGTCTTCATGGCCCCAGATTTATGGACGTGATTGAAAACTAGGCTTGCTTAGAGGACTGAGAATGTCGTTGTGGAAAGATTTTTGCTTTGGTAAAAGAAAGACTAAATGAAAAGTTTTCCATGATAACCAGGTATTTTGGAAGAATAAATATATATTAAACATTTCTGATGCAATAACAAATTGCATCAAAATAAAAAATAAAGACATCAGCATAGCTATACATTTCGCAAGTTCCTCTCAGTAGTTTAGTATTTCCTTCAGTTTCCTGAAGAAGTTTCACTATTGTTTTCCCTAAACTTATGTCCACATTTAATCACCCAAAATGCACCTCCACCACACAGCAGATGTGTCATTAACTATTTCTGAAAAAAAGTGAAATAAAATCACCCAGCATGAGAATACTACAGAATAAGTCAACACGAGCAGATGGTGTTTATTTTGTCACCGCTTGTGTTAAAAATTACCACCTATTTCATCAGTTTCTTTAAGGTAGAAGCTTCATGTAAAAAGTGGAAAAGCTATTTTTTATAAGCTGTTACAGAACTCCTTAAAATATAAGTTCTTGTTTTCATGGCTTCCAGTTTTCTAGGACATGGTGCAATGCACAGGAGATCGGTTTGTACAAATCTGACACGATCAAGTATTTTGCTAGCAGCTCAATCTTTCAACACACAATCTGTTTTGATTCTCAAGCAAATTTGCAAATTCTTTAGTTCAAATACCGGTGTTTTCAAGACAAATTCTGTAACAAGTGTTAAGTCTGCTCCTAACAGAGGCACCTGGTAGAACTGTCAGCTTCTTTTCTTCTAGGACCCAATATGTAAGAGAGTTTTACTTCCCCCTCAGAATTTTCAACATTTTCATTATTTTATCACACAGTTTTGGCTTTCTGGTTTACATTCTCTGATTGTTTCTTAACAAAACAGTATGTTGCATGAAGAGCAATTGTACAACCTGGACTTGGCTACTTAAACAAATTGTTGCTAAAATCTCATGATAAAACCAGGTTTTGCTCATGTATTTTTGAAAGAATTTCCATTAAAATGGGAACCCAAAAAACCTCCCTGAAATGCAAACCCATATAGTCCTCAGCAAGGCAAATCCACATCAAAAGGAGCAGTGAGCTGAATTTCTCCCTACTTTGATTTAAACAGAATTATTATAAATGCTATCCCCAGTATCCATACACAGTATTTAAATAATTTTTTCAACTTATTTATATCTGAAGGCTACTAGACATCAGTCTACCGTTCTCACTGATGATTTTAAATGTCATGCCATAAAAAGATCATCCTCCTAAATCAAATCCCCATACAACCAGTTGCATTTTGTATCTAAACATCATAAGCATAGGAGAAAATCCCATCCTTTTTCTTCCCCCAGAAAAGGCATAGCCATTTTAAACCTGAAAGAGGATAGATTTAGATTAGGTATTAGGAAGAAATTCTTTACTGTGAGGGTGCTGAGACACTGGCACAGGTTGCCCAGGGAAGCTGTGGAGGCCTCATCCCTGGAAGTGTTCAAGGCCAGGTTGGATGGCAGGGGGGTTGGAACAAGATAAGCTTTAATGTCCCTTCCAACTCTAACCATTCTACGATTCTATCTTCATTAAATTACAGTTTGATTGATAACATCCCAAAATTACTTTAAGAACTTACTTGCACATCACATATCACCTTTGAGATAGTTGTATGCTTGCTGCAAAAACATATCAAATGCATAGCTTATTAACTATATCCATTCAAATCTCCTTTTGGTGTTGACAGGTTTATACATGAATTCAGAAACTATGGACTCCACTACAATGTCCAAATTTGTATATCAAAGTTTACTGAAGATCACCATGTTGAAACAAACAGCAAAGGTGCTTAACCACACTACAATGGCTGCAAAGCGAACCAAAAGATAGCAAATGGTAGAAAAAGGCTGCCTGCACAACCACTGTTAGGACACATGTTTTTTTAATTACTTGGTTCTGTTTTACGTCAAACTAGGACATTGACTTAATCCTTTCTCTCTCCCTTTTAAGTCTTCTATTGCACTTAATGCGCAGGTTGGCTTGTGCTCACTATACAAGGAACCGATCCTTTTATCTTTACTATTTAATGAGAAGCACAGGCCTCTCAGTGTCCTATTCAAATCACACTCTAAGCAGAATGCTATTAAATTTCTTCTTTTGCTTTTATATATTGCTCAACATTACACTATCTGAATGCTTTAAAAGCATTACCTTAATGATTTTGATAAATCTCTGAGCCTTTGTTGCATTATTTTACAGCTATAAAAAGAAACCCAGGGTGGTTTTGTTCTTTTGTTTGTTTGTTTTTAATTCTGAATGCTTAGTATGAGATAGATTTAAGATATTTTGGGGTTCTTTTGTTCTTGTTTTGTTTGCTTTTTTAAAATCTATTAAGAATTCTTCTCCCAGAAAAGAAGTCAGAAAAGGTGAGATTTAGGTCTACTCCAAACACTAGGTAGGGGAGCTATTTTCCTATAGGACACTTTTATCCTTTTTCCTTCCAGAGTCTGAACATGGATCTCACAACAGTCCTTCTGCCTGTATTTCAGAAGGACTGACCATTATAATATCCACGTTCAGCACCTAACCTCCTCTTTTCCCATTACCTCGTGGTCTGCACCAGCAATATCTTTCTCCTTAGCAAAGCAAAGACTGCATAGATCAAGAAATCTAACATTTTATCAGAACACAGCAAAGCAATCCAGCCACTAAATGAACACACTCGATAGCTGGGTACCTTTAAAATGAAAAGGCTGAGGGCTCTACTTATGGTGACAAAGAGTCCTCCTCTGTTGACACAACATGCACGCTGAAATCCTTGCAACACTATGTGGATGCATTCTCAGCCAGCTGAGGCTGTAAACTAAGGTTAGTGCCATCTGTCTGGTCTTCGCAGCATCCAGATTGATGTGAAAAAAAAAATCCTATGACACTTTTTAAAAGGAACAGAGATGTAGCTTGGTTTTGGTCAATTCACTTGAGTTATTAACATAATAGATTTGGCTGACCTCAATGCCAATCAGCACACCTGAATCTATAAGCTCACTGCACCTTTCTTACCACATTTAGAGCATGCAACAAATTATTTTACCAGTGATATCAGATTTAGTATGTCCAAGTAATTAGACTCATAGAAGTCATAAAAAGTACTAAGTTTTTCTATTGCTTGTCTCAGTTCAATTATTTTCTTAAACGCATGTTACTGTCAAGCCAGAAGTGAGAGTTAACACTACTGTCAAATACTTTTAAGTTGCTCTATAGTTATTAATACATTCTCATGTTCTTGTTAATTTCTAGAGCCCTGAACAAACACAATACCAAAAATTAAAAGCAATATATAAATCAAATTTGGTTGAATGGGGAAGGGTATCAGGTTGTCAGGGAGAAGAACTAAACCAAAGAGAAACAATATTGAATGAAAAGGGTCAAAGCTTCAAATGAGAAAAGGGATTGTTCAGATGGATGCAATTTGTAGGGCAAAACCTTTCTCTGATCCTGGAAAATGCACTCACGTATTATTCTTTGAGATTTAGCATGGCCTAAATAGCATAACCCATTCATTTTACCTGTGCCAAAATCCCTTCTGCAACACCAATAATCATGAATGCTTCAGAAACGCAGAGATATAATAAGATCATTTCCGTTCTTTATTAATTTCACCTTTATTACCAACCATACACATGCCACCTTGAGCAATCTTTAGTATTAAATACCAGCATTATGGAAATTTAATTGGTCTACCAAATTCTCTGGCTCCCAATCTTCTAAGAAGCATGGAAATATGGAAAACGGTCCTTATCTCCAGTTTGAAAATGCACTGAGCATTCTTGGGCTGCATTAACTACAAAATGGTCACAGATGCTCAGTACTTTCCAGAATCTGGTGTAAGAAACTGACCCAGTATTTGCTCAGACACTGTTTGAGATTCAAGCATAATGACATTCACTAGTTTTTACGAACAATCAAGCAATTATGGAAAGAAGTAGATCAGAAAATCAAATTGGGGGTGATGAGAAAACCTTGTTTTATGTCTCATTTAAATATTAAGCAAGCAGAATATTATTCCTGGTTAGGGCCCTAATTTTGCAAAGCATTTACTTAAGTGGTTAAATGAAAAGCCCAAATGGAAAGGTATCTTTAGTGTACATACTAGGTCACAGTTGCAATGGAAGAAAAGAATGAAATATCAAAATATATCTTTCCCCTTATTAGGCAGTCAAATACAAGACAAAAATTGAAGTGTTGAGGACAAAAGACTTTATGAAAAATGGCCCCTGCTAAATTAGTAAGGGCACATACTGATATCATAGTTAGTATAAGTGTACATATCCAATGAGTGAAAACCATTTTTTGAATTCAAGCAACATCAAGAGGAAGATGTCACTGAATCGTTACCCTTGTATTAAAATTCCTTAAGATGTCTTTGGATTTACATTATTACAGCTTGCAAGCTTTTTTCCAAACCTCCTCCTCCTCCCAAAGGAGTTTTGCTCTCAGGGAAATAAAAGGTATGTGCGTGTCAGGGGAGTAGCGGTACTTAAAAAAAAAAAAAAAAATTGTCTATCAATGAGGTAATTCCCTACACCAAAAAAAACCCACAAACCCCCCTGATTGTTTTGCACAGCACCTAAGATGATAAACTTCAGTGACACACCATGTGCGACTTCTGAGTCTGAAACTCTTAGATGAAAAAAATTCAAATCAAGACTAAAGAAGAACAGAGCTATCGCTAAATCTTTCATTAGAAAGTCAGACTTAAGAATTGCTGAAGAAACATACATCACATGCAAGCTTTTACCAGTGGGATAAAACAGATGTAATTGCCTTTGTGAAAATACTGCTAGATACAGGTACTGTATTATTTTTAAATTATGCCTGTGTACCCAGATCTGGCATCTCTTACGTGTCCTAGCTCTCTTTCTCTCAATGTAGTGAGCCCTGTCCCGTGAAGCAACGTCAGCTCAGGGAAGACACAGCTCCTTCACCACCCAGTGAAGACTCCCAGTGAAAAACCCACCCTTAATTCTTTCAATCAAATCAGGAAGGTAATACTCAACAATGAAACAGAAATAAGTAGTAAAGAGAGATCAGGTTTATTCAACAGAATATAAATACCCAGCAGGAAAAAAAAAAAACCCCACAAACAAAAAAACAAAACCCAAACAACCCCCCAATACATAATAAACAGAACATAAACAGAACTAGATTAATCATTGCAAAACACACAAATTCTAAACTAGGTTCTAAGTTTACAAGGCATACAGTTTAAGCAAGATAAAAACCTTACGTATTAGAGAGTTCTTTGTCTCAGCCAGCTGCTGCCAGCTTGTCTGTCTGTCTTTCAATTTCTCAGAAAGGTGTGTGTGAAAATCTAAATGAAATAAAACAAATACATTTTAGAGATGGCTCTTCTCCTCCTTTTCTTCCATTCCATTCACCTTTGGTGTAATACAGCCAAAAGAATGTTTCACCTCCTCCCACCCAAAGCATACCTAAATAATAATAATAAAAAAACATTACTCATTATTATCTCAAGATTGAGAATTCTTTTATCTTGTTCTCAATGACATATAAAAAGGCATATTGAGTAGCAGTAGTACTGGTGAAATCTTGCTTTGCAGGAGGCACATATACCCACTGTCGGTATCATTAACAACAAAATGGACAGTGTATAAAAATCTGGCTATAATACGTGTGTTAGAATTTAACTTGAAGTCCACGAGAGTTTCCATACATGCTGTACAGTAGGTATTTAAGATCATACTAACTTACTTCCAGTGTATTATCTATTACTCCTATAGCCAAGTATGTATCATTACATCCTTCTAAAAGATAGTTTTTATTATCTAAAAACAGATGCTTAAGTTTCATTTGGAAAACGGACACTCGGCTGTAACAAATTACTTCTTAGGTGTTTATTGCAGCAGCATGATGACTTTCACATTGACTGTCAACATAATCAGGCTGATTCTGCTGCATCTGAGCTAGACATGAACCAGTGAAACTGCACTGTTGCGAGGATGGACTTTTTTTTTCTTTTTTGTCTCATAAAAACTCTCCAGCTTTAGGAAGACAGATTTTAATATATACCAAAAAAACCAATCCTTTAGTTTTGAATAGTCTTTCTCTTTCACTAAGAAGAAAACAGGTTTCTTTTGGTTGTACAAGTAACTCAAATATAGCAGGATTTTTTAAACATGAAGTAATTAGGGAGTCCTCTTACATTTGAAAAGCACAAAATCAATTGAAAATTGTTATTGAATTTCATAATAACAACAGGAGAGTTTTCAGATGTAGTAAACAGGAAACATAAAACCTATTTTTATTTTTTTACATGAATTTCCTTGCATAAACCAGTAAGACAAGAAGCCTAATAATTAATGTATGGTCACTTCAATTCTTGTTCTTCACTGCCTTTAAGGCTTCACTGGGAAATTCTTTTACTTGGTACATCTCAGGTTCACATCCTTAATAATTTTAATAAGATAATAATCTAATCTTGCACCCAAGACTCACCAGAATCAACAATGAAAATATGTTCTGTATACTACAGTAATTTATTATATGCAAAAAAAAATAAAAAAGGCAACTCATTGACACTTAAAGATATAAAAATAGCTGACCAAAACAATAGAAAATAAGCCACTTGGCATGCTAAAGGTGTAAGACAACAAATTAGCTATTTGATAGGAGCACAAATATTTTGGACCTAAAATGCCCAACAGAAAAAATGTGAAAGAATGACAGCTCCTGAGTTTTACATTGCTACCTTTGGGGGTAAAAAGTAATTTTGAGGGGCAAGTTATACTTTTACAAACAATAAAAACCAGACAGCATTCACTAAACTGGCTAAACGCCTCCTTGCCACACATGAAATTCGAGTTTGATGTGCTGTGACTGTAAGTCATTTTCAGGTATTTTGGCTCATGTCTAATTAGTTCAGCTTTACTTTTGATGATACAGACTTCTGATTTAAAAGCAAGTAAGGAACACAAAAGGTTTTCAGGAATGCTTCAGTGAAAGATAATTCTAAGAACAATATGCAAGTAAAGCAAAGATATGTGAAGTGCAGAGCACAATGCCTACTGATAGAAAAAATTTGGTAAATAAATAAAAAAATAATTGCGAATTTTTTCATTTGGTGTTTCCAGCAATTTTCCCTAACATATAATACTAAAAGTTGATGAGACTATTTTCATATTTTTCATATTTTGAAAATAGGAGAAATTAAATATAAGTAAACACATGCACACATGAATATATCAGAAAGGAAGTAATGGAATTTTTTTACTAAGCTTTTTTTTTTTTCTTTTTCTTTTTTATGTGAAAATGGGACCAAATTCAGTGCAATTCTTCTGTGGTATTAAACAATTTTAGCAGTTTGCAATTTTACAGTTTCTGTTATATCACATCCTATAACATGAAGATTTTTAAAATCTTTACTGAGTCTATTTTTGTGTTAATAGAAGTTTTGCTTTAATTTCTCTTTCAAGAGGAAAAAACAGAATTAATCCATCAACAGTTTATCTATTGACATTTTATTACATTACCCTTTAAGCTTGTGTATGTTACTGAATCTGCTGTTTTGTTTTTTTACCTGTCTGGTCACCTTGGGATATTTGATCCTTACAATTACAAAGGGTACAAATGAGGACAACAAACTTTCCCCAAGGAAGCTGAGCCATCCCTCTTTTTGATCGGAAACATCTAAAACTAATGGCTAAAACATAAGTTTCCAAGCTCTGTTTCTCCAGCAATTAAAAAAAAAAAAAAGTTTGTTACCAATAACCCAAAGGAAAGAATAATTTAAATGTTGAGATGCTTTAAAAATAGTGTCATCTGAAGGGAAGTCTCCATGGGTATTACCTTCCTTTGACACTCACAGGGAGTTAAGCCTAATTGCATTTAGGGTTATCTCTAGCAGCTACACTCAGAATCAAACATCCTCATGAGGACTATTGTTCTAACTAATCTACTTATTAGGCTTTTATTCAGATTTAGTACAGTCTTTTATAAAAAACATCTCAAAGGAATAGTAATGGATTTTGCAATTATCAGACAAGAAAGAATAGACTATGACCTACAATCTTTGGCCTTGCCAAAAATTAGGAAAAAAATCCTTTGTAAGTAAATCTTTAGATCATTAAGTTAACTTTAGTCCCTCTCAGACACCACACTTCACATCTGGAAAAAGTAAAACCTCTGTGAATTTACTACGCTTTCCTCTTATACACTCCTCTAAAACACAACCCCCCAATGTCCACAGGTCTGTCTGCTCCTAGAGTAACTGACAGAAAGAAATCTGCTCTCTCTACATTACTTTCAACGACGAACGAGTAGCAGTTTTCGGCTTGCTGTCTCGAGTCCCAGTTTCAGTTAAAAATCAATGCTGATACAGCTAACTTTAAATACTAGCAACACCTTTTGAAAATTGAGAAAACAAATACTGCAATTGCTAAACCGGTCTCCTGTGATGTATATGACGTTCAGACTAGCTGCTTCTCTTCTGCACAGTATTCAGCAAACTCATTTTCTTCTCCTTCCCTCACAGCAGCCTCTTCAGACACTGATACTCTGCCTCCGCCATTCTATTACTTTTTATCTAATTTCCCTCACCCCCCAACCCTCTCCCACAAGGCCTGGCACTCTGACGAGACCTACACGACATCTGCTTGCTGTCCAACAGAAAGGCCGACAGGGAAAGGCTGTGATTACTCTCCCTGTTTTCATTCCCTCTCTACGGCTATGCTGCGTAACCAGCAACCAGGAGGCACCTCCGAACACCACACAGGCAGAGGTCCTGCTCAGCAGGATCCCACCACAAAGGCCCACAGGACGCGTCTTTCTCACAGCAAGGAGGCTGATCACCAAATACCGTGTTGTTCTTAATTTATGGTTCCTCTTCTGAGCTGGCCTAAAAATGCCTCACAACTGTTACCTCTCCAGGAACAAGTATCACTCCTGTCCCTTCTTTCTCCCAATTTCCATCCCCAGTTGTTTCCTTCCTGTCTGAATGGATGCTTCCAACTATGCACTATGAATTTTCAACCTTACTAGTTTAGTCAGGTATTCTGGAATTTCACTTTTTAGCATTTCCCAAGAGGCATCATTAAAAGCTTGGCTACCAATCATATAGCATATGCTCCACCCTTTAAGATGGTTTATGGTTTGGGGTTTTTTTTACAGCATGAAAACTTTTTGCATTTTATAAGGCTTGCTTCCTCCACCCATAATTCTTATGCCTCTCTGTCAACATTTGTCTAGAAAATATCTGTGGAACTTTAAATATGATGAAAGCCTAAATATCCTCCTGAACTCTGTTCTCATTTTCCCTCTTCTATTTATCAAAGTGGCATAACCCAATTTTTACTGGTAATAAACAATAAAAAGATGGTTTATTTTTATAAACTAGCACTTCAGAAGCATTATAAAAAAGTCTTATAAGTAAATACCTTTAATTTCTCAAGCTGCTTCCCCTCCCTCCCAATATTCACACAAAATCATCCAGTAATGAACACTTGCTTCATTTCTGTCACACCTATGTGGTTGAAGCTTGTCCCAGTTGTCTCTTATTTCCCCTCTATTGAATACTTTTGATGAGCAGAAGTTGCTCCTCCATTAGTACCTTAGTACGTTTTCATTGCTATTTGCTCAATGTTCATTACTGATCACTATGGGTTTTGAGGAATAGGACAAAAACCGTAACAACTAACAGAACACTCTCTCACTACTGGGCGGGTCAAAGCTCTACATTTTCCTCAAATTACATTTTTTGGTGTTGTTCTTTCCCCATATTCTCCCCTAACATTTTGGATCAAGCATACTGGACAGATGTAACAAATACAATACTCTAACATATATGCATACCATTCCCGGAGGCAAATGATGATTATGAAGAAATCAGAAAACAAGTCAGTAATATAAAAATCATGCACAAAAGTATTGGAATATGAACTGTTCTGTAATAAAAAGGGCCATACAATTTTTCTTTTCCTATAGTGTCTTGACAGAATTACTATCTGCTGTTTTACTCTATCACCTTCTACTGCACATTTTATATCCAATGTTTTGTTTGATCTTTTATAAAACTTGTATTCATTTTTCTCTCCTCTGAAGCACATTCACCAAGCCAATTAAACTTAAACAAGCTTTACCTGCATAGTATACCAGCAGCTCTCAAGCAGAATTATTCTCCAATACATAACATCCACATGACATATTTTATTTTTTGAAAGTACAGACTTAAATATGTTTACACACCACCAAATATTCAGGCAAGAATGACAAACACTACAAAGGAAAATGCTCTAGTATTAGTTCAAGTACATTTGAAAGCTCATTATAGTTCAGTGAACTCAACAGTAAATACACCATTTTCCCTCTCCTCAGTCTACAAAGGGTAAGGTTACAGAACGGGAGTCAGAAGAATTTTTGGCTCACATTGCTATTTAGGACATCCTAAATATTACCAAACATGATGAGCAACAGATCTACTGCACCAGGAGCTGGATTTCCCAAGGGCATTGCCCATATCTTTTACACAGAATCAACTAAACAATCAGCTACATTAGAGGCAACAGTATGGGACTTAAAATGAGAAATACCTTCATTTTGTATTTTCATTTCTTATAGACTAATAAAAGCATTAGGATGTACTAGTACCGTAAGAATCACAGGGACACGCATAATTTAGATCAGCACTTAGTAGAGCCAATAGATATGTCTATTTCTTTGTGTAGAAGTCTGTCTACACTTACGAACTTAAAGTGAACTGAGACTAAATTTCAAGTGGATTTATTTAAGACAAATTAAATGGTTTCTACTTGTCTCATTTCCAAAAAGAATTAAATACAGGCTCTCTGAAGACCAAATGAATATGTCTACATAGGAGTTTCAATCAATTTCACAACTCCACTTTAAAATCATGCTACAAAATCACTCATAATTTGGATGAATCTTCTAAAATGCCCCTGAATAGTCAAGCCCTAACATCCAAAATACGCATAATTGCCTCTTAATTCAACATGGTCATTCACTTGCATAAAAAGAAAAACTAAGTGAAACTTCGTAACATTTTTGCTCTTCCTCACGCTGTTTCCTTCTGGTTTTGTTTTGCTTTTTAAAGTAAGGGTAATTTTAACAACTATTACTTCATGCTGTTAGGAATGGGTCAGTACCCCACACAGGTCAATGACTCAGCTACAGGTCAATATCCCCATAATTTATGAAACCATAAGCCACAATTCTCATGGGAATAATTTATTAAAAACTAAGAAAAGCTTCAGTCCCAAGTAACAACTACAGGTACTCTGAGCTTGCTTTCTCTTTAATACCACTTCCATTCAGTCTTTCTCACAATTAACAGTTTACAATTAGTTCAGCCTACATTCCAATGACTATTTTTAGATCAAAAACTTAATGTGGAAAGAAAAAAAAAATAGATCACTAAACCCAGTATCCTTAGATAAATACGGTGACAAAATTCACATTACCCAAGGTTTACAACAGAAGTGGTCAGGTATAAAGTTTAAATTCAGAGGGGACTATATGCATTGTGCTACAACCAATCAGCACTTCAATTAAAGCACCCACTGCTGTTATTCATCATTTTTGGCAGCACGCCAAACTGCGTAAATAAAAACTGTACAGAGAAGGATAAAAAGAATTTAAATTCTAAAACGAATTCCTTAAAAAGAATTTTTTCTTTACTATGGGATACATAATGATATCCTGTACTTCTTCAGCTTCAAAGTGTAAAGAAAAAGTCAACCAAAGTACTACAGTAAAAATTATCTGCTGCATACTAAAAATTATCTGCCACATACTACTTCACTGCTTCTTTTGTGAGTAGGTGAATAAACCAAAGTTAACTGCTCTTGATAATATTGCATTTCTTCTAATTTATCAACTAGTGGCAGCAGAATGGAGAAGTGTGACAGCTATGAAATAAACATTACGGGATTCACAAAACAATGGAAAGAAGGTTTTCCAGTACAAGTATGCAATTCTAATAGGGCTAAATTATTATAACCACATGTTGGGTGTTGTGTCACCCTGCCCCTCCTCCAAAACAAACAAACAAAAAAGCAAACCCACAAAACACGATTTATTCTGTTGAAGGAACAGTGTAAAGCTAAGACATATAGAGAAAAAAAGGTAAGAAGGACCGAAGTGCTACCACATTAGTCCTACTGACATATTGGGCATTTTTTCAACGACCTGAATATTCCATAGGCCCTACAAGATCCTGTATGCTTCTAACGCCATAGCTCATTGCTAATTTAAGAACATGCAAGTCCTAAAAATACAAAGAAACACAAAACCAAATACATACTATTGTGTTCCTAGGGAGCTGGTGATTGAGATCAATGTTTTAGCAACAATAGTGCCTTACAAAACAAAACAAAGAAGCTCTTAAAGTAGTAACTTCAGCATCTGCCATCCTCATTATACAGTTATGTTCTTCCCTGTTACGAATTATTGTTTGTTTTTAAATTATTACGGCAAGTTAACTAATTGATGAGCCTCAACCACCTTTAGACCTGCTTTTACTTACCTCTCACTTCTCTTTCTACAGCAAGTTCTATTAGTGGGGAAAAAAAAAAATTCAAATTACAGTTGTCAAGTAATTTAGTTGGTAAAATCTAATTTGTCATCTGTGCCTGTAAACAGTTTTGAAGAACTAAGAACTGACACACAAGTCACAAGAAGACAAGTAGACAAACTTACTGTCTTACTGTGTTATTTGTTGGAGAAAAAATTACAAAGGACAAGATTTTAATCTCAAATTTTACCAACTATCTCTTCAGCCTCTATAATGAGATCACCTACAGCTTCGAAACAAAATGATTTTCAGTACTCTTTAACACCAAATGTAAGTACAACCTGTAGTGAGATCAAAGACTTCTTATCACATCTCTAGCCTAAAGAAAAGCATCAGACTAGAGTAAACATATCCTTCAGAATAGCCTCTGAAACTCCAGGAGTGTGTCTCTCAGATTTCCTAAAATTTTTATTCAACAGCCCTGGCTGGATTTTTCTTCCATCAATTTCTCAAGCCTGGCTTTGAACCACTGTAAATTGTTAGTATTTACAAAGTCTTGGGACAAGAAGTCTAACAACTTCCCTTAATGTTATATGAAGTCAGTATTTGTTCATTTTGTATCTGCTGTTTGCTAATTTGATGTTGTATAGTTCCCACATGGGGAAAAAGTGGTGAACAATCATTCCTTATTCACATTCTCTATGTCACTCACCCTGCACAGACTCATAGAATCATATAATCATAGATTTTTTTATGTTGAAAAAGACCTTTAAGATCATCACGTCCAACCATTAACCTGACACTACCAAAACCACCACTAAACCATGTCCGTAAGCACCACATCTACACATCTTTTAAATACGTCCAGGGATGGTGACTCAACCACCTCCCTAGGCAGCCTGTTCCAATGTTTGATAACCCTTTCCATGAAGAAATTTTTCCTAATATCCAACTTAAACCTCCCCTGGCGCAACTTGAGGCCATTTCTTCTTGTCCTATTGCCTGTTACTTGGGAGAAGAGACTGACCCCACCTCGCTACCACCTCCTTCCAGGTAGTTGTAGAGAGCGATAAGGTCTCCCCTCAGCCTCGTTTTCTCCAGGCTAAACAACCCCAGTTCCCTCAGCCACTCCTCATGAAATTTGTGCTCTAGACCCCTCACCAGCTTTGTTGCCCTTCACTGGACATGCTCCAGCACCGCAATCTCTTTCTTGTAGTGAGGGGCCCAAAACTGAACACAGTATTTGAAGTGGGGCCTCACCAGTGCTGAGTACAGGGGAACGATTACTTCCCTAGTCCTGCTGGCCACACTATTCCTCATACAGGCCAGGATGCTGTTGGCTTTCTTGGCCACCTGGGCACACTGCTGGTTCATATTCAGCTGGCTGTTGACCAACACCCCCCAGGTCCTTTTCTGCCTGGCAGCTTTCCAGTCACTCTTCCCCAAGCCGGTAGCACTGCATGGGGTTGTTGTGACCCAAGTGCAGGACCCAGCACCTGGCCTTGCTGAACCTCATACCATTGACCTCAGCCCATCGATCCGGCCTGTACAGATCCCTCTGTAGAGCCTTCCTACCCTAAAGCAGATCAATGCTCCCGCCTAAGAGTGTCACCAATCGTGTCACTTCAGTGACACTCTGGAGTGTCACTCCAATCATGTCACCAGTTGCTGGGTTTTTTTACACTAAAGAATACTAAATTATTAAATCAGGATTAGGATCCTTATTCAATTAGGATTGTTTAGTCTGGAGAAGAGAAGGTTGAGGGGAGACCTTATTGCTCTCTACAAATACCTGAAAGGAGGTTGTAGTGAGATGGGAGCTGGTCTCTTTTCCCAAGTAACTAGCAATAGGACAAGAGGAAACGGGTTCATGTTGCGCCAGGGGAGGTTTAGGCTAGACGTTAGGAAAAAGTTTTTAACTGAAAGTGTTATCAAACATTGGAACAGGCTGCCCAGGGAGATGGTTGAGTCACCATCCCTAGAGGTGTTCAAAAGTCGTGTAGATGTGGTGCTTGGAGACACTGTTTAGTGGCAGACCTGGTAGAGTAGGGTCAATGGTTGGACTACATGATCTTAAAGGTGTTTTCCAACCTAAACGATTCTATGATTCTCAAGTCATTCTTCACAAGGAAACTATGCCATACTTTGAGTAACCCGTCTCACTGGCTGTTACCTTTTGCAGTTCTACTATATCATTCTTTAAGTGGAAGAATGAGAATTCAACATATCATTCAAGGTATGAACATCCCACACCTTTATACAATGGCAGTGATGATATTTTCTGTTTTGTTCTTTATATAAACTTTCCACTGCTTCCTCATGTTTGTGGTAAGAAGGGGGTTGTTTGCATTACTGTAATATTGTATGGATATCCTTTCATAGGATTGCCCACTGTCACACTAACCTAACTTTCCTGAACAACAACAGATAATTCAGAGCTCATCTTATTTCCTCAACAATTACCAATTTCACCTGCTGTTTTCTCTCCCACCCATTCAGCATCATGAGATTCCTCAGGAAATTTTTCACTGTCTTTTTCTTCACTACCTTGGATAACACTTGGCATACAGAAAACAATCACCTCAGTACATATCTGTTCTCCCAGCTCATCAAAAAAGCCACCCAAATTAAGTTTGACACAGGAATGGAACAACAAAGGGCAGGAGGCTGTAACAGGCTCAAAAAACCAGACAAATTAAGCTCTTTTATATAATAACATACATTTACCTTACACATCATGGTAGCTGCTTCCCTCGGCATACAACATAGGTCAGTAATAAATATACTCATCTGTTTCCTGATAGATAGAATCTAGTCTTAAGGACTCTGCCCAGTTTCCACAAACCAAGCAGTTTATAGAAGAGCCAGAATAATTGCCTGGACAAGACATACATACATAAACATATTACAAGTTCATGTTGTGCACTGTTAGAGAGAAAGCATTAGACACAATGACTCAAAAGGGAAAACATTTTAAAGTAAATAAACGTAGATGATACTTTCTACATGTACCAGAAGGATATTTATGATGTGAAAAACACTGCAATATATTCTATCTAAGCTACAAATACTGAGTCATGTGGTGAGTGACCTAGTTTCCTTTCCATTTTAAGTGTATTTTTAGTTATTCCCTGTTGATTTATGTTTTCATTAAAACCTCAGGGACATGTCCTTTTGAAGTCTGCTGGAGACTGAATGGACATATGATGCTTTGTAAAGAACATCTAGGCATTTTTCCCCAGTGTTCTGTCTCTCTTAAAGTCATAATTCTAATAGGAGCTCAATTGAAGAGCAAATAAGCATCATTTGTTTACATCTTCATCTTACCTTTCCTTCACAGGAATTTAAATGCAAATGTGAAACAGAATGAACACCAACAAATATATTAACTGGTAGTGCAGTCTAATGACTACAGTCAGCAAAGGAAAGGAGACTGTGCTCTCTGCTTACTGCCACAGCATTCTGCAGTTGGCAATACTAGAAGTGTTCTGTATATCTTATTTTTGCAAATGAATTTATATAGAAGTTCTTTGAAAATCATCCCAGTATTTATACAGAAGTGGTGTAATTTATTTCCATAACCTTATGGTATGGCATATAACATTTTATGTAGAAAATTACGCAGATTACATTGATTTGAAATAGAAAAGACAACCCACCTAAGAAAAAAGTCCTCCGAGTACCTCCTGTTGTGCAGAAGATGCATTAGAAGGGTTTCATTTTTGGAGAATCCTGAACTTAATTCCACTTAGTAAGTGGAAACTTCTAATTGTTCTCAAACCAGAAATGTAAAGTCAGTGAAATGATGCCCACTGTTGCCAATTTTTTTTTTTTAGTATCAAAATAGACCATAAAACTTCAAAATTTATGTATGGACTCCAAAAGTTCAGAGCAATTAGTAGTCGAATTTTTTGGTTTGGCCCTTCTCTACCATCGAATTAAGTTACAACATTAGATTTTTGTATAATAACAAACACAAAGTATTTCATAATGACTTAGCTTCAAATGAAGGCTCCATTACAGTAATGATCTTGATAATTGTGTTAGGACAGTCTAGGTTTCCCTACAGCTCTCTATTTTTCAAATTTAAAGAGAGTTATGTGCATGATGACAACCCTGTGTGCTCATAAGACTATTCTTACTTTATCCTGCCTACTTTCGCATGCTCCACAAATTCAGTTTTAAGCTGCAGTTTTCAAGTATTTTGTCAATCACAGTTTATCAAATGCATTCTGCTAAGGCAGCTGTCAGGACAAGATTCAGCAATGACAAGCTGTCTTAGCTCCTGTTCATTCTGTCCTTAAGTCACCAACTCTTATTTTTATCTCTGAGGAGGAGAAATACTCTGGCTAGAAAAGGCTCTACCTGTTCACTAAACAGGCAGTTGAGTCACTATGTTGGCAAGGCTCCTGATCAACAGAACTAGGAGTACCAATAAATTCTCAGCAGCCCATTTCTGCCTACTTTTCCTTATCGTAAGTGCTGTTCTGAAAATACTACTGGCACTCTGCACATAGAAGTGATTGAGCAAAAAGATACAGCACGGGTTGTCAATTTATCCTGAAATAGCTTCTAGTGGATAGATAAAAGCCGTCTAAACCATAGCACAAGACAGTGCTATTAAACAGAATCACCGATTTCACCACAAAACATTCCAGATAAAATTCTGGCCTCTGTTACACACACATGCAAAGTGATGACAGTACACATCACTATTTGTGTATATAGTGAAAGATCAGTGTTTACTGAAGTATTTTCTTACAAATCCTGGCAATTAAGAACTTCATAGCATCTTACTCTGTATAAGTGTTGTAAGTGGTACTTCATATAGGCTAAAACTGGGGTTATGGTAAACTTGCCTTTTAGCATTAATTGTGTTATTGACTATATGTTCACTTATAACGACAAATTATGACTGGGAAAAAAGTATAAATCTGATCTCTGTCCCCTGTCGTCTCCCCCCCATTATCATGGAAATGCCAAAAGCGTAAGACAGTACACAGACAGCTTATCTCCAAGTATTTTAGTTGCTCAAAATGAGTGCCATTTGATTCTACACACGGTCTGTTGTGGGATGAAGGAGGGGTTTGAAAAGTAGATCCAGTGTTTATCTAAATCAAATCCTTCTGCCTTAAAGGGAATAGAATGAAGAAAGTTTCAGTCTTCATTAAAGAGGAAGCAAGAAAAAGGCAAAGTAGTGACTTGAAATTTAGAAGTGCTGAATATTTCCTGCACCAGTTGAGGTTAACAGACAATAGTATTTCAACCAGGCTGGCATTTGAAAATAGACCGTATATGAACTTACAACAAAATTTTCCATTGTTGTCCATCCTTTAAGTGCCCATCGTTGTCCATTTATGCCATATAAAAAGGAACAAAGCAATAAATGGGCCAGAGTAGTCTCAAAACTAAGAGAAAAATCATTAGGATATGAACAGGAGACATCAAGCTACCTCAAAATAATGTTTCATTGCCAATCCTAGCATGAGAGAAGGCTAGAAACAGAGCTCAAGGCGAGTGTAAAGGTGCAGGAAGAAGTCAGAGATAGGGTCATGGCATGCAAACATGTCAATAAGCAGCTTGGGAATAGCTGGCCCGATGTTGTTTCATAGCACTGTAGATTGCTTTTGTGACAGACCAAACTAAAATCAGGAGTATGCAAAGGACTGTTGCATCTCAGCAACACTCCCCAACTCCCTCTTAGGGCAGCTATTTTTGCATTATGATTCTTAAGGTCCCAAATAAAGGAATCCATAAAGAAAAGGAGAGTATTTAAGTTTCATTCATCCCCTATATCCTCAACCAGTTCGGAAAAAACACTGGAACAGGTGAGCGGGGGCTTTTTGCTATTTTAAAAGGAATCTGTGCTGCCTATTAAATGGTGCGCTTCATGGTATCACATAACTGCATTAGGAATTTGATACCTGTGAACGTAATACAGATGATCACTACAATCAAAGAGGACCAAGCCTTGTCAGTACCTCTGATCAACTCAACGAAACTGTTAATATTTCAGTTATACTGACTAGCAGGATGTGTAAACATGAAGGACATTGAAATAAAACCAACAACAAAAAAATCAAGTTCATGTAAATAACAAGTTTTCTGGTTTTTGAGCTTTACAGAGAAGAACCGGATGTTTCTAAGTAGATTTCTCTCTCTCATTAGCTTAGTGGTAACATTCTATTGTGTTTCTGTATACAAAAGTAAGTGTTTTTCCACTCGAATAAGCTGTTAAATGTCTGCTAAAGGCAGAAGGACATATATTCATGTACTGGTTATTTCATGGAATTTTCTTCCTCTGTCACTGTGAGTGCTATCTAATCTAAATAAGTAGATATAGAACATGGTTCTCATTCATTAGTTTTTGCAGAAACTCAGCACTGCCTTTATAATCTCTGACATATTATAAAAATCTTTAGTTCATTCTTTTGATATTATTTTATTTTTTACAAATTCACAAGTCTATTTTCAACATGTCTTGTTTTCAATACTAAGCCAAAATTACCTTTTTCTTCTTTTCATTGTTCTAACAGTCTTTGTTTCACATATCTATTTAGAAAATATGATTGCAGATGTGGTTCAAATTCATTATCTTATCAGTGTCTGTATCAGAGCAATTTATAGGAAGAGGCAAGGTTGGTAAGATATGAGGAGACAGACAATTAAACTTCATTAATCTAGAAGAAGATCTATTCCCAGGTAGCTACTGGTAAGGGGGAAGACTGGAAGGATTACAAACAGACCTAAAATAGATTAAATAAATACGTAGTTACTATTTCTGACAACAATACTTCGAAAGTTAACAATGGTGTTGGACAAACAGCTCTGCTGGATTTTCTTACTGTAGCTCAAGCAGCACAAAAATATAACAACAGTCAAATAGCCTTCTGAGAGCATAGGGAAAAAAAAAAAAATCTATCTCTGTGCCTCAAATTCCTATTTTTAGGATACCTAGATCAGCTCTAGCTTGGGTGGCAGAGGAAATAGTTAAGAAAAAAAAAGTGGCCAGAACACTACTCCAATTCTGCAATTTGCTGCAATGGCTTTGGGAGCTCAGGGGCAGTAGGATGTAAAAAAGATAAGTTGAATAAGCTGTAAGAAGTCTTTTGGTTTTGGGGTTTTTTTTGTAGGGGATTTTGGTGGTGGGGTTTTTTTGTCTGATGTTTTGCATCAGGAATAGCTCATCCAAAACAGAGAACCTATTTCTATAAAACTAAACATTCTTATGAATCTATTTATGCAAGATTCAAACCATTTCCTTAAAGTAAGCACTGTTATACTTCTTTTTATAAGTGAGGAACCGAGGGCACGTGGTGTTACTCTGGCTTGACACCCCCACAACAAAAGACAGCTAAATCTATCTAAAACTAGTGGTAGAATGGGTGCTCCTGAGTTAGCTAGTCTGCCTAGAAGGATAAGGAAGAAGAAAGCCAATCAGATCTTGAAGTACACAAGGTAGAGTATGGAGAACGTAGTAAGGTCCAGTACTCCACAGAAGAACTTTTGCCTCTCCAGTAGCTTGGGTAGGCACTGAACAGGCAGACCAAGTCCAAGTACTTAAAACTACCGCAGGAGCAAAGCTATGCCCATGGGAAACTGTCAAGACGTCATCCCAGTGATGGAGTGACTTTGCCTCTTTCAAGTAAACTTGGCTACTCACCTAAAATGAGAAGATTTCACCTTTATCACTCATGACTCACTGCTACCTGGCATCAATGTGAGACTCATTAAAATAACCATTATATGTTCTATATCTAAATCAGTATTGTGTATCCTAGAGTTGCCATTCTGGACACCTACAAAAGAGGGTAAAAGCAAGAGAAGCATTTTGTGGTACCTCCTAGCTATAGCCCTTCCCCCTCTCAACAATCTTTCTTTTTAACATGCATTAATACTCCATAAAACAAAACCAGAATTTAGATCTTTGCTCTACTACATTACAAATGGAATAAGTGATCTGAGATAAGCAAGATAAAATTCAGTTAAAACAAATTCTGGATTAGAGGGTGGGGCAAAAGAGATCTACTGTTCAGCTACGTAAAGAAAAGTAATTGGTCTGATGTGTACTGCAGGAACAGGTGAAGGTGTAAAAAACCACAAATTGAACATGAGGTAACATTGCAAGGAAGGTACTGTTGGATGTACTAGCAAAAGTTTGTACATAATGCACAAAAAGTAAAAAGGTTTCAGTGAAGAATATATATCAAATTTGAAGTTTAAGGATGTAGATAATTTAGAAGATAAGGAAGAAAACTTGAACTTAAGGTGCTTAGAAAATGAGACTTGCAAAAGAGTTGTTTATTCTGAAGATGACAACTGTAGGTTAGAAAAAAATGTTTTATTAGTGATCAATCACTAAACATGTCCATTAACAGTAGGAGAAACAATGATTTAAATTTTAGCAAGACAAATTGATATTGAATGCTGCAAAATATCTTCTAACCATGCGGTTATTAACAAGTGAAACATTACCATGAAATTTCCAGAGCCAGTGTCACTGATTGCTTCCTAGAATAGGTCAGGGAAATATCCAAGGGATAGCACCCTCGGATGGAGGATGATTGGTCTTAAAAAAAAAAAAAAAAAATCAAAAAAAACCCAAAACACATGCACACAGGGGTGACCTTAAGTGTAAATAGAAACCTAAGTCCCAAGTGTTTCTACTCACTGAGCAATTCTTGCTCAGTATAGTGACCTTCGAAACTGTTTAATCACCTGATTTTGTTTGCCCACAGCACAAGCAATTTAAGCACTTTACTCAAGGTTGCAAATCCTACTCCAGAAGCAAGGAATATTATGAACAGCACTCGGCACAGCATGTGTATACAAGTTCTTTTGCGGATCTGAGCCAGTGTGTCCCTTCCAACTCAGTTTCTAGGACTGAATGTAAAAACCAGGGGTTTGTTTGTTTGCTTTAAAGTGCAACACTTTAATTCTTTAGCCATCACAGTGACTGACAGCAAATCCTTCAAAGACTGATCCTGTTCCACGTTCTTTTTTTTTTGCTCTATATAAACCAAATTAATTTAGATGTTCATACATAAACTGTACCTCATGTTCACAGCCAGTTTTCCTGGTGAAATCTGTGAAAAAAGAAACTACATAGGTAGTTTCTCCCTGTTCATCGCATACTCCATGCTGGCATATAAAGGAGCACTGAACTCAAAAACCTGCAGGAAAAGTTGGAGCAAGAGTCAGCATACCTGGGAAGACAGCTAAGTAGGTGAGAAAACAAACACACAACGTAACTGGTTACAATTCTGTTAGATCTAGGAAAGAAACAAGTCAAAAGCTGCAAGGACTAAGAATCAGAGAGGACTGTCCTGAAGAAGTATGTCCAGAGTGTAATAGGCGTAGCTGAGCATTTTATTCCTCTAAGACAAATAAACTTAACACCCCCCACACCCTGAAAGGACAGATACCGTCCAGACACTAAGACTATTTAATACGAAGCAGGGGAGGGGGCTGGCTCCATATATAGGCCATATTTGCTCTACCTTGACCCTCCTGCAAGGGACTGTTGGTACCAGCTTCTACCTTCTTTTTGTGTTGAGCACAAAAACACTGAGCACATCACTATTTTTCAGTGGATCCAAAGCATGCATTAGGATAGAAAGCATGCTTTATGCATAAAATACTACATGGAACTTCTAGTTCACCAGCTAATGTAAAAATATGCCAAGAGATAAATTTAAGAACATAATAAAAAGAACTTTCATGTGCCAGTAATTATTTTTAGATTTTCTTTTTAGTACTAGCCATTGGACCAATTTACATCAATCTGACAAAAGGAAGACTTGCTTTAACAAGTAATTTTCCTCTTTCAATGTATGTAATATCTCCCAAATAAGAGAAGATGACATATTATCTCCCCTCAGAAGCAGGCATACTAAAACGTATTTTCTACATACAGTGCATTAAAATGAACAAGGGATTAATGTGCACAGTATGACAGAAATTTTTGTATAATTGTCAAGAAAGCAGAATGAAGAGACGCAGTAACAGGATTCTTGTGAAGAGAGATGTTACTTAAGCACTGCCAGCAAGCTGACCACCAATTCCTGTTTATTTTTGCAGGAAAGCCAAGTGAAGGTATTAGAAATGTATTCCAGACTTCTTGGAAGGCTGTATGGAGATAAAGAACACAGGCAGGAGAAGACAATTCAAGTGAACGAACGGGTCACTAGAAACCTGTTCCTCAACAGCAGACAGACTGTGCCTCAGCCCAGTAGTAATCCCCCAGTTGTCATTTCATAGAATCATGGAATAGTTTAGGTTGGAAGGGACCTTTAAAGGTCACCTAGTCCAACCCCCCTTCAATAAGCAGGGACATCTTCAACTAGATCAGGTTGCTCAGAGCCTCGTCCAACCTGAGCTTGCATGTTTCCAGGGATGGAGCATCCACCAACCTCTCTGGGCAACCTGTTTCTTCATTTCTTTTACCAAAATACCTCTGATGTGGCTAGTTAGGGTCTGAGTGGTCATTAAACTGGGATGTTAAATATTTCACCAGTCACCTGTGGCCTATGAGCTGTACAACAAGTTGGGTTATTGTGTGGTGCATGAAAGGTATTCAATCATCTGAGAGTAAAGGCATACATTAGAAAATAGGATTTAAAACCAAACCTTTACTGTATGCAATGACATTTATCGTTCATAAAGCCTGTATAGCTGCTGATCATGTTCCAAGACAGAGAAACTTGCAGTTGTAAAAGCAGCACTCTTCTGAAGTAGGGAGCAAAGACAGTTTGGCAATTATGACAAAGCAGAACCTCTTCTTCATAGAGGAAGTTGCAAATGCACTAATTCACCTCTAGACATAAGAATTTTACAAAGAAGCATTGTGTGATACAATTCACACATTCATTGGTGAAGCAGCCAATGGCACTCAGACATTTTAACTGGTCTTTCACAAATAAAAGGCCTTTTTTGTCTTAGGTTTTTTAGAATTACTCAGTCTTATCATTTTATCACAAGCATTTGCAACTATTTAATTTTCCACACATCAAATCCTGTTTTTCAGTGATGATAGACCCCAGATAATCATCTGGTACACAGAGACCACGAGGAACATCACACCTACAACAACAGTATTTCACAAAAGGTACAACTACAGGGTGGAACATATTACTTCTGAAAGGTGCAAGTAAGCAAAGTCACAGCTGAAGGAGCCTTTTCAAAAACAAATATGTCAAAGATTATCTTTATGACCTTTCCTTTTACAAGCTGACACTGACAAAACCCTGTTCAACATCTCCAGCATGCATTAAAAAAAATCATGGGTAGGATCTTGTTTACCTAACTTAGACCATGCCCAAATTCTTGACAGTGAAGCCAAACCTCCTATTCTCTACAGTCAGTGGAGAGAAATAAGCACTTCAGAGATGTTCAGAGGGAGATCTTGTCCACCTAACTTAAATGAGTGACCTCAAGACAGAATGGTCTTCCTGTGGCAAGTATCCAAAAGCATCCACCACTCTCTACTGACTCGATAAGGAAAATCAGTGCTTTAGTTGCAAATTTGCTTCATCAAGCACAAGCTAGGTACAGAATTATTCAGACTAAAGCTGTGCTTTGGACACTTTGTTCTTTTAATCTCCAGAACAGAGTGTAAAAACAACCTTGCTAAAGAAGTGCTCTTGCATGGCTGGGTAATATAAATTGATATGCCAGACAAGGGAAAACACTAAATTTAAATGTCACTAAGCATGAACAACCCTTGGCTGCATTAAGATATGAGTTGTTCAGCCCAGGCAATGATACACCATGAAGAGAACGCAAGGCCTGTGACTGAGCCTCCATCTCCACTATGTCCGAAAATTCTAGAGAGCCACTTCCACTGCTTTTCACCAAACTCCTGTTGCTTTGTTTCTGGATTCTCAATGTCCAAGGAAGCCTACTCATTGCACAGGTATTCAGATTCCATAAAACATCACCGGTTTGAGGTAACAAGTGAATAAAGGGCCACAAAATTTTAAATTCATACCTGAAAATCATACCTAATGGCTCTTTAAATGGAGAAGTGGAACCTTCTTGATACTGAAATAACACACTGACTTTTTGAGTAATTGCGACAATTTATACACAGGATTTGCCACATCTCATCACAGAGAGAATATCCTGAGAGAACAGTTACTACATTTTCAGTAAATAAATAACAGTAACTAACAGAACATTCACATGCTCGACTACTTATGTGTATGTACAGATTCAATGCAGTATTATGTATTATTGTACCAGTTCTATTTATTTGGAAAATTTATTTAGACTGCCCAATTTTATTTCAGGGTATGCACAGGAAGTTTTTTAATATAGTTTTTGAGGATGTAAGTTGTGGATTTTCCCAGAACATCTATGATGTTCCATGACTCTACACCTAAAAATATGAGATTAATGGATCTAAGTGGGAAATTTAGGACAGTAACCACATTGCATATAGCAAATACAATAT
Organism: Burhinus bistriatus; assembly: GCA_013397275.1. Lineage (NCBI taxonomy): Eukaryota > Metazoa > Chordata > Aves > Charadriiformes > Burhinidae > Burhinus > Burhinus bistriatus. The sequence goes on from VYXH01002751.1 coordinate 54,256, forward strand.
GTAAATATTGCCACAGTCTCCCTTACAGGAAATTAGGGTACAAAGGAAGATTATATCAACAGAACAATGAGATAGTGAATTAATTTACCTTCAAATATTAGAAGTAGTAAATTTTCTGCTCATTTCCAGCTTTCTAAGAATCATCTTAATTCTAAATATGTTAATGTATCTGTACTACTTAATGCATTTTTATACTACGGTGTTCTTCAGAGGACCTTGTGGTTAATAAACATTATGTATACTATGTTTATTCAGTTTTAAATTTTATTTTTTCTTGGCTTTCAGAAAAAGAAAAAAAATGCTCTCGTTGAATGTCACAGTCTAAAAGTGATGCAAGTAAGGAATGGTAAAGTAGCACTGTTATAAACTCTCCTTTTCTTTTTGTTCGGTTCATCTAAGACATCTAGATATATAAAAACCAGGGTGATTAAAAAGAATATTTAGGACTGGCTATTCAAATATACCTGCCAGAGCTGCATAATCAAGACGGATAACATCTGTCCTACAGCAGAAGTATTTCTCCTTTTTACAATCACCTTTATAATTTAACTAGCCTGAAGATTCTGTTGAACTGCAAGAACTAAAGACACAGAAGATTTTAATGTTGCTGTGAATCAGTTCATTTCTGGTTCTACTTTTCATCACCCAACAATTATATCTAAAACCCTCCTTGCCCGCCCCCCCGCAGCCAAATTCTAATTTGTACTAACTGCACACAGAAAACAAAAGATGAGAGAGAACTGTATCAATAGCTATGCCAGCACACCTTTCACTGACAGTGACATACTTCACTATTTGCAGACTAAATAAATTGTTTTTGTACATTAGGATTATTCATCTCTCCCATCTCCACAATGCTACTTTAGAATTGGGTTGTAAACCAAAATAAATTAAACTGTTATCGTATCATTAAACTTAGTAAGCATTTTTTATATTCATTTTTCCTCGGTAATTTTCCTGTATAGGCCCAAACCCCTACATAACCAATTATTTATTCCTTTTTCCCGTTTATGTTTTTTGTGTCAGACCATCATCATCTTCAATTAAATGTAGCTATGGGCTCTGAAGACAGCTACTTAAGGTCATGCCAGTGGGAAATTACAAGTTATCAACTCCCCAATGATACTGAAAGTCTGTAGGAATTTCAATTCTCCAGCAAGTTAATACTTAATTTATCTTGCTTTGCTTATTTTACAACTGGAGGGTTTTTTTCCCCACTGTTGAGAGCACCTTCTTCTTTAATGATATCAATACTATCTAACAATCTATGTGATGTTCACTCTTCCACAGATCTAATGTTTAATCGCTTTAGCATGTCCCTGACCTTACTATTTTTGGGAACAGAAATACAGCAAGAAAGGACAAACTGAGGTGATCGGGTAAATGAGTTTCTCAAATCATTAACACCATGAAGAGCAAGGATTCAGTGTGTTACTTCAGCTTCATAGGATATAATTACATGTTTTGATTAGCAGATATATTTTCCCAGCCTCAGGTGTCAACAAGGGTTCAAGTGTGTAACATGTATAAATGGGTGCTAATTTTACTAGTCATGAAAATGTGTTTCGCTAATTACATTTATATCCTCTTAGCCAATTCTCATTCGATATTGCTTCTCTGTAGTACATCTTCCTGTTTATTTCCTTACAATGACATTTGAGCTCTTCCAAATAACACAGTGAGTCTAAAATTCAGTAGGCACGACAAGCTACTTCCTCACAGAACATCTGTCGTAGTCATGAAAAAGTAACAAGATTTACAGAAGTCTACACAATTTTGTAGTCATTCCTGTACCTCTGTGAATTGTATCACATTAGAACGTTATCATCTGGGATTAAAATCTTGTGGTAAAAGTGGTGCTCTTCTTTCACCCTGGTGATTCTTGCTAGGAGTGTAAGAATCTCTGTTGGCACCAAAAAATAAGGGAGCAAGCCTGTTTTAAGAGAGTGAAGCCCTGGTCCCTGCCCTGCAGTTTCCTGACAGTCCTTCATGTTTTGCTAACAGAAATGAGATTAGGATTGACAAGTGAAAGAATCTCTTTTCAGACAACTAGCCATAGAATGGTTTGGGTTGAAAGGGACCTTTAAAGATCATCTGCTTCCATGCCCTAATCAAAACCGTTACGGAAAATATTTAAGGCTTTGGATAGGAACATCGGATAAAGCTATTAACAATTGGAATGCCTCAGTAAGAGCATGCTTCAGACTGCAAAACAAGAGAAGGACCCAAAAGCTTTCTACCAGTGATATTGTTGTCTAAATGTCATGATCTTTCCGTGTATTTTTCCAAGAGCAACCTGGTGCATGAACAGCGTATAGACCGACTGCGCTCTCTTCCCCGCAGCATGAGTGTTACTCAGCGTTACGTGAGAAATGGAGTGGTATGAAACGAGCGCACTGCCTCTTCTGCTGCTTATGCCACTCAGTACACGGGAAAATTCATTGTGATGCTGAGTTGCTGCGACCTACAGGCACGTACAGCGGCACAAGGAAAGTACGCACCATTATAACCAAAATCTTACGCTCTAGCCATCTTTGTTGTATATTTAAATGAGGCAATTCCTTAAAAGGAAGAGTTATGAAACTTAACTTTTTAGCATGGCATTAATGTTCTCAAACTAGTGCTAAGATCCCTTACCTACCTTGTATAACGAAATGGTTTATATGAAGCCACGATTTACCAGAGAACATTAGCCAATGTTAGCAAACAGCTACAGGCCTCGACAGTTCGGTCCTTCAGCTTATCGTGCAGCCTCACGCGGTGCTGTTGGCATGGCTGAGGCAAAACTTTAGAGCATGTGAGAAAGAACAAGAGGCCAGAAAATTCTACAGCGTGGTTTAAGGAGCTGCACGAATGCATGTGATAAAATATTAATCTACTCAGAGCCTGCTCTTGCCACTGATACTTCAAGACCCTTACTGATTATTATAAACATGACTAACTCTAAAGATAATTAAGGGGGAAATCACATGGAAATCACATATTCAGACTGTGTTAAGTTATTACAGAAGAGAGCAAGCACAGGGACTGGATTTATAAGCTTGCACATGGATTGATATACTTGTATCATAATTACTAACAACTGACAGGCTTTAGAAACCATATTAAGAACTCAATGCAAAAACTTTCACAGTGACTGGATTTAAAAAAAAAAAAGCCTAACCATGCTGCCCAAAACGAGTATAGGTGATACATATTTCCCTGGCAAATATTCCGAAAGATTATTTACAGAATAAAACTACATATTCTTCTGTACTTGAGCACTGTTGAGAATATTTTTAAAGAATAGAGTGCCAATACCCCTACAAAAAAGGTGAAGAAAGTTTAAAACTTTCAACTTGTAATAGGTATCGTATGACAAATAACTGATCCATGCAACACCTCACTGAAGCTGCATGCAAAGCTTATTACAAAATGTAAGCTTTAAAAAACAATAAGTAGACATCTGTAAAATATGACCTTAAAACTACTATCACATGGCTGGCACAGCAGAGCAACTGTGATTTTTTTTTTTTTTTTTTTTGACTTCTGCTCCTTTGCATGAGTTATGTGTCTTCAGAATTGTCTAGTTGGATGGAAAAACATAATGAAGTAATCAGATTTATGATGAGAGGCTTCTTTTCTTTTGCTTTACTCTAAAGGCTGCAGATAGCTTTGCGCTTCTATTGATATTTTGAATTTGAAAAATGGGAGCAATAAGGACATAAATTCAAAGATATTGTATGCATGTTCATTTTAAGAAAGTCATCACCACTATTTAGTTACTAATGGACAAAACCTCTTCTTTCATACGGCCTTGCTAAAGGTTTTAAACATAAGCAGCCTCATTTCAGAGAATGACAATACTCACACAGGAAGATAAGTGCATGTGTTTTAATCACAAGGGGATTAAATGCGCATGTTCTGCACTTGGCTAAAAAAAATTAAAAATACAATTTTCTGGGGTTTATTTCTTTCCATTAAAGTTATTCTTACTATATCAAATAGTTTTTAGCAAGTACCAACAAAAGCACTGTGGATAGCACAGTTTTTCATGTATGCAAAGAATGTTTAAAAACTAATTTTTCAGGGTTTTAATTGTATATACATCAAATCAAGTCAGCTGCCATAACAGAACAATTGATACATTCATGCTGTGTGTTATGAACTCCAATTATTGAAACCCCTTTTCATTCTTGACAACTTACATATTAATTTGTTCTGGATTTCTTTGGGGTTTTTTCAATGCTGTTTCTGTTAATAACAGAGTCAGGTTATACACTGTACTTTTATTCCTGATCATTAGAAATGTAAAGCACAACATGGGGGGGAAAAAAAGTAGCAAAGCTGTGCTAAAACTGGATGAACTATAAAACACTGATTTTGCTTTTGTCTTCAAAAAGGCAACGCATTATGATTAAAACTTACAATTAAAATAAAAAAATATGTACAATAATATTTAAAAAAAAAATCAATGAGTTAAAGAATATTTCAGTATCACAGACATATCCACATCAAGAAGAAGAAAAGTTGAGGCTACAGCTTTCAATGAAATACTTGAGGAAAAAAAATAAAAGAAATCTAACCAATTAATGATCATCTCGGAACGCTCAGAGAGGACAAAGCTTCCCGGAGGAACAGAAAGCAATATCTGCCTTTACAAAGTAAGGGGTAAGGGAGGAAAAGGAAATTAATAGACCTGTCGGTTTAATTCTTGATATCAAATGACACGGAACCAATTGCTAAAAATGAATTTTGTGAAGATAAGAAATCAAGATAAGAAACAGTCAACATAGATTTGTTACAAGTGAATTAAGAACCAATTCAAATTTGTTTCTTTAGCTAAAAGGGATGTGGTACTCTTGGAAAGGATTTCAACATAGTGTGCCAGATGATGTTTTACAGCAATTTAATCTTCACTATGAAAAGACAATGGCCCAACGCAGGACTAACAAGTCATTACTGAAAGATACTGTAGAGTGTTTCTGTTCTTAAGGACTACAAACTTTAGAACTGGTTATCCTAAGAGACTGTGGTATCTAGATTTTATTTTGTATTTTTTAAAAAATTGACAATAAATCTTCCAGAAATCACCCAGTAAATCAATATGTAAACATCTGACCCAACTCAAAGAAAGGCAATAAAATCCAGGTGTACATTTCAATCATGCATACCACAAACATACACTACATTTAAAAACACTCTATGACTAATATATTATGATATAAATATTAATTATGACAGTTCCTACAGTGGAGATTTTCAAGTGAAAAGAAGGAAAAAGTGTTTCGGAAAAACATGAATAAAAATAAGACTTGCAAGAGAAGCCGTAGAAGGAAAGCAATCCCCATTCCCCCGCATCTCTCAAACTTATTTTGAAGTGACAGGGAAACAGATGATGTGCCACATTTTTTAAATTGTTACCAAAGAGACCAAGTGAAGAGGAATGCATCCTTCAAAAAGGTACAGACAGCAACCATCTCAGAAATATGTTAATAAAGCTTCCCTCCACATCTGTAAGTACACTCAGAGAACAGTATTAAGGATTTTCTATTTTGTATTATACCACTTGTCACAAATCTGGGGAGTCCTTGCTGTGATGGTAAAAGAATATCTTTGGCCTGGATGGGAAATCCCAGAAACTGAACTGCCAGGTGTGGCGCAGAACCGAGACGCTCTGGCGTTCCACATACATTACCTTCTCTGTTTTCTCAGGAATGCTGAAGGGATTGCCTGAAAAGTAAGCCAATTCTTAATGCACCAACAAGCAATACTATGCCATTATCACGTCACGTTATCCCAAAGCCTAGTGGAGGCTTTAAACACTCAGTGGGTGGTGTTTACCACGCGTTGTAACTGACTTGGCTCTTTGTTAACATCTCTGGACATACGAAAACCTGTCAGTCTCCATTCACAGTTCAGCACTGTGCAAATGATGCTGACTAATTTCAGAACACATCAAAAAAATTAGGTACTTGGTTACACTTATTTTTCACCTATAGAAGCCTAATTCGGAGAGCTATTTTCAAAGATAAAGACTTGACTCCTTCTCTGAAGGATGAGAACCCCGTTTCTTTATGGCACTGAAAAGACCGCTAGCAGATATAAAGCACCTTGCTCCTACTGTGCCATACATCCACTCTGCACATTAGAAGCTCCCATAACTCCTGCTAGAAAACATCCAAGCTACTATTTATTTGCTTAATTCACAAATTCAAATTTTCAAGTAAAATATAAAGACACCATTACCTTGCTTAACCTAAGCGCACTTCTGATATACTTTTAGGCTATTATTAGTTCATCTAGTTATTCAGAAACAAGACATAAAACGTGAATTTTGAGGTTAGCACAGCATGCCTTTGGGTAGCATTACATAGCCTGGGAAGTGAAATAATCATCATAAAAATGCATGGCCTGCCATGCAGATGTTACTTTAACAAAATGAACTCTGTATTTAAAAATCAGGAAAAAAAAAAAAAAAAGATGAACAATATTTGAGTATACACGCAATGACATCACTACCACAGCTTTAATAGCCCTCCAATCTCAAATGCATTTTAATGCTAAATTAGCTTATAGGCTTTTTCTATTTTCCCACTGTGAAAATCACTGCCAGCTTTTGGCATGACCACATGGTATTTTTAGGACTTGTGTCAGGGGAAACGTTATTTACAAACACCTATGTACTATTTAGCATGCCTAAAGTAAAACAAAATAAACAAAAAAATCCAAAAACCAAAACAAGCCCAAAAACCAATCAAACAGAAAACCCCCTTTAACTCTTACGTACCTAATACATACAGCAACTATCTGTGGTGTACATCTTTGAAAGGCAAAGAGCCTCAAGCTTATTTTCTCCTTTTCAAAGAGAAAGAAATACTATTGAGAGAAATAAAATGAACAGAAATGATACTATCCTGTTTTCACATACCTTTATTTCATAGCAATGTTATACATAACATAGAACTGTCTTTACTGCTGCTAGCAGTATTTACATAGCAAGCGTATTGCAGGAGAACAAATATTTTCCATAATTAATTCACAGTGTTACATGTGGTTTGCTGCTTAGCTATTGATGAAAACATTTAATTTAATAAAATTCAGCCTTTTCCTCTGTATTCCCTCTCCGCATTCTATTGTCACTAATTACAGCACCTTCTCCCTCTCTCTCTCTCTCTCTCTCACACACGCACACACACAGGGAAAGCTGCCAAGCAACTCCCTCCGGAGCCAATGTCATGGCTACTTTTCAGATTACTAGGAGGGAATACGTAAACCACACTGCCGAGTACCCTATCCACAGGGATTAAGCGTGTCATGTCAGAACCCGCAGTCTCAGACGAGTCAATCTGAAGTCCTCTTGCCTCACTCTGATACCTCAGTCAAGTCGTCCCTGCTGGCAGCTAGTCACCTTATATTTTACTGTTGCCAAAGTTAAACTATGAATGCTTACATTTAAATTGGGCACCAAAACATTTTTCTACCAAAGCTCCTCATTCATAACCAAAGTATTATGTAATTAATGTTTAAATTAGATATTGCAGTTTTCAACGAGTTCAGAAAAACTGAATTTTGATATGGTTATAGATAGACGTTTGTTAACTCAATGAAATACGTTGCATCTGCAAAAATGTCTATCACCCTGTTTTGTTAATTCTCATTTAGAGACATGCTTGTGCTGAAGTATTTCATTTGTTATTCCTTATTTCTCATTAGTTTATCCAATGTCGAATGAAACCAAAGCCAAACAATCCCCTCACTTTTGCATTTTAAACATCTGTCATTTCTTGAGATGTAAAACTGTGAAATTCAAAAAAGTAGAAGAGGCATTTATTGTAAGTCACAGTTTGCTCGTCCAGATACAAATGACTCCTTTAACTCAAGCGGGACGCCTCTGTTAGACTGACACTTGCTATTACAGGCAAGGCAGGAGCACTGCATTGTGTTGGTCAGTTCCAAACACAGAGCAATCTCCAGAGCAGGTACGTGCAGCACAACGGGCTACAGTGAGCTTTGCAAAAAGAGAATATATTCCTTTATTAAAGAGAATGTTTCATACAGCGAGATTTCAAAGGCAATATCATACGGAGGGGGAAAAAATCCTAGTCATGACTCTACAGTAATAGCAAAGCCACCTTGCAGCTGCATCACTGCTTTCACAAATGAAGTAACTCTTACGGTACCTGTCCCTTTGTATCTGCATTACAGTTCTATCAAAAAGCTCCGGCATCAGCTCTCTCAATCTTGAACAGCCTTCTGTTCGGCATTGCTCGTGAAGAGCAACCTCCCTTTGTACGCCCCGTTTCCAGGCTCTTCTGCTAGTCCGTACTGCACACAGCACCGTTCCACAACCACCACGCTCTGCCAGCCCCGAGAAGCAGCCAAGAGAGCTTGCCCACGAGAAATTGCTTTGAAACGCTGGCAAAAAGCATAGGCTTCCACAATGACAGCAAACTTCACTGAATGCAAAATTCTTCCCTGCTGATGTAAAAGCGAGTTTGTCATTTAATTCAGTGGAAAGATGACTTCACCCACCACATTCCTGCTGCCATCGAACCAACTCAGAGAGCGCTGTAACTAAGGACTACTACTGCTCTGTAGCTGTAGCAGAGGGAAATATTATAGGTATCTTCTTTCTTCCACATATATTTACAACACAATCAGGACAAGAACTAATAGAGAGAGTAAGGAACAGAGGGGAAGAGAAACCAGCACTGAGGTAATTCTGCATCCTTAACAGAATACTACTTTACTGAGTCAACAGTCATATTTTATTTCCTTATTGTTTTCGGAAAAATAAATCTAAATTTAGCAATAAATCTACCACTACAGGATAAATATAAACTAGACAGACTAAAGACAAATACAGGCTCTTTCGTGATGGGCAAATGTGTGTAACTTCAGTAGAACAGAAGTAATTGTAATAAAAATCCCACCACGACAGCAAAAAAACCCTATCCGACCAGAAAGGAGGAGGAAGTAATTTTGTTTTCATTATGCAGAAAGATATGCTTTGCACCAAAGAGTTCTTGTAAATTTAGTAACAGACAGCCTATCAAATTAATACTCCCACATTGATTATATGATTACAATTCTCTCTTTTTTGGAATTATTGCTTGAAACTTGTTTCAGAATATTTTGCATAGATCTCTTATTTTTTCAGAAGAAATTCAGTAAGGACAAATATTAAGGATAGAATAGCTGGCAATATCTCACCACAGCAATGCACATGTTATCAAATTTCCAAAAGTCTATCAAATTCACATCAGAGGAATGATGAGCAAAATAATAATTCTGAATATTTAAGAAGTCAGTATTCAAATAAAATTTAATTTCACCTTGTCCAGAATATTCTTTTTTATCTTGTGGGGAAAAAATAAATAAATCCATACTATCTCATTAAAAAAAAAACCATAACAAAGATACTGGTAAGTTAGCAGCAGTTTCAAAATACAGAGAGAGATGAATAAAAGACAAAACAATCATCAACAAAAGTGATGATTCTCAACTCAAGCTCCTCTCCAGCTGTTCAGACATGTACATACAGAGAATAAAATAGCTGTAAGGCTGTTTTTCCTTCCTTGGGGAACTGCTGTCTTCTCCATCACTGCAAACACCACTTTAAGCAATTGTCACATCTGAAGATCTCTTTGCCTCTCCCCTACCCTTTTTTTAACAAAATGTACTATAAAGCTTCAACAAGAAAAGTATAAAATAGAGCAAAATTGTCACCGAATCATAAATTTATTGACAAAATTCCTTCATACACATACATTTAAAAATACAGATAAATAAAGCATTTTTCTTTTTTACCCCCTTGAATTAATATCTTACTATTATCTAATGAGGTAGGTCAGGCTGTACAAGAAAAAGAAAGCATTATCAACTTTCTTAACTCACTATGTTCATAAAGTATAAACTTACACTGTTGTAAGAAGTGGCAAACATACAATGTGACTAAGAGTAAGCACGAAAATAGTTTAGAGAGCATACTTCCAATGTCTCATGAATTTTCTCTATTAGCTTTAATAGTCCTTTATGGAATATTTTGAACACAGCATGAAATTCTGTACATAAGCAAGCAGTATTTTTCATCAAAACCTAAAGAGAAGTTGAACTCATACAGTTACAGAGACTATCTTTTCACTATTTTCAGGCAGCCTGTTACAAAGAGAGAAGTACACTAGCAAGGTAAAGGACAAGGGAATTTTCCAAACTAAATAATGAGACCTCCAAGAAAGGGACCTTCCTTTCAAGGAAACATCAAAGTTGTGTACAAACAGAAGTGTGCAAATTTTTATGATTCTACTAATGTTTGTTCAAAACACAGTATAATGAAAAAAGGGCTTGTCCTCTACAAAATATCGATTTTTAGCAGTGAACTCTGACACATTCAATATCTTCCTGTCTCCTTGAAATTTTAATATAAATAGAAAAGTCTGACAAAGCAGACACATGTATGGATTTAGAGAAAGGAAGATCAGCTAAGGCCTAATTCTCCAGTTTTGACAGTTGAATGAACGTAGTCTCTCACGTTTTAGCACACTATTGCTGGTTGTGCCAGAGATAGGATATTAATGAAAGAACACATTTATCCATACAAACCATGGGCAAATGGAGGATCCTATTTGCATTCTATGAAGAGTATGCAAATACATGATGCACATGTAAAACTGGCAAGCAACAATATCCATAAGCTATGTAGAAAGACAAATACTCTGAAACAAATAATCCAACAATTGGATGAAGTACAACTTCATTAACACAAAGGTTTGTACCTCAAAAGATTCCTCCCATTTCTGAAGCAGAAAAGTTCTAAATAGCCCATTATTTTACATAGCATTCCCCTTTACCAGTTTCAACCGGTTCTATTCCTATTCTGCCATATGAATACTTGACATTAACAAAATTCAAAGACTATACTATCATCGTGTTCCCTCGCTGCACTAGTGAACTTACTTTAAAAGCCTTTTAAATGGCCTATTGACCACACCCCTCCCTTATTAACTTCTGAGACATAATGATGCTATAATCTATAAACCTCTGGGTTTCTTTAACAGACCACAGAACAATCATTAAGTTAGCCGTTCCTCATATATCCCTGTAATTGCATTCCAATATGCAGTGGAATGCAGTAAAAATACTGTTAGAGGAGTTCACTGGTGAAGATTGGAGTTAGTTGGAAAAGCCAGACGTCAGTTCGTTATTTGCAACAGATTCCATGCCAGCCTGCCAGAATTTGCCTTACATATTGTTCCACGTTGCCTTAAGAGACAAAAACTCCAGAAAACGCCTACAGGTTTCAAACTCCACCTTACCTTCCTAAGGCACCAGCTGATCTGAGAACCTGACAGACCGCTCAGGGTTCACAAAACTCTTGGGGATTTCATTTCTTACCCAAACTAGTGTGTTTGGGGCAATGAAATGTTATGGAAATTTCCATTTTCCAGAAAATTTAAAAACAACCTGACTTTCACTCTGTTTCAGAAGAAGAACGAATTCAAAGAGCTAACTGCAGATTTTTATTAGCTTAGTGAACGTCATATGCCGTATGTTCTCGGTTGTGTACAAATTTCAATAATAAATAACATTTAGAGACATTCTTTCTCAAGCTTGGTGAGCTAAACATGGCCTACATTTGTTAATGTCAATATAGACACAACTCATTACACCTACTCAGAGGGGAAAAAAGAGAATGGCAGAGCAATAAAGCCATGAGAATGGAAAGAATGTTTGTCTTCTCAAGTCCGTGTTTTATCAATACAAAAGCACAGAAATCCACATTTTCATGCATACCAGGATAAAATAAAGAAAGAATTACATAATATCTAGGTAATCTTTCACTTCATTTCATAGGCTCAAAATAATCTTAACTCATCACTTTTCACCAGTAAGATCTAACTTTAATGGGCTCTTTCTAGTAAACCAAACACACAAAAAAGCTGTTTGGAGGTTACTAGCTGTTACTAGCTGTTTGCAGAATTACTACCACACATTTGCAGGTGTAAGAAAGGCTCACAACACCCTGTTTCAAAGGCATCTCAGTAACTAAAAACAGTGTTACATTTTGAAACACACCACAGTTACCTTTTTAAGAAAAGATTTGATTCTAGTAATCCCTTCTTAATTTAATTAAGGCAGTGAAAATAAACATGCTAATACTTCCCAAAGCAGGAAGATTATAAAGAAATAAAGCAATTATGTGCCCAGGTAACACACCTGACACACTGACTAATAATCCAGGAGGTGTTTTGCTTTTGTTCAAATAGAGATCCCAGAGAAGAATGCCCACATTTCAAACTCATCTCCCCATCATTTCAATTTAGTAGCAAATGCTGCACCGCACCAAATGCTCTGAACTGGAGGGGAAGGGCGAGAGATCTCCCATTTTGTTGTGCAATGTAAGAAATTGATAATTTCTATTTAGTGGAAGAGACATTTAAACCCAAAATGGAGAGCACATACAACAATCAATTACCTGTGAATATTCAAAGCTGTCAGTTGACTGGATCAATGTATATAACAACTTCTGTATATTGAGCTTCCAATACATAATACAAAGTCAAAAGTAGCCCAAGGAGACCCACAGAAATACTAATGTCTTTTCCACTTCAGATGAATTTCCTTTTCACTTTCCTGATGATTGCAAGTTTAACAGTCCGCAAATAGAAAACTAATACCTGAGAAAGCTTCCACCACAAGAACCTACGTGCAACTGAAAAATCAAACACAGTTTTCCCCCAGGCTAACTTTTTGTTAGCACCTACAGTGTTTGGAAAAAGGCTTTGTGTTTAAACTGGTAATAATTAGGGTAGGACAACTGTGAGGTGAAACTTCTGAAAAAAAAAAAAAACCAAACAGATCACAAAAACTCCACATAGGCAAATAAATTAGCAATTGATGGCTTTTGAGATTTCTGAGTCGCAATATTATTTTATTCATTCACTGTGAGGTATTCTCTATCACATATTTTGCATTCTTTTTCAAGTTAAGATGAAAGGTTTGAAACCTGAAGTAGAAATTCTTCTACAGAAACAGCTGTGTTGAAAACAGCATTGGCATTAAAAAAAATACAAAGCACAAATTCTCCAAAAAATCCCAAACAGTTCAAATGTAAACACATTTGAACTTAAATGACTCACTCTTTCTGGAATAATTATTTGGAGGTTTATTACATCTATTATCCACTGAATACTGACTAATGAGCGAGTGAAAAGCAGAATAATTCTGTTTCTAATAAGCTCTTAGGAATGGCAGTTTTACAATATAGAAGTCATACCAGAGTTCTGCTGTTTCTTTATGGGATAGTCCTACTCTCTTCAATAATGACAAAATCAGTTGGTCTGTACGGAAACCACTATTTACAGTGATTTAATTTACTGTAAAATGATGGTCTTTCTGGTATTTGATGATATGATACAGAAATCTTCGGGGGCTTTATCCCTCATGAATTATACAGAATAGCAAAACCAAATAAAAGCAAACCAGAGTCACATCAACAACCACAGGAAATTGTTCTAATTCATACGAGAGAAGAAATTTTCAGGAAATGTTTTCCTAGGCTACTTCTTCTTAGAGCAGGAACTATGCATTTGACTAAGATATGAAGAAATCACTACACTGCTCATCTGGTTTAAAGGTATTCATAAACTCACTTATGGATTATGGACATTCTTCTAGTCAAGACACTGAGAACCCTTCTGAAAAGTCAATCATTGTTCATTGATGCGCCTACTGTCTTACGGAGGGAAATGGATGTACTAACTCTCTCAATCGGCATCTGAAGTTTGATGTATCCATTATACCGGATGGGCTTCAGGTTTACATGCAGTTATTTTTGCTCAGGTTTATTCCACCTGTGTTGAAGACAGGTAACAGTTTTTGAAGACGACTAAAAGTCAAAAATGAAGCAGCATGGGCTCATATCTGAAGGTGAATTACGTAAATATTCAAAATATCTTTCTTGACAAAATTAAACAAGCACTATAAGTTAAAGTAGACCTATTTTCCAGTGAAATAAATCAGATCAATATTTACTTTGCCTTTTATGATAAAGAAATCTGCCTTTTATAACCAAGTTTCTAACTTTCCAATGGTTAGATGCGCATATACAACCCTCAAGAAAGATGGGTGAAACATGCAAGAACAAGTCGTTATGACTGAAAATATCAATCCATATCCAAGTCTCCAATTACTTATATTTTTAAATTAATTCCTACTATATAGTGTCTCCACTAGCATAAAACCCCCCACAAACCACCTGAATGAGGCATTTCAAAGAATTTTCACAGTATGCGTTTTCATTCCCTACTGCCTTAATCATTCTGTAGAACACAGGCTCTCAAATATACTTCAGGGAGCCAAAGCACTCAGGAAACTTTTTCAATCGTCCATATCCAAAGTTTGTAATTCTCCCTGTTTAATTATCCCATTGCACTCCACAAACGGAAAGTGTTTTCTCAAAGTACCGGTCAAGCCACTTTGCAAATCCACTGGCTCCTGCAAGTCAGAAGGTAGCAAGCTTTAGTCCATTAGTATGACAGGTAGTGCTCTTACTAACAACTGCTTTTTACTCCCTCTGACAAATGTGCTCTGTGCCATGGCTGACGTTTGTGTAGTAATCAGGACTGATGGATAGGGACGCCAGCGCTGCCGAAAGTGCCCCCCGTTTTAATGTGAGCGATTTGTCAAATGTGCTGCTATCGCACTGCTGTCAGGCACAGCCAGGAAAGCACTCTGTCATCTTTCCACCAACCAAGGTCACTTTGGCAGGGACAGGAGGACTCTCCAATGAAATTTTCATCTTTACTGGCTATGTGAATGGCCTGGTCTTCACGGCATTTAGTTTGTTTTAAGCAGGCCTTAAAAGTTCTTGCAAAATGTCCTTGTTACCAAATACTAAATTAAAATACAAAAATAAAAGTACGTTGAAGCAAAAGTTGCACAGTTAGCCAACAATGCAAATTTGGAATTTCAGAAATGCAGACTTCTTGTAAATCCTTGCTTGTCAGGTTCTCACACGACAGACTTAATTTAAGAATTATTTAAGAATCCAAGGACTTTTGCCACCAGAACACCTTCAAACACAAACACAACACAGTGTGGAACAACGATTAAAAGATCACTGACAAATCTACCAAATATGTCTGTGTATCATCACGAAACTTTGAGTCTCCAAAAACAAAAGATACAGAAATACAGAGAAAAGCGGAACCTTTACTCTCTGCCATAAAAGATGTAGAGAATGGGTAACTGTTTCTGCACTGACTGTCATCTAGGAGCATATTACAAGTCTTGTCTGCAGTGTGGCAGCCTCCAATTCTTAAGCATGCTTTTTTTTAAAAAAAAAAGAATAATAATTTTCTGGGTTTTTTGTGCCAACACTCAAAAAATATAAACACACCGATGAGATTTAGCTGTTTATGCATTTACAACACAGGTTATCTATATCTTCAGTCACTTATATAAAACCCTGGTCTTCAGAGACTAAGGAATTTAAAGAAATTAGTTTGGGACCTTAATGCAAAATGTAAGAGCAAAGTTATACCAAAGGCATTTGTGAAGTAACAGCCTACTGAAAAAAAAAAAAAAAGTCTTTTACAGATCAACCCAGAATGCAATAGGTAAGTCATATCATTCCTGTCACTTAAAGAAACTTAATACGAGTTCGTCCATGAAGCAGAAAACAAATCAGCACACACACACAACACTTGCCTACAACTCCATCCTAAATCTCGATTATTTACTAATAAAAATCAAAGCCTGTAAGAAAATATAATTCAAGGTAAAAAACCATAAGATACATAGGCAGAAAGTAGCTGTAATAACAGAAAATGAGATAAATCAAACCACGCTAGTCTTTCGCCTACTACAAAAACCTGAATGGTGTGGGCAGCCCTGTGGAAAGTTACGCTCACAGCTACGTCCACTCCCATCCTACCGGCAATTATTTTTGTTTTCAAGGATTGCAAAGATGAGATACAGGGAGTCTAGTTCACAAACACTGATGCTACATCCTTTTTTGTTATGCATTCCTCCAGAGCCCCAGATGAACTAACAACAGCTGAGGAAACCTCTACTACTGCAAAGTCACTCTCAACGCTCCTACTCGAACCCTAAACTGCGAGCACCGCTGAGTTGTTTGATAAAACCTTCACATACTGTAAATGCGTTATCTCTTAACTTGAGTGTACATGCATTCCATGACTGTAAAGCAAATACACATTCACTGGTGTAGTGACCGCAGAAAAACTACTCTCTCCCCTTTTTTATGGCACATCATCACATCAAGAGAGACTCCAGGATTAAGGAAAAGGGATGTTGTAAAGTTAAGAAACCAAAAAATGTAGACATTGTTTATATTTTATTTATAAATTGATCCAGCCGAAGAATGACTGTCTCATATAAAACATGTTAAAAACCTACTAGGACATTTGACTAGTCTCTCTTTAAATGTGTCCTGCTTTTCTTCTGACCATTTCTTTAATAACAATTTGGATCAGGTAGTGATCTCAACTTGCTGTGAAAAACGCAAAGGTGCCTCCTCTGCCAAAAGGCCTTTGTTTGGCTGCAAACTGTGGCTTGGCATTACTGTAAGCACAGAAGGTAAATAACGACTAAATATCTACATAGTTAAGATTGTCAGAAACATTCTATTCTAGGTCAAATTTCTGGGAAGCTTCAGAAAAATGTGACAGTAGCACCTAGGAATACAGCTAAGAGAAAATACAATTTCTGGCGAAGGAAGAACTCATGCTGTTTCTTCCATTGAAATCTTGAATACCTCTACATCAGACAAAGAGAGATTCATCCTGCAATCGTGGGTGAAACTTCTGCTGTTATAAAAGTTCATACCGAAATAGTCAATGTATGAGACTCCAAAAATTACCACTTGTACAGGTACAGTAGAGACATACAAAAGAATAGCAGAAAGATATCCCCAAACCCTGCGTTCCTTTAGAAGTGGGTATCACCACATAAAAGTTAACCAAACCCTTGTGAACCTACAATAACAATAGGCATGGGACAGAAAGGAAGAATATCTGTTCCGCTGTACTTCAAGTTGTGGATGCCCAGAAAATAAAAAAATAAGAAAGCAGCTGAGCTTGAATGAGAAGACTTGAGAAGCAGCATGGGGAAAAAGAATGAAAACAGGAAAATAAAAACACAGGCAGGTGGAAACTGCCAAAATCTAACTGCAGCAAAGATTAATGAAAGTGCGCGTTCAGGATGTAGGTATGACTATGTATATACATCTCCCTAATTTATAGAAAAATACATATATATATGCAAAGCCTATCAAAAAACGTTTCAAGTTGACCAACTACAATGTTGAAAAGCTTCTACTAGTCTCAGTTTAATCTCTCTTCATGTGAAAGTAAGGGTATCACAACCAGTTCCCAAACATAAGCACTTGCCCAGATTACATTTGGAGAATTGTATATAATCATACACATTACTAACACATAAATAAATGCACATAGAGAAAAACTGTACAGACAGAATCCTCTGGGGAAGGGAGGACTTTCCAGACAGAATAGCAGCAATTCAAAGTCTAAAAGTTAAAGTGTTTGCTGTTGTACTTGAGAACTATCCTAAAAGAATTTAAGATTCATGGTTGCATAAAATATCAATCACCTGATCACACTGAGAAGTAATAAAGAATGTCAGAGCTTTAAAAAAAATACTACTACACAAACAAAAATTATCATCATCAAACCCCCAAAAAGAGCAGATATCAAGGAAACTCTTTCAGCATTCCTTATCAAATAGTAAATGTTCATAGTCTCATTCTCACAGATTCCTGGCTAACACTATTCCCTGTATAGGAAGTGATAAATTGAACCCGTGTCTATCTTACCACTTCTTCAGCTAAACACTTCATACTGCCTATTAAATATTTGAAGACAGTCTAGGAATTACCAAATTATTTGAAAAACTTCAAGCAGAAAAAACAACAATTTACTTTCTGACAGATAAAAAGTATGCATTAATCAAACCTAAAAATACTAAATTGTAACTTTATACAAGATGAAGAGTTGAGATATATCTCAGCTCAGTCTATATTTTAGAAGGAACTAGAAAATTACTCAACAGACAAAGAAGAGTTATTAAGCACGCTAAATAAGGGTAAAATGATAATTACACTGGAGATTTGTCTTAATAAATGAGATGCGAAAGGGTCTTTATTATCCACCCATGTGTATGAAGAATTTAATTAGTTATCACCTATAAATGCTAATACCAGAGCTGCCAATCAATCTCCTACACAGTAATAGAGGAAACTCCCCAAAATATCAGAAGTGAATGCTGAAGAACTCTTTGGTCAGAAAATAGTTAACCCAACAGCAATATGGAGGAAGGAATTCCTCAGAGAGCTTAAAGAAAGAGATGTTTTCATCTCATTACATCTACCTTCATAATTATAACAAACTCATCAGCCTCTAGATGAATACCACGTATAATCATTTTCCTGCATATTTTCCAAAGCAGGAAACTTAACAAGATATAAATGCTACAGACTAATTTAGGCTATTTGCAGTTCTCATCTCATCTTGAACTGAAATAAGAAAAGAAGTATAGTTAAGCTAAAAATAACTAGACGGAGACTTTTGCTAATTTATTTACTGTAATCCTCACTCAGAGCCAGGTAACAGGTTTATCATTTTCAAAGGAAGGTAAATTTAGAGCACAGGTAGACTGTGGTCTTTAATAAAAAAGTAATGCAATTAACTCGAGAAGCTGGCATGCTTCTAATCTACCTAAATGGCTCCTTTCACAAAAACATTTTAAAATATATTTAAAAAAAAACCCCAAAAAACCACAACAAACCCACAGAACAAACAAACAAATATTAAAAGATTACCCCACCAATGATTAATTTCACTTACACTAATATAAAAAAAAAACCAAACAAAAAAAACCAAAAAAAACCCTAGAGGATTACATCCAGTTGAAGAAAATCAATCACATATGAAGTACAGTAATAATAATCAGGAAAATTCTGACCCACCCAGTGAAAGTGGAGCTCTGCCAGAGCTGCATTTCTTGGCAAGGCTCTGAGCCCACTAATTAGAGACTGAACCATTTGGGGAAAGTTACTCTGTGTCCTCAGGAATTGATACAGAGCTGTCCAAATCCACCTACCTCTCCGAAAGTGAAATTGTGTTGTTACACATATTGGCAGACAACAGGATCAGGCAGTCGCGTCCAAGGCGGATCAGGAGGATTCCAGATGAACTGGGGGATAAAGGGTGGGTGTATGTACACATGCACAACACCTGCTTTCTATTCCCCCCAGAAAGGCAATATTTTTCTTCATTAGCTGACTGTGCTGGAGAGCACACAAAGCTGCCAAACCTTTGCTTCCACGGTAGCGATGCTGTTCCAGAGCTCTGATATGAAGACAACTGAAGGAGGTAATGGTCTATGAACAGACGAAGATCAGAAAAAGTTTTTAAACTAACTACTATGAAAAGAGGTACGCACACTGATCCTGTTTTGAAGCACCCACATCTGTATGTGTCTGAAGTCACCGGGACAGTGGGAGCTCTGCTTCAGAAAGCCTTAAAATCTGGCCTGAGAAGGAAATTGGTTTTTAACACACAAAATACACTGAAATCTCTTTTAACACTTAATAAGCCTAATGGGGGTCTTTCAGATGTGACATGATTAAACTGTACACTGAAGGAGAATGCTGCTTTCTTTTTCTACCTTGCAACTTAAACTTCAATTTCATCTATTATGAAAGAAGTATTTAAAAACGCCCCCCACCCCCAAATCACAAGCAGTATTAGCAAATAACTTATGATGGATAACAATGAGCAAATGCATATGGATAGAGGCCATTAAAACAAATTGACACAATCCTTTGTATTTTTTTGACAAAACATCCGAGAAGTTTAATACAAAACAACTTAAGTTTCATTTTAAATGTTTATTTGTTTGCCAAAAGCATATTTTACACAAACGTTAAAGATAATACGCATCTCTGCAAAAATAGGTACTATGGCTGAAGGGCTAAATCTGACCTGAAATAACAGGTTGAAAACATGTGGGTACAAAGATTTTGTAACTTTTTTAAAAGACCCAAACATATTAGCATAGCAGGTGTCTCACTAGCCTTCCTGTCAGCGTGCTTTACACGGCCTTTGTGCACCCATCAGTATGTTTGAAAAGGTCACAAAAGAAAAAGGACACACACAAAAAAGCGGAGGGAAAATCTGAGAACACCGTAAAACAACCCCAAGTGCTGACTCCCGCTGTAACCACACAGAGCGGAAAACTAGGCCACGGCAGAGACAACGATGGAAAGTTTGAAATGTTCGCTGCCTTCAGTAACGTGCAAAATCTGTATTGGACAAAGCAGCATACAAGGAGTCGCCCAACTTTCAAGCAGCAGCCTTAATTGGAAAAATCTTCTGAACTGTATCGCTGCCCTCACGTCCTGGCAGGCGGCAGAGGCGAGGAGCAGGGTGGCAGCCCCCTCTCTTGCCACTCGCCCTCTGGCCAGGGCAGCGCTGTCTCCAGGCAGGCAGCCACGGCTGCTCCCTGCCACTCGCGGGGGGAAAACTTCTGCACATGTCACTTCAGAGACTCTGAACACTCATGGTACACTGGAGATACTACCTGCCCCCCCCCGCTCTCAGTGTCTTTTTAGCCGACTATTATTCTGTACTAATCAAGTAAAGCAGACTAATAACTTTCCTATTCAGACATAATTCATTATACTTATTTACCCAAGCTGGCAAAATTTAGAAAGATTATTCCTTCCAGCCTTTTTAATTACCAAAATTCTACTTGCTTTAAAATACCATAGTCTCCCTTGAGTATTCAGCAGAGCTGAAGATCACCATGGCAATAAGAAAATGGTGCCAATGTTATCTTGGCACTGACTGTCTACAGATCTCAGGAGACTTAGCATAGGAGAAAATTGAGCTCACGTAAAAGCAGGAACTCACTCTCTAATGATTTTAATATACCTTTTATTTCTGCTAATTTGATGTTAAAGAAGTTGAATAAAAAAAAAAAACCAAAACAACAACAACTTAGAAGCATACACTTTCTTAAATATGCAAACAAAATAGCTAATGAGTTTAATATTTCAAGGTGAAGTCCACTTACACAAAAATAGCAAGGTCCTACAGTTAGTAGCTGGATACATGTGAAAGTGTTGCCAAAGCACTGGAGGAAAGAAAACCAACCCACATTAAAACAGTTTGAGGAAAAAAAAAAAATCTGGAGTTCTTCAGATCCCTTTAGATCTTAGTTTCAGGCGATGAAGCTTTTCTACAATCACAACATGCAGAAATCAGTAGTTCTGCTGCCCAGCGTAACAATGCCCATCTTCGGGGTTTGGTTTTGTCTGCTTTTTCCTTCCCCACCCCCCCCCTTCCCTAAACTATGTCAAGGAGACAAGAGATACCTTTTATCAGGATTATATCAGTAATCTCACACACAATACAATCACACAAGACCTGGTAACAATACAAATGAAAAGGAAATGTACTGCAGTAACTGCAGTACTGCTCCGAACTTTTAAACCAGCCTTTCTGGAAAAAGCCAATGCAGCATGGGAATACCTCCTGAAGGCCAGGTACCCTACAGACAACAGTGACAACATGTACCCGAAGAAACGACCACTAAGCCATGCAGGTCAAGGTAATAACCAAAGAGCACCTTCCCTTCAAATTTACTGTAGTGCCAGTACAACTGCAGGTTTTCTCTTTTACGGTATCAAACCAGCCACTGATACATTATGTTCTTTTGTAGTCAGCAAACAGGACAGAGTGGGGAAATAAGCTATATATTATCCCAATGCCTACACACATAAAAGGACAAACTCATTCCGTACTAGTTGAAAGATGCATTCAAAATTTCAATGAAGAATGAAAATGCTATATTGCAAACACCAAAAGAGGGATTTAACTCCATATAGTGCTGAGTGGGATAATCACTCTGAATTAGGAGACTTCAAAGTGAAAACACCAGCTCCCTCAATTATCATTTTATAAATCTGGTTTCTAATTTGCATGTACTACTCTCTGTATACACACAAAATAATTTTGTAAGTGGTTAGAATAAACTTGTGCTGACATTTTTGTTAAGGAAGTAAATGGAACATATTAGAATATTGTTTTACAATGATGTATTAGTTGCAGCGGTACTTCTGCTCAAGAGATATTTTGGGGGAGCAAGAAGAAAGATGACAGCAGAGGGCAGGGGAACCAACAGTGACCCTTCCGCTTCCTGCGTTCTGATGGTTAGAACATTGGCATCGAGTGTATGAAAGCTATATGCAATGCCTGTCTTTTACAGTCAGAATTGTCTAGAATATTCAAATCTTCAATTTAAATCAGATACTGGCTTCAATCAGTGTCATTTGCAACTCTCACAAATGCCAGAGCTACCAGGGTACAAATTCATTCACAAACTAAACTGAATGTTTTAATTCAAAATTCTGATGCAGATAGGCTTTTTTGTTAACATAGAGGAAAGGTTCTTTTTCCATCAGAAGGCAGGGAAGGAATAAATATTAAAAAACTCTACATGTGCCGCCACACAAAATAATTGACACCTGGATAGCTCTAGTTTCATATACAGGTATTGCAAACACATTGTACAAAAACTGCAGTTTAGTACGAGTTTGAAATACAATGCCAAGACTACATAGAAATCATTCCTACTTTGCAAAAAGGATATTGCATTTCACAACATTAAATTAATTCAAATCATCATGAGTAATACCAATTCCACTACTGAGGTTGAAAAAGGCTCACTGCTTTTGCAAGCTCATGAGAACATTTTAGCAAGAAATGTAACAAGTTGCACTTGGGATAAGTATGGCTGGTACAGGCAACAATCCTAAAGTTCCCGTAACGCAAAATGTGATACCCTGTTGAAAATTATTGGAGTTTGACATGGAAAAATAAGAACAGAGACTGTTGTCCTTTGCCATGCCAGCCTTAATTATCTGAAAGGTCCAATCAAACTGTTCCACTAACTTGAAATCAGCAGGATTACGATTCACACATCACTGTGAACGGATGCTTAGCTGGTCACCAACACATAAAAACATCTCAAGAACTCATCACCACTTCTTATTTAATAATAGAATTAGATATGGACGGGTTATTTTCCGCCCTCAAAACATATACATTTCAAATAAACATCCCTGGAAGAAGATCCCTCTTGAACTTTTCAGGATGGACTCTTCAACCGACGAATTTGAAACCACAGGTTTCTGCTGTTGAAAACAATGCAGGGTGGGAGGTAGGAGGAGAATGCCGCCTTTCAAACTGCTAGGCCTCCTGACAGTTGCTTAGCAGACGTTTTCTGAAAAATAACAGAACTATCTGCTGGATTACAGTTAGAACAAAGCTAATCCTGACTCAATTAGCTTCTTGGCTTTTCCCCCATGTGGTACACCAGTATCAGAAAATTGCAAGAAAGAATTAATTAATTTACAGTTATTTTTAGATATTAAGCTCAACCTTCCAGGTTACTTGCCTTCCCGTAACAAGGCTCTATCCTTCCCAAATTAGTTTTTCTAAGGAAATTATTTCAGATGTGACCGAGACAAAACCTGTGATCCAAACAAGGACAGATCATCTTGCTTCGCTTAAATGTCCTATGCAGACAAAATTACTCAACCAAGCACACACAAAAGGGCATAATCTAGCTCTTCAAATATAAATGGATGCTGCAGGTTACAGTCCTCTGTGCACAGCATTCATGCATTTTAGTTCTTGATTCTTCATTCAAACCTGCACAATTGAAACCATAGTTGGAAAGACGTTTTTTGTGATTTGAATTAAAGAACCATTTAGTAACAGAAATATACAGAAAAATAATGTTAGTTGTAGAAAGCTCCTTCTGGTGGTCAAAATTTATTTTGGTTTGAAAGGACTAGACTACTTTTTTACACTTCAGTCTTCCTTTTGAGCTGAATTCAAGTAAAACAAAAGTGTCACTGAGTCCAGACAGGATCAAATTTCAATTCAAACGAACAATTAACTAAGTAGAACCAATGATCTTCAATAGTCAGATACACTGTTTTACTTTGCTACATTATAGAAGCTAGACTGAAATATTTCTCCTAAGTTATTAGCCCAGGGTTTAACAACTGACCGCTAAACCTGCAGGAGAGTTACTTCATTCAGGACTATGCAATTCTTTACCTCTATGTTTAGCTACTTCCACCTACCCTGAGTGTTCCCCCTAAGCATTGCATTTTTGTTTTACAGATTAAAATGAAAATACTGATACTTTATTAGGTTTGGCTCTCTTATAACTACATTTGGGGTAAGAGACCAATGTTGTTATCAATGTAAAATGCAGCTCTTTGGCACAAACGTTCTACTTGTTGTTGTTCCTCCCCCCACCTCTCTGGCATATGTCAAATGTTTAAACAATATGATCTTGATGGCAGATTAATGTTACTACTTAATGTACAAGGTCAGCTTTCCAACGCAAAAAGCAAACTGAGAAAATGTAATTGTTTTAAAGCTTTTTTTAAAAAAAATAGCTTAATCACAATGTATTTAAATGAAAATAAAACTCACATTTGAAAAAAACCTACAAAACTCCAAACCCATAAATCCATGCCAGCACTTTCCAGTTTGTAGTACATTCTAAAACAGCAGTTTAGAAGCATATAAACAAAAATATGGTAGTGCAGGCTTGAAACAAAAAAGTTGTAATGATAAGCCTCCTGTAAAAAAGGCCTTCTACTAGCTATATTCCTAACAAGTTGTAGCACTAAAAAACACAACCCAGTAGGATTTAAAGGCCTTTGACACAGTCCCCCACAACATCCTTCTCTCTAAATTGGGGAGATACGGATTTGATGGGTGGACTGTTTGGTGGGTGAGGAATTGGTTGGATGGTCACATCCAGAGGGTAGTGGTCAATGGTTCAATGTCCAGATGGAAATCGGTGACAAATGGTGTCCCCTCAGGGGTCCATACTGGGACCAGCACTGTTTAATATCTTCATCATGACAGACAGTGGGATCAAGTGCGCCCTCAGCAAGTCTGCAGATGACACCAAGCTGAGTAGTGTGGTTGACATGACTGAGGGATGGGATGCCATCCAGAGAGACCTGGACAAGCTCAAGAAGTGGGCCCGTGTGAACCTCATGAGGTTCAACAAGGCCAAGTGCAAGGTCCTGCACCCGGCTCGGGGAAACCCTCAGTATCAATACAGGCTGGAGGATGAAAGGATTGAGAGCAGCCCTGCTGAGAAGGACTTAGGGGTACTGGTGGAGGAAAAGCTGGACACTAGCCAACAGTGCGCACTCATAGCCCAGAAGGCCAACCGCATCCTGGGCTACATCTGAAGAAGCGTGGCCAGCAGGGCAAGGGGGGTGATTCTGCCCCTCTGCTCCGCTCTTGTGAGACCCCACCTGGAGTACTGCGTCCAGCTCTGGGGCCCCCAACATAAGAAGGACATGGACCTGTTGGAGCGGGTCCAGAGGAGGCCATGAAGATGATCAGAGGGCTGGAGCACCTCTGCTGTGAGGACAGGCTGAGAGAGTTGGGGTTGTTCAGCCTTGAGAAGAGAAGGCTCCAGGGAGACCTCACTGTGGCTTTTCAGAACTTAAAAGGGGCTTGTAAGAAAGATGAGGACAGACTTTTAAGCAGGGTCTATTGTTATAGGACAAGGGGTAATGGTTTTAAACTAAAAGAGGGTAGATTTATGCTAGACATAAGGAAAATTTTTTTTTGCAATGAGGTTGGTGAAACACTGGCACAAGTCGCCCAAAGAGGTGGTAGATGCCTCATCCCTGGAAACATGCAAGGCCAGGCTGGACAGGGCTCTGAGCAACCTGATCTAGTTGCAGATGTCCCTGCTTTTTGCAGAGGGTTGGACTAGGTGACCTTTAAAGATCCCTTTCAACCCAAACTATTCTATGATTCTATGAAATGAGGGTTTCAAATTAAAACTTGGTTGTATTATAGGAAATAATCAAACCATATTATTCTACTGATACATCACAAGTGAGCATAGCAGCTGAACCACACTATTAGATACACAAAACAGTATTAACCAAATGGAGTAAGGCTAAAGGGTCCAAAGATAACAGCAGTCAGATAATTTATATATTTACTGGTCATTACACCGCTGAAAAAATTTAGTCTTCAAACGGTCATGTTTCACTCCACTTATTCTCTTGTGCGTGTGCTACGCTTTGCACCTGCACAATGCAGAATCAAACCCTCCTTACTCTTGTGATGGTCATCACGCACATCTCCTTCGTTCACACAAAAGTGTGAGCAAAAGTCCTGTAACATTGCCCTTCACTACAGTTTTGTCATTAAAATGAATTTTTTTTGCAACAAACCTTGTTTATTGACCTCCATCATTTGTATACTTGAAGGTATACAAATTAATTAGGAACTGTACCGGTACTGCTACTGAATGTTATCAAAGGCTGTAGCAAGATTCTGAAATTAATACAAAATTCAAATAAAGAAATATAATATATACTCCCTCATTCTATCATTATCACATAGGTCCTGCTGATTAGAACAAAGATGCATTCTGAGATTCAGTAGAACAAATTCATTTTCTAAAATAAGTACATTTCTGTTAGTAACCTCTTATTTCAAATTGCTCATAAGCAAGAAGAAAACCCTTAAAATATTTAGATACTATATCTTTATGTAAGTAGGTTATAATTAGATTATTAACTCAACAATGCATGGATCATACCTTTCCACATATTTGTTTAGCACTTAACACAACTAGATGTTGACCTACTAAGACATATGGACTCTACCCAATGTAAATCAAGAAGAGGGTGGTTTCAGCAGGGAAAATAGTTTGCTGACAAATCAGTTGATTTGGTTCCAGCTATAACACTGACCTACTTACATAACATACTGTAAGGCATTTAAATTTCACTACTTTTATAAAAGAGAAGAAAACCTATCTATTCCACAAGGAAGAAACTGGGTTACTGACTCCTGATTTTATATTTTAAGTGAGCAGATTATCTAGGTGCAATTCTTACAGCATATGAATTCAGGCTTTCTCTTTCCAACATTCATAGGAAGGATGAGTAATTGTGATATTCCATTCTGGGAAGTAACGAATGCAGAAAGACAAGGAGCTACCCAGTCACTTTCCTCCGAGACCGAGTATTACTAGTGACAGAAAACAGATCTAAGTGCCTGTCCACACATGAGCAAGCATGCGTGTAACAACTGCAAGGCCCCACAAACTTAACTGAGGGAATACTGCGAAGATTAATTAATATTTATAGAGCACTCAATCTCAAGTGTCTCTGTAAAGATCTCTCTCTTCTGCTTTCTTGGGTGCTGTTACCAAACATACAGGAGACATAAATAAATACAGCTAGGACGTAAAAAGCTACTCACATGACTATTACTGACTGCACTTTAAGAAAAAGTAGTCCATTTCTCTTCTATCAGATCCTCTCTAGCCCTTACTACTCGCATGCAATAATAAAATGAACCATTGTATTTATAGTGAACACTGTGGTAGAACCAAACACAAATGCTGAAGAAAACAAAGAAAAAACAGTTACGAAGACTCCAATCCTTACAAGTATTTTCTGATTTCTTAAATTAATAAATAAATAAATGTAAAGTAACTGCTTTGAATAATAATCCCTTTTGTCTTTATTTAAAAAGAAAAGTATTAGCTAGAAGCATTTAATGAATCAAACTAATCCCATCTCAATACGGTATGCACATCAGTATATCAGATACTGTTTATTTGAAAAGTTACGCTGACAAGTCCCTCTCAACTTATCTTGCAATATCTGTTTGAAATTTTCCCATTTTTGATCCTGTTCTGAAATCAGAAGCGAGTTGTCTCTAGCATTTGGAATTTAGTTGTCAAATAAATCTCCATGAAACACTTGGGGGAAAAAAAAAAACAAAAAAATCACACCAGGTGCTGAAAAACTTACACGCTGGCCTCCTTCACCACTGAAGGCAGACAGAACCTCTATACAGGAGTTTTTCTACCCCACCTAATACGTATTAATGCTTAGACAGATCAAAATAAGCAACTATCATTCCATGTACAAAACTTTCACTCTTACCACTTACACCACTTGTTTTCCTCTTGTTTGCTTTACATTTTGGTTTACACTTTTCACACTGTACATTTATGAAGAAAGGAATAAGGTGCTTTCATGCTTTTGGAAACCAATCAGAATATTACGGTGTCAATGCAATTAAATAATTAAAAATACAATGATCTTGACTGAAGAGGTATTTCAATATACCTCTTGGCATAATGATAGCAATCGAAACCCCTTCTAGACTGCAGCCTACTTGGCACTTGCTTATTTATCAACTGACTCATTTCTGTTCTGTTTACAAAGTGGAGGTAGTGAAGGAAATCTCCAGGGGGTTTTGGATGTTTTTGGGGTGTGTCTGGTTGAAGCCACTCTCCCTGCATTAAGGAGAAGACTCCCAGTGAACGATAAAGGACTCCCTGCTACACTATTACAGGAGATGAATTGCATTAACCCCTGCCCTTCCCCATTGTACTCGCTGCCCACTGGAAACAACAACAGAATTACTAAAATCCCCCACTCTCTAATGGGATGGTAATAGGATTCAGAGGCCATTAGGGTAAAGGCAATCCATATTTTACAGTTTAATAAGCTCTTGCTGAAGATGCTGGATCCCTCTTCAAAGCCAACAATTACTGATTTAGTATTAACAAATCCACAACAACTGTCAAGACTGCAGAACGCATTCCAGATGAAGTCAGCAGCTTCTGGTGACAGACTTTAAAATATGTGTAGAAAAATGAAACTACTTAAATTGAAATAATTTGTAATTTTACAGTGATACTGGTTATTACTGTCATTTCAGATTTCTTTACATCCAAATGTCATGGTTACTCAAGTTTGCACATAATTCTCTCAGAGTTCTATGGTGTTTGTTTTAGAAGGCGAGCACTATTGTCCTGTTTTCTAAGCATACACCTCTTGTCACAGAGAAATAAAACAGTGAACACAGAACTGGAAGAGACCAACTGAGTCATGAAATCAAGTTCTCCACAATCATAGATAATCACACAGACAATTTATCAATATTTGATTACCTATAAATGGATTGTCTACCAGGCTGCAGATTGAAAAGAACCCATCATCCTCCAATAGCATGTCTTGAAGTGTAGGGTGTAAAATACATCCTTACTACTTACTCTGCTCACTGTTATCTTAACTATTCTTTAAAAATGCTGTTTTACGTATTTTTGAAAGGTGAATGTGCTGAATATTTTCTTACGTTGTTTTAAGATAGAATCTTATTGTTTATATTTTTGCTGTATCCAGTTACTCTGCATTCTCTTGTGTAACTGACTGGGGACATAAAGAACAGTCCACAGAAGAATCAATCCACTCCTTACATTCCTGAAACCAAAAATATGCCTCATTTAGATACCCACCATAAACGCTGCTGGATCTAAACCCCCCCTTTCCACTATTCTTTTGTTTGTATTTCTGATGGGGAAAAAAATCCCAATGAAAACAGATGTACTTTTTAGAAGTGAACCTGCTCTGGCAGGCCGGTTGGACTAGATGATCTCCAAAGGTCCCTTTCCAACCCCTATGATTCTGTGAAGCGGTAATTCTGAGGAAGCCAAGAAACAGAGAATCAGAAACAGGTATGTTTAGCTGTGCAAAGGCATTGCACCTAGACCTCTTTCACGCAGACACGTTAACCAATCTTCTTTTCCGAGGTGATGTTTTCATATATTCAGATATTGCAGCTTCACATACCAAGACCAGGCTGATCTTCAAACTTTTTGGTACTGTTTATGTGGAGAGCCACCAGACTTCAATAAGGACGATACATACTCACTATTTATCAGAATGTATTAACAATGAATGCAAGTACGCCTTTCGTTACCTCCACAGTTTATGTTAAAAGCATACATTTAATGAAAATTTAGAGTTGATAGTGTTCCTGCTCCTCCAAAAGTAGATACACTGCAGTTTGAGCTCCACTTCAACATCGTCTTTGCTTTGTCCATCTAATGCTTAAAGAAGGTTTTCAGTACACTCAAAGAACAGTGAGGGAAGAAAAACACAATGATTCCTGCAACAATTAACTCTGTTTAGCCCACTCTTAAAAGAATTTCCATACATTATTTTGAAAGATGTTTTCCAGAGTATCTAGGGACATCACAGAGATTTTTGAAGCACAGCTTGCAGGCAAACTAACAGAAATAACTAGAAGCCAAGTAAAAAGGGAATTGATGACCTAACTAATTCTAGGACAGGAATTGTCCTATCAGTATTTTACAATACAAAACATAACTACAACATGAACAGAAGAAAAATATCAAATACCACACAAATAGCCTCTTTGAATAGAAAAACAGAGAGCGTACAAACCAATAATTTCTAAGGAACTGTATACATGGATAAATTTAACAGCCTAACTACATTGTTTATACAACATTATCCATGTGTCACTGTAACACAACCTGACTCTAGAATAAATTTTTTTTTTAATTTAGGTAGTGTAGTTAGGCAGCAACTGCAAGCATCTTCAAAGATACTAAAAGCCATGTGTAACCGTAGTGGTGTAAAGGGAGTGCTAAAGCTACATGAGTACATTTTCCCATGCCAGTATGCCTCAAAAGAACCTATGCTGCAGCACAATCTATTATCAAATTGAACAATAATTTGTGTGCTATGGATACATACTACCCAGTGCCACTTTTTAAGAACCATTCTGTTTTCTTTTTGGACTAAAGGTGAGAAACATTTGATCACTCGTTGGTGAACTAATGCTCAGTGAGTATGAGTAAGTTTTAAAAGTGCTTTGTTTTCTTTTCTTTTCAGATATTTTTTACAAAGATGAGGAAAAATAGGACGTTAGTAAAAACAAAGAACTAAACCCCCACAATCTAGACAGCACCGAAACCAAACATGCCCAGCAAGTGCCAACGTGGAATCGCCTCTATGAATCAACACATAACCAAACTGTTGCTAGCAGAATGCCATCAGATTAATGAAGCTTATTATTTCTGTGTTCACTACAGCGGACAGTATCTTTTTGGTCTGATACTGACTAAAAAAATCAGTTCCATAATGTAATGAAACAGTTTCTCATTCTCCTCCAGAAAGGGTGGAAACATAAAACAATGTACTCGCGTATGTTCCAGAATCAGTAAACCTATTAAAACACCTACTTTTTCATTCAGCTACCTGACATACTTTTATTGTTCAGAACAGTCTATGTTGATTTTTTCAACATATAATTAAAGATTCTGCATCCAAACCACAAATATTGTGAATCAAACAAATAAAGAATACATTAAAAACCCCACACACTCTGCTTGCCTGCTCTAATGCAGATAGATGTTCTTGAAAAGACCATATCAGTGTTAACACACAGTTCATCTATCATACCCTTTCCTACCTTTCTCAACTATTCCTTAGCACAGAATTATGGTTGTTTTAAATTTTGATGTTAGAGCTATGAAACACCACTAGAAACACAAAACTCCTATGCACTTGCAGCATAAATTAGAATTCGAATCTACTCCTTCAGAGATAAAAGCCCTACCTCTGCTTAGTTTCCCAGAATACAAAACAAAACAAAAAAATCAAGTCATGGAACATTAAAAAAAAAACAACAAAACCAAACTTGCAGCTTGTAATAGGAAACTATCAAAATAGGTTTTAAAAAGAAAACAGAACCTTCGACCATAAGTGATCAGTTCATCAGAAGATTTCATTTTAGAAGGTGGTGAACAAGGATAAAACAATTAATTTGTTAAGGCTGGCCAAGGCTAACTGGATAAACATGAAAAGAAAATATGTTGCCTGCACTGTAGTCCTGATTTGCTTAGTATTTGACATATGCCGTCTCAAAAGACCATTTTAATTTTCATTTCTGTCATTCTAAAAAATCCTCTCAGAAAAGGTAGTAAGGAGATACAATGTAATGAACTATAATACAATAACCATGGTTTGGATTTCTGTCAAGTTTCTTAGAACATAAATGAGCATTTATCAGGAATTTGCCCAAAACAAGTAATTTACACTCATTTCCGTAACAAGACAGACATGATTCTCTTTCATTCAGCTCTTTGTTAACTCTGATTAATTACTTCACTTCCAAATTTCATTAGAAACATATTCATCTTTTCTAGGTAGCAACAATTGATACACTGCATCTCGAAGTCTCATATTGGAAAACTGAACATCTGTCCATTCCTTACATTCTACTGACCTCTAGAGACTGTATGTATATATGTATAGCACACATACATTATTTATGTGCATGTACACATACCAGAGCAATGTCACAATAGACTGACTTCAGAGAAATCTGCATGCAGTATCTGGTGTTACAGTTTTTACTCTAATCACAAACTGTTCTTAGAAGTATTGTCTTTCCTGTGTTTTCTAGACATGAAGAATCTCTTGCTATTTTTTCCCCTTTCCTCTCTGTGTCCTTCCAACCCAAACACACCATACCATTCTTGATCTGTTATGTACAGAATTAAGTATGAATATCAATATAAAAATTGAGATAATCCAGGTTTCATTTAAGCATGAATACCTGCTGGGGAGGGAGCGCCCACAAAACCAGAGGCTCCAAGTTACTGAAAAATAGGTATTATTGTACGTAGGGAGAGAAGACAACTCTCTCACAACCCGGTATCTGCGCTTCTTCCCCCCACCAAATGATAACATCTTGCAGCAGCTTCCTTGTCTCCATTTTGCTGCCAGGGAAAAACCTGTGCAAAAGCCTGTGTTGGGTTTGACATTTAGACCAAACAGAAAGGGCTAAAGGAGTTGAATTTGTCAACTAAAACCTATTCAAAATAGACATTAATCCAATAATAAAGAGAAATGAGGGGAACAGAAAAGACGATGCTCCTCCCTAACAATGTTAGCATAGCTGACACTGTTACGAGCCATTACTTGGTAATACTGTGTGATCAAGGATACCAAAAAACATTACCACAAATATATACAAAATGAAGACATGAAATTTCAAAGGTACAGTTTCCAACTGAAAATACTTTGTATTAAGTTTCATATCAAAAGGCCTAGAAAATATACAAGGGGTTTTCTAATACTGCTTATGTTTTATAGAGAAGGACCACCCATAAGATACTTCCATACAACTTTATCCTCTGGAATCTCACAGACAAAGGTAAGTGTAGGAGTATGATCTGAAAAAAATGTCCTACTTCAAAAAGTTTTAGCTAAAAAGGTTTTGGTTTGTTTTTTTTTTTTGTATGTTTGGTTTTGTTTTTTTTTTTTACTTTGGGGAGTGAGGGGATAAAGCTTTGTAATGCAATGTTTTACACTTATAATCATACTGCGCATGGTAACAATGCAAGTTTTATTTGATTTGGAATCAGCTATGAGCTACAGGTTGAATTTTATTAAATCAATATAAGCTATAGATAGCCACTGAACTCTGTATGCTTTCAAAAATTGCGTGCATACAGAGTAAGAACTGTGTTAGCTAAATATATTTTACACAATACAGCTAAAAAAGAACCTACATCCACTACTTCAAGTTACTTAGGAGTTACTTCAGCATAAATGAGGAAAATATATACATCCACGTCTTTTCCTTTAGAAGTAACATCCTTAAGATAACTTCATTGCCAAATCCTATTTCTCTTTATTTACCTCATGTCAAATTTTAATGAAACTATCACAGTTATAGAACAAATTATAGATGCATTTGAAACAAGCTTCCCAAATAAGTCATTAAATTACTATTACCTGCAGTATGTTTACCTATGTACACATCACAGTTTTATATTTCCATAACTTACTGCGAACTCCTAGACATGCATTTGTCCTGTATTCCAACAATGTGAGACTAGGTATGCATTTTTAAATTTGAAATGGGCTTAAATTAAAATACATAGATTCAGATTTGTGTGTTTGTTTTTACACACATAAGCATCCATAGACCAACCTAGAAATACAATATTGCTGCTATGGATAAATGTGGCACTAGACTCAGTTGTGGCCCAAATTATTTACCCTATTCAGCTATTCTGAGCTTTTCATAGTGTACTCGTAAATAGAATTCCACTACACAAGTATGCTTGCTTTTCTCTTCATGACTTTGAGAACTGAGAAATACAAAGATAAAAGTTTATTCCTTAGGGCTATATTGTGTCATAAGCCTTTAAACTGAATTTGCCAATGTTTTCAACAGGGAATTCTCTTTAGAAACTGATGACATATTACGATCTTTTAAACTAAATTACATACCATTTCATGGAACTGACAAGTCTGAAAGTAAACTGAAGTAGGGAAGGTGCAAGAACATAATTCTGGTAATATTCTCTCACTGGTAACAGTCAGGCTTATTTTTCTGAATGACAGAACTGTAAAAATGTAAAAGTGCTTGTGAACTTTTGGCCATGCCCAGCTGAGATGCACAATGTTCAATATGAATCGCTAATTGTCTCTAAAGCCCTAGGAAGGTCTAAGTTTGAGCAAAAAATCCTGCAAAAAACTATACATGACAGTTCAATAAATACATACAGCATTGATGTTTCCTAAACCATACTCATGAAACACAAGAAGATTTCACTTCTTCAGCATATAAAGTATGCAAATAGTTTTCTGAAAGTTAAGGAATTACCTTAGTACGTTCACAGTTGTATGCGTGCACAAATTCAACAATAAATTAGAGAAGCAGAACATTAAGGAAAACCCCTACTGGCAATAGCAAATCTGCATGGGAAAAAAATATCAACCCAAAGTTTGTCAGATTAAAGAAATTTTGGTGCGCGCATCTGCAAAACTCCACAAAAATACTAAACCCAAACTACAATAAATAACCTACGACGTAAATGACATAGGAGATGACTGTAGAGATCTGCCACACATTTTGCTATCTGCATTTTTTCCAGTTACAAGCAGAAGCTGAAATTTTCTTACACAGTAAGTACAAACTAAAGAAAGCCATGCTGCTATTATAAAATTCAGTGAAACATAGTAATTTTAATTCTAAAATTTGAAATCTTGTCTCTAAAAGGTCTTCAACTAAT
Source organism: Burhinus bistriatus (assembly GCA_013397275.1). Taxonomy (NCBI): domain Eukaryota; kingdom Metazoa; phylum Chordata; class Aves; order Charadriiformes; family Burhinidae; genus Burhinus; species Burhinus bistriatus. The sequence continues at coordinate 89,275 of VYXH01002751.1, forward strand.
TCTTGTTTTTCCTTTTTAATTTAAGGTACAAACCAGCTGAATGCAGAGAGATCACATTTTTATCATGACTAGCCTAAGTTTTGCATGTTTATCCTGCTTCACATGAAAAGCTAAGATTAAAAAACCAACACAACACACATTACTGTTTTGAATTTGAAATCAGTTATGGTTGATCATCACCTCCAAAAATAAATATTCCCACAGATAGAGGTCAGTGGTTGCCTGAAATTGCATCAGTTAGCGCCTGTATACTAGAATCCTCCACTCCTTTGGGACTGCTTTATCATTTTATCACATTAATTAATAAAACAGTGGTTTGAGCATAGGACATCACAGTTTTCTATCCACTCATTTGCCATTGGTTACTCTACATTTTATTGATCTGAGACTCATCAAAGGATTTCCCTCAGAATTTAAGCACATAAGAAGATGGTAACTCACAATTGTTCATAGCTAAAAAAAAAAAAAGTAGTACAAATAAAAAAATAACATACAAATTAAGAAAGAGGGTGGGTTTTTTGCTTTTAATTATGTTATGCGTTGATCTGGTAAGCTCTTACTGTTCTCACAGGAAAGCAACTTCACTGCATTGGAATTCTAATTGTGAGGTGCATGCATTTCATTTCTTAATTTACAATTAAACTTTTGTATTTTGTGAATGTATTTAAAAAAAAAAAAAAACAACCCAAACTTTGAGGGATATTTTTTTGGCCCTTCCTCTGAGAAAACATGCATGTGAAACAATGTTAATACCAGTGATAAAATGTAAAAAGTGGCAAGTAAAAACTAAAAACCTTAAAAAACCCATACAGTTGCCTCATTTCAGCACGTGTACCTCTTCAGATTTTCAGACTGAACAGAACCTAGGATGATGATGTAAAAAATTATTGATCTCATATTATTAAACTACCAACAGCCTGTATACCCATTCGCCTTGAGATTTTTCTTTGGCTTTTGTAATCTCACTGCATTTCTTTTCCTCTAGGAAGTAATCTTTACTTTGCTCTCCAGCAACATCTACTGGAACATCAGTAAAATGCTGCTATTTCTATTAATCACCCATTTAACATCGAGTAGGGCAGAGTTAGCAAATGCCAAAAGGAGAGATAACCGATCTGCAATTCAGATCCTGCATTCTGGGCTCAAACAGATCAAGTTAGCTTGTCTTCAACCTTCTAGTTTTCCGCCATTTCGTAAGGAACAAATTCTTTATGACTAATTCATATCAAAAGTCATCTACCATTTACACTTAGGCGTTCTTTATTTAAGTCACGAAATATCATTTAAAATACCACATTACATCCAGGACTTCCATTTTTGTCAGACAAGTAACTCCTAATTTCAGCTTGATCCAACATGCGCTTAAACTGATCCGAAGCATAAAAAGAGCTTGGAAGAAGGTCTAGGCACATCTTGAAAGGTGAAAGAGAGGCATAATGGCAAGTCCAATGCCAAAGAATAAACAAGTTCAGCAAAACTATAGTTAAAAAGTAAAAATGTCCGCTACAAATCAGTGAAATGTCTACAGGTTCTTTTGTCTGCTTTTAAGGCCTCAGAAAAAAAAATAAAATCTGTCCCTTTATATGAGGGTGAGTATGTATGATTAACTACCGCTGAAGATAAAGTAGCAATGCGTGAAGTCCCTCCACCCTGACGGGAGACTAGGCTTCCCTGGGGGCTCGGTCCCATTCAGCTGTGCGGTGGCTTGTCACTGCCTAGCTTGGAAAATCAGCTCCTGCAACCGTACACAGAAAGCACTGCCACCGAATTCTGCCAGGTACAGAGCACCGCGCGCTCCTCAGTCTGCATGCAGGATTGAGTCATTAGGCTAAACTTGCACACAGACAAAAGTTCTCAAGTAAACATATTAATTTCCAGCTGCACTAGGCTCATTTGTAGGTCTGCAATGCTAAAATCTGCCTATCAAACAATGTTTACTCTATGACAGCTTCTAAAGTTAGCTTTTCATAGCTCTGCTTTCAGAGCCAGTTAATTAGTACTCTACTTTTACAAATAACTCTGATCACTGCAATATTATTTGCTTTCCTTTAAATCCCTAATAATGGTCTAACTATCCTTGACTGCTTGTTCACTTTCCAGTATGACAATGAAATTCAGAACATCACAGTTGCTCGCAATACCTTCCGTCTATTTAGGGTCTTAGTTTGCTCATACAGAGAGCAACTGTAAAAAATAAGCGCAGAAATGCAGGGAGAGAAAAGAAGGCACCAAAGCCAGCCAAGACCAAAAACAGAAGTCCCAATAGCTAAACATTCCAGTTGTGAATAAAAAGCACATATCGGCATGTAACATTTTAAAAGTAAATAAAATTATTTTTGCCTTTGGAATCCCTACAAAGCCTCAATGTATTTTTGTAGAGACTAAAAGGGCATGTTTCCCAAAACCACAAGCACTTTAAGCTATACAATTTTATATTGTCACAAGACTTAAGTTCATAGGCTTTGCCTGATAAATTAGCTCCTCTCAATAACTGTTAAACAGAAAGCCCTTTATTGTAATCTAAGTGCACTTGTGGACAGCACTTTCAGAGTTAACTCCATTTGACAACTGACATAAATCCATTATTCTAATTCGGTGATTGCTTTACTAAACACAGATGCAGTTTATGACTTTTAGTCACGTATTTCATTCAGGATGCCACTTAATCTCAATTTACAAAACATAAACATGAAATAGGTTTTACAGTACGTCTGAAAGGGTACAGCTATTCAGCCGATGAAATGCCAGGCAAACAAACCATATTCCCCCAGACCTAAACTCAGTGCTAGATTTTACCTTAGCAAAGAAATAGTAAATAAGTACAATTAATTTTTAGTTCAGCTTTTGCAACCAAATTGCAGAATGCCAAGCTGCTCGAGGGTCATACGACTCAAAAGCTTTTCTTACACTGAGATTTAGAGCACTGAATTTAACCTTAAGCAAAGTCCAGGTTTCACAAAAGCTCATTCTCCGGTTTATTTTGACACACAGAGAAACCGGGGAAAACCAATCATTCAGTCTGAACACAGCATCTTCACAGACCCATTTCTAATTCAATTTATAGCACATACTTTACATCTTAAACAAAAGGAATCTGATACAACACGGACGCTGCCTCTCGCTGCAGTTGCTTGCCTCAGTTACAAAACGCTGAAAATCTACTGCTCTGACCAAGCCACTCCATAAAACATTTGGATTCAGGCACTTCTTACCTGCCTCAGTCGAAGGCTTCCTTCCCTTGTTAGCAGTATGAAGCATCCTCCAGCCTTCCCAATCCTCACCACCAGCCTCAAATTGCACCGCTAAGTCCCTTTTTTGCAAGAAAACGCTTATTGAAAGTGATTAGTTTTTGTTGTCCCTTTTAAGTCCCTCCTGCGGGAAAGAGCAGGGGAGCGATGTGACGCCACCTTTTAATCTTTTGCAAGAGTGAAAAGGCAGAAAAGGAGCGCTCGATCAAACTGAGCTTCACACATGACTAAAACTCGCCGGAGAGGCTGCAAGCTCTGGCTAAAGCACCACTAGGCGTAAGTGTAAGAACAGAGAAGAGGGGAGAGTCAATGAAATGTGACAACGTACGTGCATCAAAGACGGGAAAAGAGGGAGAGAACAATAAGAGAGCGATCGAGACAGCAATGAGAGAAAGAGAAAGAATGAGAATGCGAGGGAGAATGAGCATGAAGAAAAGATAGGGGAGTTTTGAAGCAAAGAATTCGCAGAATAAAGCCAAAGTGTCTGGCAGCTTCTGTTTTTATCTCAGTGAGCATGACATACTGCCTCTCTCATTTAGCAACACATTCTTGCCTCTTCCAGGTTTGAAAACTGAGATAATCACAATGTGTGCCTGTTTTCGCCTGATTGGCATACTTGTGTGCAGTATACCTGAGATCCCCCTCAACCGTCTTCTAGAGATGCATTTATGTGCAATTAAGTTCATATATTCATTACGAAAGACACCTCCCCCCACCCCCAAAAACCCAGGAGCTGCTAATTTCTACAGCAATTTACAATATTTTAACTGGCAGATGGAATTCTACTTATAACTACTAACAAACTGCCACTGATAAACAAATGACTGAACAAATGTTTAATGTCGATAACTGAGTTTTCATAGCAACAAAACATATTAGCATTGATAAATCTGCATTTAAAAAAAGAGGTATTACAGACGCTTTCTTCTATTTATCTTGTTATTGCACTAAGAAGTAGGAGAAGAAAAAACGTGACCCAGAACTAATATTTTTAAAGGAATCCATCAGAGATATGATCAGATTTCAAATTTTTAAAAAAGCAACTGAAAGCGAAAAACTAAATTTAAAATTTCAAATTTAATTACGAATTCCTACTCATTTAGAAAAGGTCCACACACTAAGTCCTCACACAAGTAGGGTTCATTTGCATGCAAGATAGGGGCGGTGTGTGGGGGGGGATTGTTTGGGTTTTTTATTTGATTGGTGTTTTTTTCTAACTATGTATACCATTTGTAACATAAGGACAGCTTCTGTAATTTGCTTTATTTATAGCTTTTACCTTTTTAAGGTAAAGGCAAATAGGCTTTTAGCCAACTGGCAACTGGTCAGCTAGCCAAAAGGCATAAACTTGTCTGCAGAACCAACACCATCAGTCCACAAACAGACTTGGCTATCACACGGAGATGTACGGTTAAGAGGGCAGCAGAAATGTAAAGAAACATGAAAAAGAACATGTATTTTCTCTTTGCTGCAGCATCCTATTTGGGCCTCTCCTTGCATCCTAGCATCCCAACTCTGTTAGGGAAAAGGAAGGACTACGACAGTGACATAAGATTCTGGAAATGTGCATCTCGACCTCAACTGTACAGCATACTTCTGCGTTAGCTTATCCAAGCCACAGAGTGCTACATTCAGGCATCTGTGTCTTAAGGTACCTAGCTAGTTTAAAAAAAAAAAAAAAAAAAAAATTAACAGCTCTACATAACTTGGTATCCTCTGTTGTAAGGGTTTCCCAGGCCCAGAGAGGAGGTTATGAACATGAGGTCATGAATGATTATCAGGGAATCAGCGGCCAATTTCAACACTGAGTAGGTATATATTGTTATTGTACCACAAATTTTAAAAGAATTGATGTTTTTCTATGAATGTTAACCTCCAGAATCTCACCACAAACCATCATACTAAGCTCTGGGCAGACAGAATCCAGTTTTCATATTTGCGAAGTACAACTTGAAAAACAACTCTTTAAGCTTACAAACTGTCCCAAACCCCACACTTATTGTTAAATTTGTGATTGCTTCAGTGTTTTCACCTCTTATTTTTTGTCCCCCAGGGATTGGCAATACATTTACATAAATACGGATCCATTACAGTCAGATTCTCGCTAATCTTCTTGAGCAACCTTCATCACACGAGCTTAAAAGTAAAATTTACCATAAGGAGAAAAATATTCATAAGACCACTGGTCTGTTAAACCTCTCTCCGTATGTGTATCAGTGCAGCATTAGCCTGACCTAGCAAAGGAGCATTTTGTGTGATGGTTTACATCAAGTGTTTCTCCTTGCTCTGCTGGTGTCAGGAATCGAATCAAAGCAGTGTAGTTGCTGTAAAGGCCTCCCGTTTTCTCTTCCAGACATGAAGGAAATAAACACCACCCAAAGATTCAGGGGGACAGGAGGAGGAAGGAGAAAGAGAGATCCATGCGTTGTTACTGCAAATTTTTCCAGAGTATTATAGTAAACACTCTAATGGAAATGCCTAGCTACCTTTTAAAAAGAAAAAAAAAAAAAAAAAGAGGCAGTCCCAAGTTGCTATAAGCAGTTCACTCTGCCTACGCAGTGCGTGCACAAGTGCACGCCTGCGCACACTTAATGTGAGTAACAGGAACAATTAGGGAAGAGCTCTTTCCTGTCTATTTCACATCTCATTTTGTATTTTCTCAGCCTTATTGGTAAATTGCTTTTCTCATGGAAGTCTTGATAAGCAGTTTCCACCTATCTTACAATGTACTAGATTATATTCATGACAACAATCTTCAAAAAATGCAAGCACATACATACCTACTTCTAGAAGTATTTATTCATTCTCACAGGCTTATCTACGAATTCACAATGCAATCAAAGCTCTGTATTTACATCCAAGGTCAACAAAACACTTGAAAACATGCATGCAATTTGTTTGTTGGTTTTCATGAAAGGTACAAGATTGAGTGGCTAAAACTAGGCATAAGCTTACATACTATACAAAATAAATTCTTTTCTACAGGAATTGACCTTGTGTTTGAACTAAAAATGTTTGGACGCTGAACTGCTTGAGTCCTGACAGCTCCAGCGAGCAAAGCAAGCTATTCTCCTATGGAAGTAGTTATTCTATAGATCGGCCACATTTCCATAAGACAGGCTAGGTCTTTGACTAACGTGAATGCAAAAGCTGTATTTTACTGCTGTTAAATGTGCTTCCACTTAAGTTACCTCAAGCAGTACTCCAGTAGCATACAGGCACCACACCACAGAACATTACAAAATAACTGCACAATGAAATGTACGAGTAATGTCATTTTGTGCAGAGATGTAACTAACTGATTTCTAGCCTACTTCTCATACTTTCACCATTACAGAGAAAACAACTGATCAGAGCTTTCCCTCAATCTTACCTGAAGAAGCCCACTCAAGTTTAATCACAGAAAACCTCTTGATCCCTTCCTTCTATACTCTACTAGAAATCTGGATCATTCTTCTGTTTGGTTTAGGTCCAGGATTTCACTAGCCTGCATGTAAACACATACTCTATGTCTGTGACTTAAAATTTGCACAGTAATAGAATGGTGAAGAACATTCAACACACTGCATTGTTTCAGTGATGCTGAATCCCTCCCCCCCTCAATCCCCTGCTGGGAAAAACGCATCGACAGTGTTAGCGAGAACATGGAGCATCATGGCAGCAAATTATGGGGAAATAAAGTGGCAAAACACTACAAAAGTACTCATGCCTATTAAAGGGACTACTGGCCAGAAATACTTCTAGCTAAAGGAAAGCCTCTGGCTATGCAGAAGAGCTAATGATCACTTTCTCCTACCAATATCCTTTCGTATTTTACATCTAGCAAAGACTTCTTATTTGCCAATTATCTAGTTGGACAGCACGAACACAGAACTAATTTTTCCAACCTTTTGGTTTTGTTTCTTCTTTTTCAGACTTGAAGAAACACTGTTTCTGAAAGCATCTGTGTTTCTTTCAGTTATATTGGTTGGTTTAATAAAACATATCACCTTTTTCCCCACAAACCTTGTTTCAATAATACCTTTGGATCCTTCTCTTACACAACCACTATAAAAGTAGACCGGCACTGTGAGACCCTGCATCCCTCCCCAACCACCGTTCCCTAGACTGTGATCTGCGCACTGCTCAGAGGCAATACAACAGAGTAGCATAAGGGCTAGAACAGAGGCAGAGCATACGAGAAAAACCCTTGTGTCTTATATTATCTATACTTAACTTCCCAGAGTCCAATTTATGACAAGAAATGAAATCGGTGTGGTAAAAGAAGCGCCACGATCAGATGTAATTTTACTGGTGAACCATCCTGGCAGGGAGAAGGAAAACATGTGATGCTATCGCTGGTATGAATTATAAAACCAGCTAAACACTGCTTTTTGAGCATAACTGAATACATGTGATAGCATCATTATAAATTAAAATTGTTTATGACCTCCATTTGGTCCAAAAACTACAACCTTACTCACTATATGCATGGTTGAACCAATTTATCTATGACTGCTGGTGTTACACAATAGAAGTAGCCAAGTGTCATGCAAAGGAAACAAAGAGAAAATACCAGCAGAAGCTTCTTCAGTAGAAGCAGCTTGTAATTTGGCTCTGAGTCATACGGCTTTCTTAACAGCTACTGAAAATAATCTTTGATTCTCATCATTGTCAACTCAGTAAATGATAATAACTAATACCTAAGTTGTTATTTGTTTATATAATTAATTTTTAGTTTTCTCTATTTCATAAAATAAGTGTTAATATATTATGAAAATAGTCATTTCATGAATGAATGGAAATCGGTATTTTTGTAAATTTTGCTTGACAGAAGAACTAAAATAGGAGATAATCAGTATGTTCCTGGTTATCTGGGAATACTAATTTCAAAGGACATGTAATTCTCCCCCTCCCCACATTGTACTTACCTATAAAACCACAGCGGAATATGCATTAAAATGACATTTCAAAATTCAGACTTCTGTGGCACCACCTTGTACTCCTGTCTGCTTGGTACATTTCTGTTTAGAACTTCTGCTCCAACTATAGCTCCAAATACAGTCACACAAGCTAAAGCCTTTTAAGACTGTCATCAGTACATCACACAATTCCTGAAGTATCTCCCACAAAAGATTTACATTTTTTAAAACTGCAGTAAACTGATTGCCTTCATCTGTGTCTAAATGGCAGCCAGTTCATGTGACCCTCCTGTGCCTCAATTCACATTAGGGATAAAAAGAATAACTTACCTACAAGGTACAGGCTTGCCTGCCATGATTTCTTCATATAACATGGGCTCCTTCACACTGTATAGATAAGTTCTGCTTGTAAAGATAAAGGCCAGCTTCCAGGAGAAAGCTGGAGGGCTCATAAAGGATTTTCCTCACTACTAGATAATTTAAGTTCTCTACATGAAGTACAAATCTACACTGAGTCAATAGAGCACCTAGCTTCGCAGAGTGTACAATTTATTTTAGAGTACTGGGCAACACACTTAAAAGCTGAACAAAGCCCAGTTTTACTGCCCAGTCCTCTGAATTAATATGCAACATTCATGCCTTAAGTATACCTCTGAGCATTCAGTACTGCTCTGAGCCACAGCTTTGAAGATGTGATGGTTTCCTATGCACTAACTTGACCTATATTCAGGCTGACTTCTATTCTGAGATTATTTCTGCTGTGAATTCAATTCCAGATACATTGCTTTGCTACACCTACGATACAGATGCCAAAAAGTAGAAAGATGTCCACAAATTAAAAGGCCACTGCTGTCACTCCCTAATAATGGGGGCTTGTCAAAAAACATGCTTTTATGTGAGCTGATCTTCGCACAAGCGTATTTTCTTGATAATGTGGAAGCACAGAACCAAATCTAGAAACCTTAAATTATTTGTTGTTATGCCAGGGTCCAAAGGCCTGCTGACTTGCCTGGAGCTGAGCTTAATCTGTGCCATGTGCCAAGGATGCCTAAAACTCTTTCAAATAGGGAAAGCTTCCCTAAGAAGGGAAAATAAGGGACGGCATGGGAAAGGTTATTAAAGAACAAAGTTCTGAGACAAAAACAGAAAAATGGCTCTCCAGCTCTAATACAGGGCACAGTAGAGGAAATGGAGAGCAGGGACAAAGGTCTTACTTTTTAACACTTGCTCCTGCTTACTCATGTCCTGATCCACAATTTTTGCACCTAAACTCCAGTTTTCACATTCATAGTGCAAAGGTCTTAAAGGATTAGGTCTTACCCTACTAGTAACACCTGCCAATTCATTATATACTTCAAACTGTTTCACATAATGATCCAGTGGAATAGTCATATACTATAATAGAACACCTAAAATTCCACTTACCTCATGAAACAAAATCATAAAGCCCTCTAAGTCTACTACGTCAGCTGACAGACCCCTAGAGCATTCTGAAGACTTCCATTTCTGCACGTTTATAACAGACCCATGATGAACAGTTAACTTTACACTAACAGTTACCACAGTAGTGATGATGCCAAAAACACTGGAGAGACAACTATACACATAACAACAGTATATAAGAACAACTGCACAATCCCTACTTGCTGCCTGCATATGTACGGAGTCCTACTTACAGCATGAGTCAAGCGGTTTTTTTATTAAACAGTTTCATTCTGTATCTACACTATGACTCAAACAAATGAGTAGATAAGAAAAACAGTGGGTAGTCTCAAGAAAGTCTGGTTTACTATCCGTCTGTTGTGGTTCAGAATGCAGAGTAAAATTCCACCAAGAAAGCTTGACATGGCATATAAAAGCACCCTTAAAACACCTTTTTTGGCATGTCATCAGCTCTCATCAGTCATAGGATATTGGTTTTGATGAACCTTTGGTATGAACCAGAACAGCTGTTCCTGTCTTTATCCCTGTCACACCACTAAGAGAATGCATAGTGAAGCAAAAGACTAAAAAAAATTTGGTAAATGTAAAGTACTGATTAGAATGTTGAGAACAGCAAGAACTTGACATGATTGACTCTTGAGAACTTTAAGATGTAGTATTTTAAGTAAATTGTTTAAAAGTGTCAGAAATGTTCAAAAAAAGCATATGTATATTAAAAGTTCTATAAAAAGCAAAGATAACATTACATTAGAAATGATTAAAACTTAAAAAAAATATTTAAATGCACATTTTAGTTTTGGTTTTAAGACAACTGTTTCACAGTTCTGAATCACAACCAGATCACATTATAAATAGCAAGATGTGGCTTTTTAGGTATGTTCATTCTCTTTAAAATATCCATAATAAGTAACTTTCTGTATTTAAAAATAAACAAAATTTTATAACAATATTCAATTCTCCTTCCGCCCCCCATCTTTTTTTCTTTAGAGTATACAGATTTTGATTCTATGGGAACTCAGTCGAGGCCATGTCATTTCTTCCACACAGCTGACTAAAAGCACTGGTGAACTATTTGGCTGTTATTTGAAATAGTCTTCAACTTTATGAAGTCAGACACACAAGAGCAAAAGCTTTCCAGTAAACACTTTTTGACAAAGTGAAAAAAGTAGTTAACATAAAAAGAAGTGTTAACTATTTTTATTTTTAATATTTTTCAGCCAACCAGTTTATTACAGCCATTGTCATTTTTTGGCATTCTCTCTCCTGTAACAATCACAGAAGCAATTCAAAACTTTACTTATCAGCCAACTCTCTTTTACAATAATCTGACTCTTACTTGTGAAATGTGGAATAAACCAGTACAATTTCAGATGCTGAATACCTAAAAAAACCTCTGGAAGCCACTAGGAATAGATATGAGCTACACTATGCAATATGACGGAGTCACCACACACATTTCCTGGAAAGTGCTCATCTTAATGCACAACACCAAAAGCATGAAAATTAAGGAGTCCAATCTTGGAAAAAAACCAGAGAGACTACCTTATAAATGCTCAAATTGTTCAATAACCTCCACTTCCTCTTTCCCTGAACCTCCTGGTGTCTTTTTTTAGGGCTTTTTAAAATACACTTCTTCTCTGTGACTCAGTACCCCTACCTATGAAAAGAATACAGACATAACAGCTGGTTCGTAAGGGTACTTTGAAAACTACTGTTCAAGAGATCAGGGAGGGGTATCAACAGATAAAGAAAAAAAAAAACCCACAAAGCAACCAGAACTTTTTTAGCCCAATACCCCATTTTTCTCCATGAAAACTGTACTTATTGACCTCAATGGGGAAACGTTTGGATCCCTCATGGAATTTTACATAATCTTACTCCTTATTCATGATAGATTTGCTGCGGATTAAGGTTTCAAAGTAACTATATTATTGCAAAACAATACTATGCTATTATTTTTTTTTTAGCATAATGGATATGACTGCAATCATGCAATGCATAAGTCATGAAGGATGTTTTAAACATTCTGTTGCCCTGCTTATCTCTATCATATCACCTGTTTTTTTTGTCTCAACTCTAATAGATTTTCTGTTAACCAAATTCACAGAGCATTAATTGACATCAACCGATACATGTTTATGACAAAGAAAAAAAAGTGTGAAAAAACATATAGTACTGTGAATTTCATTTTAAAAAATACTTCTCTGTTTGATAAGAATTAGCCAAACCCATTCTATCATCATGGGAAATGTCTGATTCAAGGCCTAAGTAGTTCCAACACATTTTCTGGTATTCACCAGAATGGAAACATTTCTTTATACTTGTCAGGAAGTCCTTTAAGAACTATGAAAAGGTGTTATTGAAATACTTTCAAGATCTGCTGATGTTTTAAGTTCACAAGGCAAAATAAATGTTTACCATAAAGGTAGCAGGAAGAAAATATTAATCCAGGATAAGCCATCTGACACTAAAGACACATATGCATTTCTCTTCTATATGTTATTGAAATAAAATCCATGCAAAATCAATTCGTAGCCCTGCACTTTCGGAGCTAGGCACCACCCTCAGCCAGCTCTGAACACGATGAAGTGACCCACCTGGGTTTGGACTGCACAGAGCACCTCAGGTGAGACTGCAGGAGTACCTCCTCACCATCAGCTCTCCTTACCTCAGTGGTGGGAGACAGAACTACATAGCCTTGCCTAAGGTCTCAAAGGAGGTTATGAAATTAGGCAAGCACCGACGTGCTCTGCCGTGTCACACTGAGCAACCTCTTCTTACTAAGGTGAAGTATGCTGAAATGTGGAGAGACTTACCTCTACAGATAAGGCTAACAGAATGACCGAGTGTGCCAAACTAGAGTTGCATTAATCACTACGTCCATAACGCATTTACAAGTTTTGTATGACACCCAATATTTTCTAAAACAGCAAGTAAGGAGGATGCTAGTGCTCAAGCTATTCAGCTACAAACACAAGGCTTTGCCCCCCAAACCATTAAAACTGAACTTCAGTTTAACATAGCTGTACAGCTGGCATCTCTACAGAGGGCCGAGAGGCTGGAAGTTTCACTCTAGACACCTTCATCTCTAACACAGCACTCACTGGAACACCAAAACTCAAGACAGAGCCTCTCCAGATAAAGGTGCTCAGGCCAAAAGAAACCAAAGCTCCCTCTCAAAGCTCACCCCTGATCGATTGCCCCAGGAAATCCCCGGCAGCTCCGCCATCACCACTCCTTCCCTGGCCCTCTGCGCTTTAGCATTGGCCTGAATTCAGCGTCTCTTCAAACAGGGAGAAATAGAAAGACAGACAGAAAGACAGACAGATACACAGACAGAAATCCTGAGTTCTGCTTTGGTTGTCATTTGGGTTTTTTTGGTTCTTTGGGGTTTTTGTTGAGATGGCCATGGCCTCCCCTTGGCGCGTGCCCAACCGCCACCCACATGCCCAACCACCGCCATGGCTGGGC
>VYXH01002751.1:102375-262001 GCA_013397275.1 Burhinus bistriatus
TGGGCCCAGCCATGGTGGCAGTTGGGCACGTGGGCGGCAGTTGGGCACGCGCCAAGGGGAGGTGTTTGGCCACCCACAGCCTCCTCACCTCCCAGCTGAGGAGAAAGACACCTCACCTGAAAGACAGCAGACTTGTGTGGACCTCCCAGGACAGCTCTTCCGAGGAAAGGTGAGGAGATAGAAGAGCAGTATTTGATATAAACCGGCACTGACAATGTCAGAGGGAGAAAGAGCTGCAGAAAGAAGAGAGCAGAGAGATCCTTTGGATACCAGTTGAGGCTGTGATGTGCGAAGAATACCTGAACAGCTCGGCGGGGCTCACTGATCAAAAAGGGATGCCAAAGGGCTAACACTAATGGCCATTCTGTCTAGCCACAGTCATCAGCGTGACAAGGCTGATGCTGTAGGTGCCTGAAGAAACAGGTCTCGTCTTTTCTTAGAGAGCCAGGCATAGACTTTGGGCTTTGCTCATGCATAAAACCCAAAATTAGCACAACTGATAGCTGCTAGTAATGTGAACAATTAAGGTGCATAGTTTTCACTTTAGATTAACAATTTTAAACACAGGATTCCAGTGAATTTTTAACTACACCGCTGCTGCATGAAAAAAGAATTATTTTTCACATGAGTCCAATCAGAACTGAAAGCTTTAAATTACATTATAATCAAATGAAACCTTATTAAAATTTAGTTGCCCTGTTAGCCACTCAATTACAATTCAGCAAGACCAAAAAACCATTAAAAAGCACACACAAAAAAGAGTAGGAGATTGAACAACAGAGGGAGACACGGACATGCAGAATCAGTACATATTCCAAAGAACAATATGCAAACATGGAAATGTTTTTGCTCTGACTACAAAGAGCTCACTCAACATTTGAGTGTTTCAGTCTCTAAGCGAAGCAATTACTTGGAATCTTACTTCAGCCACTTCCCTTACGGCCTCCAAGTACATTGAAGTTATTTCCTCAGTTGTATCTTTCATACTTTCGCATATGCGCATCCCAGATTCTAAACATGCTATGTACCATCCACCATATGCTGATGAGCCTTATGTATCTGGGCCACAAGGGACAGGAGGGTGCTCTCTTTACCTGTGCAAAGGGACATTGCCATTGCATCACCTACGTGCTCCTAAGGAAAGGATCGTCATTCTAGGTAGTAAAATAAAATAAAAAAACCCTGAACAATCCTTCTTGGAAGAGGCAGAAACAAGAGCCCCGACTGAACTTCCACCTCTCAGTCTGTCTGCACAGGTGACAGATGCGACCCACTCCCATACCAACAGTCAGCCAGTGGAAAGCGAGGTTGCATCTATTTCCCTTATTAAGAGGATAATGACTCCATATGCTGTCCTGCAGCCACACAACAAATAAAAATTGTAATATACAGGCCAATAACTTCCTTGGAATCTAGACACATTATGATGCATAATTCCCTTCTTAATGGTTATAAACAGACCAGAACAATATACAAAAATAACATTCTACACAGAAGCATGATTATAATCAACTACGTATGACATTTCTGTGCCATTTGGGTTAACTTTCAGCAGCATTCTAACACAGTTTTTCATTTTTCAGGTAGTATCTTGCTTCAGTAATTTTATTTCAAAGTAGAAAACAACACCAAAGGTTACAACTACTAATACAGTTATTGAAGTCATCCCAAATACAAAAAAATATTTTTTTATTTGTAACAGGGACCCCCAAAAAACCATAAGGCTAGTACCAACAACTTATTTCTGGTGCGTTGACTAGATAATAAAAATGTAAACAATAATATTTTTATTGTTCAGATCAGTTACATTGAACTCCAGGGAGTCAGTGTGTTAAAGCACACCAAATCCATGACTGAACTAGAGCTTTGGAGATCAAATCGCATCTCAGTTTGTGAGTCACTGCTGGAACTTGGGAAAGACAATTATCTTTGATGTGGTCAATTTTTTTCTGTTTATATAATGGTGGTGGTAACGATACCTCATAGGACTCATTTAGGGTTTAATAACTAATGTTTACACAAAATTTTCAAGTTGCTAATTATGATTATTTAGCTAAGTGTTAACCTAATACATATGTAAGAAAACAGTATTAATGTATTCCCAAAGATGATTATGATCATCATTATTATTAATGCCACATGCACAAGTGCAACTGTTCCTTGCCTGCCAAGGCATGACGTTTGTATGACATGATGGGTACCTGACAGGAAGGGCACGGCACCTGTGCAAATTGCTTTGGCCAACTTAAAAGTCATAACGCATGGAAACTATGCTAGAAAAGGAAATGCTGGAAGGAAACTGTGCTAGCCAGCACAGTTCTGAAAATGCCTTAAAAAGCCCCATTTAGAGTCAGCCTGACGCATTTAGGCTTAGCACTGTGACTTGCTAGCTCTGCTGTGGGGCAGCAGTAGCGCCGGTGAGGTCAAGGAGAAAGCAGCGGGAACCCCAGCACAGACAACCACGGAGGAGCTGCAGCAATCCTGCAACAGAGGAAGAAGCGAGGAGGTAGCAGGAGTCCTGGTGAGAATGGGAGGACACAGAGAGAGCGCTGCGGAAAGAAACATCAATGCTAGTTTTCTCAGGTAACGTTTCACCCAGAAAAGACCACTGCGCTTGGTACAGTCTGCCTCAAAATAGAGCAACATTTTATTCTAGCAAATATGAATACATTAGGGAAGCAAATAATTGAGAAGACTCTAGAAGGCCCCAGGAAAAGAAAAATCCTGTAAACAAGACTAAGCAACAAGTCTTTGAAAGAATCCTTTTGTTCTCAGTACAATGTCCCCAAAACCTTCTTCTTCAGAACAGTATTCATTTGGGGGGGGGGGGGGGGGGTGGAGAGGGGGGAGCTAGATAAAGGGAAAGCCAAGAAACCATTTTAAGGAAAAAGCACTTTAAAATAATTTTCTTACTCTCCACATTTTTTGCACCTATGCCTGGCGGTACGTTGCCCACACTCCTAAACACTGGACGTTCTTGGGCTTTACTGTTTGGATGGTTTTTACCCTAGCTGAAATAGCATTTCCTAACAGGGCCAGCACAATTTTGTAGTCAGCAAAAAACTTTCCATTGATTGGCCTGCCAGTGGTTAAAGGACAACACATCCTACGCAGTCTGTCCTGGTGCTTATGGGCAGCCAACCAGTGAAAATACACGTACCTCTTCTGTGCAGCTCACTGCTCAAACACATGTAATTCCAGCTGTAGGTAACAGTGAATGTTCAGCTGCAGTTAGGAATGATACGTTCTTCTCAGTATCAAGTTGGGCAAAAAAACCCCACCATGTACTTCCCAGAGAAGTTTTCAGAAAGGCCAGCTATCTGTCTTTGGCTGGTCATACCTCCTGCAGACATGGGAGGAACATGAACAGGAAGCTACAGACTAAGGCTTCTGAGGGGAGAGTAAGAGACAAGCCAGGATGACCAGAGCAGCCCAGGACAGGAGCATGTGTGGCTTGGCACTAGTAAACTGGAGATTTTCAGTGACCCTTCCCTCCTATGGAGCCAGACTGGCAGTGCTTGCATCATGGGATATTAGGATCAACTTTCCATTGATTAGCTTACGGCCATGTCAGATCAGAATGAAGCTTCAACATAATAAAGATCTCCCTAACAAACAAAAAGGGACTGTTATTAGCATATCAAACAAAAGCACAGGTTTCATTTTATTAAGCAGCGTAGAAAAAAAAAAACTTTATACCTACACTTCTTGCTCCTATAGTGGACTTTCAGTATAGCCCTGAGGCCGTAACAATTATTGTCACCTTTACTAAAGATCATAGCAAATCTACCTCTGCCCAGAAAAGGCAAGGCTTACGCTTCAGCTTGAGATAAATAACAAAAACATCAACACTTTAAAATTATCACACAAAGTATTTTATGACTCTTAAAGAACAGACACAATAGCAGTAATAAAGAGGAAAGAGGAAATTCTAGTTTCTATAATAAAGACCAAATTTCTTTCTTCCGAATTCCAAATGGCTTTGGTACATGTGTACTCTGCCTCTCTGAGAAAATCTGCTTTTCTGTCTTTTCTTTTTTCTCCCTCCCCTAAATATTTAGTCAGCCGGTACACACAAATTTGTGTGAATCTCAAAGGTCTGAAATTTCAGAAAGTTTCACAAAAACCAGAAGATGAGTATGGAACAGGTACCAAAGTTGTTGTCCCTACTGACAGAAGGGATTTGACACAATCCAAGTGTTGCCTGGCACATGACATGCACGTGCCCACCTGCATCCGACCTGCTCCAAACCCTGCTGCCCGCGTCCTGCTGAGGGGCTGCAGGTAAGCGGAGGGAGGTGGAAAGGAGGGCTCCTGTGAATGGTACGGCAACGGAGCGTGCTGCTGGATGGTCATGCTTAGGTGTGGGTTGGGTTGTTTTTTTGTTCCTATGTGCCAAAATCCTAAAATGTTATACGCTCCACCAAAGTCAACAGGGCTCTAGCAATGGACATTAGTTTACAATGTGACCTGAAAAGTTTTCCTTTTTCTTTCTCTGATACTAGCACCATTTATCTCACTGTAATTAAGCCTTTACCGGAGTAAACTTGTTTCTAAACTCTCTCCAAAACAGTTTCTGCAGCCTGTTATACACATAGCATATTTCTCAAAGCAAAAATAAAATAATTAGCTTTAAAAACCCCCCAGATTATAATTAACATGTATGTATTTTGGCTGCAGTCAGTAGTAAGAAATACAACTTATTGTAATGCAAACTACAATTAAACATATTCATGGCATTCAACATATTAAAATTAGATGACAAATCTAAGATAAAAGTGACATTTAAGTGAATGATTTCCATAGTCTATGTCCCCATATGTTCTCAATGTTCAAACGCTGTCTCTCTGAAAATATCATACTGACATGGAAGCCCACAGAGATTCCTTTCGGGGCACTTTAAAGTTTTCTATTAAAAACTAATGAAATACAGTGACTTATTGCAGTATTTTTATACAATCTTCCTGCTTTGAAACTAAATCCAAAACTACACCATGAATGAGCAACATAAGATGCTCCCCGAAGGGCTGCAGTGGTGTGGGTGACACATTTCTTGTCTCCCCAGAGGTGAAGTATGTCACATCCTCAGTACTTCCAGTCTCACCCATCTACAAAGCTACTGAGTATTCCCAGAGAAAAATATCTCATATTTGCACACGCTTTTTAGGTGCCGTGGGACTAACAAAAGCAAAGCAAAACAAAACCCCATTTTCCAAGCATACATAAATCAAAACCTAAAAGTAGAAGAAATGTATACAAATAAATTAATCTGAAAGAAATAAGTTAAACAGCTCTAACATTGGACTTCTAGAGTGTCTATCTGTTAGAAAATACAGTAAAGCAAGCAGTCAATTCAGGTTTCACTGACTTAGAGGTAGCAGGCCCATTGACTTTAACGAGGCCAGGATTTCACTATTGATTTAATCTGGAAAAATCACAGCAGTATTCTTGAAGGACAGGGCAGGGCAGACTGCTTCATGATTGAAAGGGGCACATAGAAGCGTACTGAATATGTCACCAAAACACACAAGCCATACTTCGGTGGAATGAGAATCCCGCATAATGCAGTGCTATATACTGCATTAAAGGCTTTTTTTGCTTTGGTCAGTATTAGGATCTATTATTACTGGTTTTTATTAAAATTATACATAATTGATAGTGTGTTATTATATCGTCCTCTATGTGAGAAGTAATGAATGTCCTAAATTAGGCAAAGAAACAAACTTATAGGTGAACGCAGGGTTGTTCACACTGTGATTTATTGCAGAGAAGTATTTATCATCCTACCGACTGTTTCAAGACAAAAAGGCAGGGTGACATTTTCTAAGTTTTTTACCAAAATTAACATTAGAAGTTTGCTTTTTGTTTTTGTTTGAAACACAAATTCAAAAGGATCTAGTAGGTTAAAAAGTACAGAGTTCTACTTTATTTATGTAAATTTTCAAAAGTAATCACTTAAGTACATACATTTTCCAGCAGTTCACAGGTAGTACAGATCTGGGAAAGCTGCAGCATAGGTGCAGCTCACTCAACCATATGCTGCTTTCCTTAAGTAACCCATTATACAAAAAAATAAATATCTTGTGACAGATTGTTTTGACAGCTAAAAAAGATTTAAATTTTTTGAATGCATTTGACTGAAAGGCAAAAATGTTAGATAGATGTTAATTTAACAGATGTCTAGTTTTGCATCATCAGCCTGAAACAGGCAATTTCTAGCAAGTCTCCTTGCTGTATCACAACATGAAATCCTACAAATTCCATACGGATATGCCTTTCACTAACTTCAAATGAGCCATTCTCATTCAAAGGGAAGTAAAATTGTTGTGAGAACATGGTACCACCTGTTTGTAATTCTGATCAAGCAAGTAAACACATCCAGGGATAATAAAACTGATACACTAGCATTTACATTACAGTCTGGAATAAAAGAACATTATTTGAGACTATATGTTAAAAGCATTAATTTACATAAGAGAAATAAAACCCACATCGATTATTGCAAATCTAGTTATATGGCTAAATATGGACCTAGGATTTTTTTTTTTTTTTTAATTTTGCTTTGCATATCTTAAATAAAAGTCTTTGTGTGTGGATTAGATTGTCATACTCCATATATGTTTCTGCAAAAGAGCTTTATTCTGGGTTTGCATTGGTTGTAGAAGAAATTGAAATAACTATAGCTTAACTAAAGCTGTTGTTGCTAGCAGTTACCTACAATCTTAGGAAGCTTTGTGATCCGATCGTCATCACAAAACCCATTTTGATGGTTTCATGACTTCAGTGGGTTATACTGCATAAAGAAGTTTAACACAGTGATATATTTTCCTAAAAACAGTACAACACAATTGGCTATATCCATTTTGGATCTCACAAGTAGCAAAAACTGTTCTGTGCATTTTTATACTGAATTTGCATATAGTATTATTCCCATTTTACAGAAGAGGAAACAGAAAAGAAAGAGATTAAATTACGTGGGAGATCAGAAACCACTTACTACTGATTTAGAAAAGATCCTAACATTCAACTGGCAAGCTTGAAAATCTGTTGCTGAAATACAATGTGTCTTTGCTAATGCTACCTGATTTCTAAATAATGAGGACCAATGATGTTTACCTACTTAGTAGGAATATTATGAGACAAATCTAATTCATGAAAGGGTACTTAAAATTGCACTCTCTGATTTATATGCTTATATAAATTGTATTTACCTGTCCTAGTTGTGATCTACGTATTGTGCCAAGACAATGTATTTGTGAAAGTGAATCCAGACTGAAAATCCGCATTTTTGAATATGAAAAACATGCTTCCCCAGGAACAACATTCAGCTGCTTCAAATTTCTTTATCAAGTTTGTCACCTTTTACTATGTAGACACCTGCTATTTCACGACCCTGACTCAGTTTTAACTCTTTTTTAAAGAAGCATTTGGGTTGGATCTTTTCAGTTTTCTGTTAAGTGGGAATATGTCCCATTTTTTGATTAAGAAATAATATGGAAAGACATAAAGTGGAATAATATTAATGATAACTCAAAGAATTCTGGAAGACAAAATAAAATAGTTTACTTCTAAGATTTTTTTCTTTGTTTTGACATAAACAGAATAGAAAAAAATCTAAGTACATTCAGATTATTCAGAAACAACTTTCTCAAGAAAAAAAACTGAAAAATTGAGTTATAGGAATGAATTTTCTTACCCTGGTGAAGCCACATCCTGAAGTGACTTAAAAAAGGTTTTGAAATTTATGGAATAGCTTTTACAGAGTAACTTTTTAAAACAGAGAAAGGTTAAAAACACAAGGAGACTATAAGCTAAAAAGTAAAGAACGGTTTTGCCTACGTATCTTAAACATGTTATGTTGCTACATCAAGCACAGATTGTCTTTTTTTTAGTATATCTTTACAATAGGAAGGAGAAAAATGAAATAATACATGAAGTTTTCCCACAAGTAGTAAATCATCATGGGATATCAAGAATCTGCTTATGATTCATACTCACGATCTGGTCATTGGTGATTTATATACACATCTGATTTTTAACCTTGCTAATTAGGGTGTGTGGAAACACCATCAAATGTTTGAGACAGATGTCAAACACCTGCAAATCCTATTGTAAATTGATGTTTACAAGCTTGATTCCATCTGCTTAACGTAACAGAAATCTTTTTACAAATACCGAAAAACATTACTAATGAAGGTATCCTTTATTATTATTTTTGGTTTGACTAGTATAATGATTCAACAATACTGGTTACTTTAATTTTGCTTATTATTCTGCTACATAAAATCAATATAGAACAATAAATCTTTTTATATGTAGCACATCTCATGTTTATCACCAAAAAATAAAAATTGGCCTTAAATTAAAACAAACCTCCTTGCTCCCGGATTGACACAAACTAAAAGATGGCATAGAGGAATGGATCAATTGGAGGCATTTCTAGAGAGCCTTTGAAGAGAAGATAACAGCAGTATCTCGGTATCCCTATTACCCATGGGGGGGTTGCTCTTGCATTTTCATTGACATGTCAATTACTTGGAAGGGGAGCAGGAATAAAGCCTAAGGGTGTTGAGTTATAAATTAGGACACTCAAGTTGACAGAGAGATTAGCTCAGTCTTTGAGGAAAGAAGAAAGACAGAGTCCTATAGAATGCCCGCTATCAACTGATTCTTCTTTCACCTCTGAGTGGTGTTTTAAGACATTCTCCAGAAGTATGACAAAATTCTTGTCCAGACAAACATGCTCTGCTCTGACAAACATGAGGAATTCTAGAGAAATAAAAGACTCCCCTCACGTTTAAACAAACACAAAAATAAACACCACAACATGAGAAAACCCTCCTGTGTTGAATTTTTCCATGCATCTACTAAATTTAAACTAAACACGCATATATTAAAAAGAAAGTTCAAAATGCTAAATTACATTATGTATTCTCTCTATTGTGTAGCAATTCCTGACTAACTACAGCCTTAAAAACAAGGAAAAACCTGTAAAGAAAGATTGTTTACCTGAAACCAGCAGTATAGGCGTTAATATTTTAGTAAGGTTCAGAAGCTCTTGTTTCTAGTACAGATAATACGGTAGTGCGGACAAGTGACTAGAGAAACAAACTGGAGTTTGGAAAAGTGGGTTGTATTCTTAAATTTGCTTCCAGTCATTTGCCTCCCTCTTCCTCAACATTCTCATCTGTAAACGGAGATAATGACACCAACCTTTTCTATAGAAACACTTTGCAACCACCTGATTACAAGCTGCATGCAATAGCTAAGTGTCATTCTTGTAAACAGTAGCTGAAATTAGAAAAGTCACAATATATGGAAAACTGCCATTATGCAAACTATTTGTGCATCATTTTGATGATGAAAAAGATGTGCTGATATGCCCCCTTGAGTTCTAAGGAACATCAGCAGATTGTACCAGTGTAAATCAGTCCATTTCCAATAATGCTGTTAGGCTATGCATGGAAGCTTCCCTAAAACAGACTCATTTTTCCATTTTCACAGATTCAATGCAGGGAAATATCATCTCCTAAATACACTTAGTTTTCCAGAGGTCTCTTTCTAAACTTTTGGCTTTTTCCAACCTTATTATTAAGTCCTCACATAGTCTTTGTAATCCAAGCACGCTGTTCACACTTATATTTTCATTCACATGTTTAAAAATTTCAGCTGTACTCAGTGATTCCCACAATTTAGGAATATGTAGTGGCTTTAAAAAGAGGCTAAGACAGAAAGTAACA
This sequence comes from Burhinus bistriatus, assembly GCA_013397275.1. Classification (NCBI taxonomy): domain Eukaryota; kingdom Metazoa; phylum Chordata; class Aves; order Charadriiformes; family Burhinidae; genus Burhinus; species Burhinus bistriatus. Next base: position 112,116 of record VYXH01002751.1, read on the forward strand.
TAAAATAAAACACTGAAATTGAGAGTTGACTGGTATTGAATCCGGGGAATAAATACTTTGCTCAGCAGTATAATGGGTAAGATTTTGAAAAAGCTGACACTTAATCAAACAGTTGATAGTCACTTCTCCTGTTGTACGGTAGGTGTTGTTGACCTATTGATGCCTTTATTAATAAACTTGGGATATAGGTCTAAACCCCATTCAGATTTGGCTGCCTGAACAGACAAAAAATTAACCACATCCAGCCTTTATGATACTTATTTACATCTGTTTTCCATTCAGTTCCTTCCACAAAATAGACTACTCAATTTATCTAATACTTAGGAACCAGATTCTGGATGGTATGACAAGTTGATATTGTGCAAATATTGCATCATTTGGGGGAAACATTCTGCTGAGGACAGTGGAAACTTCAGTACAAGCCATTTCCACTGAAATGGAAATCAATTTAGTGGAGATCACAGATGAATTGCTTCTTTCTCTATCCATCTAAAAGCTACATTTTGAACCCACATTATCTTTAAAATTAAACTGATAGTAAACAGTTATTGAAAAATGTTAATGAATATGAATTAGAAAGCACCCAGATTCGATAGACAGACATTTCATTTTCAGAAAGTTGAGTAAAAAGGATTGCATTATCACACTAAATAGAATCAAAAAAGACAAAATTCTTCAGTCCTCCAGCACTTTTTAATATTTTACTGCATATTTAAACAGAATACAAGTATTTTATTATTAATATTATTTTCACACATTTCCTACAGTAAGGTTATTTTCAAAATCGGGCTCCTGCTTATATTATTTTAGAGCGAACTTAGAAGTGTCGCCAAAACCAGGAATGAAAACTCAGAATGAAAACTTGGTGGTTTTATTTCCTCCTTCATGTTTATAATTTCGATGCTGACAGAAGCACAACATTATATACTATCTATGTTTCTAGCTAAAATGCATTTTTCTGCTCTGTGACAAAATTACTAGTTAGGTAGATTTTGTTTATATAGAATTCATGTCTCATAAAAGAAAAATGCAAAATAAAAACCACATAACTTAATTATTAACTATCGTAATAAGAAACTTATCAACATGACATACTTGAAATATAAAACTTCAAAATGGTAGAATTCCTATAGCATTTTGATTATTCCATCCTTAGCTGTATTGTATGTTCAACTGATTTAGCATATATATAGTTATCTATTTTGTAAACAGGAACATTAAAGATAGTTTTTCACCTGCAAAGTAAAAACAAATCAAATTAATATTGCATTCTGTTACGTCTAGTGAATCTACCAGCAGCTGCAGAAGTTTCAAAATACCTATATTTTAAGATTCCTGGATCTCGCCTCACTCTATCAATACAGTCATTTTCCCACCCCCAATTATTGGAGCTTAATTTCGCTTTTTATTTTAATTCACACAGTTCAGAGAAAAATAAAAGTTAAAGTTACTGTACCTTAACAAATGTACCTAAAGTGGCACTATTTTTGCATGCATGAAAGCTCAAAGCCTCAACAACTCCCATGAGCGATTACTCTTCTAACACTAATTAGATATTTGCTAATTAGTGTCTGATGTGTGAAATGAAAAACATTTTGAAGCTGAAATGGATAGGGTCTATAAAGATAGCAGTGCTATCCCAATTCCCTTTTTTCTGTTATCATATTTCATAAATATTAATAAGATCACATGATACTACCCCTTCTATAAAATTATCTTTCTGAAAGAAGTCTATTGTTTGGTATAATAGGGCTGTGTCAATATTTTGCATTTACTGTAAAGCACTCAATGGAGGGAAGTGTTTTCTCTCAATGTTAAAGAGATGTCACATTTCATGCATCATTTTTATGCTGCATTAACTGGTCCCTCTTTTTAATAGTTTATCTTTATTGCAGTGAAATGAAGAATGCAAAACAGCATTGAATAATCCTTTACATTTCTGAATAATCTTGCAAAAATTGTCTCATTTCAGATGTATCTGGAATAAAATATAAATGATGAAACAGTTTTTTTTCTTAAGCAGATACTGAGAACATCAAATTAGTGTCTCTTCTGGTCATTTCCAGGAAAGGTTTTGAAATGTTAGAATAGTTAAATGTAATAGTGTCTTGAAAAGTAACTTATAAATTTATGCTACAGATGTTTGAACAATATCTGTCTTCGACCATGCATAGAAAATTGTTCCAAACTGCCAGGGAGTTACCAGTGCCATTTAATGATACAAAACTATTTATCTATGAGAGTATTAATATTTAGATCCAAGAATGAACTTCAAAGAAAAAAAAAATCATTAAGGGGACACACGTGAATAACTTCAGATGACAAAGTCAATTCCGAACAGGAATACTGAAGTGCTGTTGTATTGTAACTGCTCACCTGTAAATACTGGCTGTATCACAAAAGATAGCGAATCACAGGATTGATACTGAAATTTTAAATGGTAGCTAAGTGTGAATTGACAAAGGTGACATTGAAACACAATAACGACTAGATTATCACTTTCCTCAGGCTGACATTTTGTGATTATAATAATAACGATCAAGATGATTAAAACAATAATGAAAGGTAAGTTCTAAGAACCAGAATAAAAGAGATGCAGGCAAGATAATATATGGCAAGTGAAGCTACAATTTTGCATTACACTTTTTCAATGAAATTTCTTTGTTTCACCTTGAAGTTAGGCAGACTTTTCTACCAATACAATATGCTTTTCATTTTTCACATGTTCAACAGAAGCATAAGTTCTTCAATATCTATTTACCCTGAGACAGTAATTCGTACTTCACATTAGTTTGATACCTTTATCTAACTTTCCTAATTAAAGCACCGCAATATCTTTCACACTGATATTCAGGGGCAAATCCTGATTTCACTTAAATTTATTTGCTCATGGATGTAAACACAATGTCAACTACAATAGCTATGCCCTCTACCTTTAATTACTGTTCCTCCCTTAACAAACATTATGGGATATCTTCTAGAACGTGATGAAATATTTTGCCATTTACAACCCTAAAGATCGTTTCTGTAACAGACAGCAATAGGGATACAAAGGAAATCAATACAGTCCTGATTAAACCTACATACAAGTGGTCCACTGAGGCAGACAGAAGTCTAAGATGGAAGATGACAGCTTTCTCTGTGATTACACAGGTAAGCAAGAACCAATCGAGACAGATGTATGTGACATGACACAGTACATCCATACACTTTTTCCTTTTTCTTTTTTTTTTTTTTTCCCTTCCATTTTGGTACAGCAAGCTCAGGCGTTTCAGGGTTTCTATCACATACTCCCTTACACATGGCAAACCTTCCTCAGCTTTGCCTTAGGAATCATTCTCATTCCATATCCATGACAGAAATGACAGAAGTCGCCAAAGGCAACTCCATTGTAAAGAACATTGAGTTCTCGCCTTTGCTGATAAACGCAATGCCCATAGGTTCTTTACTTCTCGATTCAAGGCTTGCTTGGCTGGGGAAGACAGGGTTTGCACTCTCAGCTGCCAATTAACATGAACTAAAATTGTTGCCAATAATTAAACTTTACATTTGTGAGGCCTGCACATATTAATCTAGTTATGTTCTGCTGATACTGTGCCACTACTTGTTTGATCTGCAAAATAAATGACTGGCTAGAGCCAAACGTCTCACAGATACGGTATTTATGGCGCATCTATTAGGTAGAAAAAAGGCTAGAAAATTTAGGTATTTAGACAAATGATTAAATTGTTAGGAAAAGAAGAGTGTAAGAGTCACTCAGCTTTAACAAGTTGCTGTGCTCAGGGAAGCGCAAACTGATACCAAGCACACCAGTAATCCAGTTTTTTACTGCTCTGGATACAATGAAGCTATCTTTCCAACAAAATACAGAAACTAATTCTGGTCCAAACACATTACTTCTAAAACTAAAAGGAATCACTGGGCATTTTGAAGTATAAAATAATAGAAAAGGACTGTGCCTGCATATTTTTGACAAAAGTTTTGCCAATATATTTAGAGTTCAGTTAGGTCATGCACCTGCCTCGGTGAGAAGTGAAGTCAAGAAAGCGTGCAATCTGAGGCAAGCACAAGTTGCTATTTCTGGTAGAAATCATTATGGTCCTAAAAAGATTGATCATATGCTCATTGCTAAAATTTACCTACTGTATCATCAATAGAGTAGTAGCAACTGCTGTCCTGAAGCAGTCCACTAGAAACATTTTTACCAGGTATGATCAAGGGACAAATCAGATTTTCCTTTAAGCTACTTTTCTTATGTAAAAATAGGAGAAGTCTTGGAAAGGCAGGAATGTATCTATTTTCAGAGAACATGTAGTTCAAGCAATAAGTTCTATTTTTTTTAATAGGTAACTTCAAAGAAAACCTACATCACTGATGTGTAGAATACTAATCTGCACCTTTGTGTTCTTCTGTTTTTCATCAGTCTTACAAGCTGTTAGAGATATTTCATTAATATATTAAAAATATTTAATATTCAGTATCTAATTCTTTTAATTTCAACTGCTTTCTTGATACTTTTACAGCGCAAATGTATGGGATTGTGGTGTAGGGCTAATCAACCTCACTGAATGACTTTTAAAAAAAATCCACTAATTAAAACGAATCTTTGATAAGACTTGTTTTGTGAGCCATCACCTATATGCTTAGGAAAAGGCTTGTCTGGTAACTTATAGAAGCTCACCACTTTCTGTGCTGTTTTTGCCATTTCCTTGCAAAATACTGAATTAACTGAATCTCTAGAAAGGCACATTTCTTATGCTTCACTTGTCTAGCAGGGAAGTTTTTCCTAAAGAACACAGAGAAAACTCACAGCTGGAAAAAAAAATAAATCCAGCCTTTACTTAAAAGAAAAACACATTTTTAAAAGTACTTCTGTTATGACCAAACATTTATTCATTTAAATGTCTGGAGTAATAGCTTAAGTTTTAAGATAATGAAAGTCACTTCCTATGAAAATGAAATGGTATTATATTGCGTAATAAATGATTGTTTCTGCATTTTCTCTCTCTTTCACTAACTGAAATTTGACTTTCATTGGCAAAGTTTAATTATTGAACTTTTTATCTAAATAAAAAATGTAGAAGAAGAATTTGTCAGAAGACTGATTTTATACAGCTGTCAAAGAATAACAAGAACATATTCTTAGTAGGTATTAAAAGTATTTAATAGACTTGGATTCAGGTAGCTGCAGATCTTGCTACACCTTGGTGGAAAGCTTGAAAACCCAATTGCATTTGCATGCTCTCCTAATGTTTCCTGGCACATAGAACCTGCTATTTTTTATCAAATTACTTTCGGTCTTTCACAAAATACCATTGTACTGTGAAACTGTTCAAGTTTCTACATTCTCATTTTTTTCAAATATTTCCAAGTGCATGAGCTTTTATGCCAAGAATAAGTCTTCAATGACTGAAACTGAATGAGCCAAATGTTCTGGTTTAATGTTGCTCCTAATGGATCAAATGGAGAACATGTTATAAACACAAAAAACACTCCCCCCCCCTCCCGTCCCGCCCCAACTCCCAACAAAACCCAGCCAAACCTAAACCCCAAAAGACTCCGCAAATGACAGGTAAGAACTGGCTGATAAGCTGTACAGTAGTATCATCACCCAACCCCACAGGGCCAATATCTACATGCTCTCCTCCACTGGTCTCAAGAAGGTTCTGCGCTTATGAAATTCCACAAATTTCTGTGTCCCCATTATGGCCACAACTGTTTCTATGCCTGATCTCACATAGTTTAACTCCATGGATCTGTGAGACTGTTCTTTTTATCATCCTCATGTGGATGTTTAATGAAGGGTCAATGGTAGGAGCTGCTCTGGAGAAAAAGAGAAACTGAATAAAAATCACATACATTCGTATCATATTTATACACATGAGCGTACAGAGCATAAAAAAGACAAAATATTTCAATGTAATTAATAGGTATTATATACCTACAGATAATAGGTATTGCTGTAAGAAGTTCGGAAGTTTTATTAAACAGACTCTTTAAGTACATATAAGAGTCACGGTTTTCATATTTACTTTCACAGAATCACAGGGGTTGGAAGGGACCTCTGGAGATCATCTAGTCCAACTCCCCTGCCAGAGCAGGTTCATTTTTTTTGTTGTTTGGTTATCCTTTTATATACAGTAATACTTGTTAGGTAATATTACTTTACTGTTGAACGCCGAACTTCTGGGCGGGAGGAGGGCAGTAGCAGTACAAAAAAGTCCAGTATAACCCATTGTGGAGATGTGCTGTCAGAGTGCCGAGGCCACAGTACTGTTCAGTACTTACTGGGTAACTGGAAACAGGACAGCAAAGGAGATGGGGAGTTCAGTTGCATCCTCCTGCTTACACATTTACCCAGCCCAAGAAAACAGGACACTTGAACTAACTGTAAGGTAACTGTTGAACAACTAATGTTAATGTACTGTTGCCCTGCGGAACTCGTTGCCACACTATCATGGAGATAAAACGCCTGAATGCTGAAATCCACTTGATACAGAAACACTGAACAGAAACAATCACAATCACAGTAATATTACAAAGAATAAAAATGGTAAACTGTATAAATCCTCATGTTACCGCCAATAACTCTCCAAGGCGTAGATTTTTCCACTCAATAATTTACATATTTATAATTTTTTATATATATCTCTCTATATCTCTTTTGTAATTTGTTAAATATTCCTATGACACAATTGCTATCATGACTAGTAAAACGAGAAGCTTGACTGGTTGCATCGAACTCCTAACCTAACAGTAAAATTCCCATGGTAATAACATGCAAGACAAAGATTGGCCCCTAAACCCGCTGTGTAGACACGGCTATAGATACTAGCTACAAATGGCACAAAGGAGTTATGGCAGCACTAGGATTATAAAATACAACTATATTGACATAATGTTTCTCGTAACATGACTGATTTTCCTTTTGTAACTCCAATGTGACAGATGTTGAAAGAGCCACTCAGATGATCAATAGCAATTTGTCATGGCATTTTTGCTATTTCAAACTTATTTTTCTTTACTGTTTTTACATTCACTACACCCAAAGGATTAACCTCAGCCTCCATTCACAAATTATCTGAGTTTAAGAAAACATAGACATTCACTTTCCACCTCTGCAAAAACCTGTGGAAAATATTCTTATCACATTGTTATTATTCATACTATCAATGCTTTCAAGCAGTGTAAATAAATGCATGTAGGGAAGACAGAAGGAATGGGCAATCCTATCAAAATCAGACAGCAATGCTCTTGCTGACTTGTTTGCTAGCGTAGCGGCGGACGCCAGTAGAAGTGGCGCTGCCAGTGCCCATGAAGGCACCAGGCTTTATTGCTAACCACCAGCACGGGCCTCTGGCTGGCCAGCCCCTCTCTGGGCTTCTCCTGGCCTTGCTGGAGCTTTGCTTTTAGCTCTAACAGATTTTTTTAACAACCACATGGCTATCGCCTAATTTGTTTTACTTTTCCTTATCTTTGTGTACCAGAATTTTAAAAGAAATTGTAATGACAAGTGGTTAGTCTGGGCAGCATTTAGTATTTGTGATCCTAGCGAAATGACATGGCGCGCTGCAGCGCAGGAATGACTGCAAAGAGAGGGGCACAGGGCGACATGTGAAACCACAGCACTATAAACGCTCCAGGGGTCAGTTAAAGAAAAACAGACCTGGGAGGTGGGCAAAACTGTTTTTAAGGGTAACGAAGAAAACAATGAAGAAGTCTATACCACATACGAGACACTGCATATACAGCAAATTCAGAAGTTGCACAGAGCTGCAGATCAGTGAAGAAGGAGCAAGGTACAAAAGCATGTCAGAAAATTAACAGGAGCCCCAAGCATTCCCCAGAGTGAGTAGGATGAAAAACCACTGACAGCAACATCATGCTCTTCTCAGCAGAAGAGAAAGACGAGCTCCCCACCCACAGCGCCATACCCTTCCTGCAACATGAGTGACTCACTAATACCTTCCTCCCAGACCCAAGTCCGCAGCCACGGGACACAGGGGCAGTGGAAGTGTAGCACAACGAGAGAAAGGAAGGGGTAGATGCTAGGTAGTGTGTGCAGCAATTTTAATTGTATTATTTAATGGGGTTTTTATTGAGATTTTTCCTGTAATAGCTTTCTCCCCTCTCCCTTTCCTTCTTTTTCTGTAATAGTTACATCTGGCCTAACAGTCATTTTTGGTTAGCCTGTTATGATTTCAATTACATTAACAAGAAATTCTTGACTTTACATAGGGTTGTGCTTCTTTTTTGTCCATAACAAAGTCTTGGGGGATAAAAATAAGGAGCTAACCTGCAGTTAAGGCTAGGTCTTCAGTTCTCCAGTGGAACTGTGAGCTTTAACAAAAAACCAGAAGATCCAAATCGCCTTATGCTCCTATAAGAGTAGGAGACAAAAGCAGAATGTATTCTTTTAATTATTCATGTTCAAGATCCATATAGATTTTGTTTTGAAAGGCTAACAGTGTGATTAAAGAACAGAAGGAAAACATATGTCTAGAGAAGCACTGTTAAAAAAATACTTTAGAAAAATGTTTCATTGCATAAAAAAAATCTCTAACTTCAGGAGCTATTTAGCTAGATATTTGCGCACAAGCAACAGGAAAAAATGACTGAGTCACTCCAAATGAGTGCGAATTGGCAGGTCTGCAGAGCTCAGCACTATCTCTGTTGCCAAGTGTCATGCTTCATACAGAAGACTCACGCATCAGGTGTCCATGTCACACTTTTATTTCACTCTGCATAAATCTCACATAGAGATATCTTGACAAGGTTTGTTTTATGCCAACACAAGTACTCCATAAGCATTGCTCTGATGGGAACTGGGAAGACCAAGAGCTGGCAGCTAGATCAGCTTAGGTGCAGTTTTGATTCCTACATCAGATACAGAAGTTACCCAGCAAACTACTGTGCCAGTGGTTGCTGGAGCCTCAGCACTTACCCAGTAACATGTGTGCGATGTCCTGAGAGCTTCAATGAGCCCAGCGGTCACGGCTATGCTTTGCTGCACTAGCAAATCTAATACACGTTGACCTTGGTAATACTTCTGCTTTTAGGCTCTGGAGAAAACGTCTTTGTTTTTGTCAAATGAATGATATAATGAAACCTGTCATGTGGCAAACCACATTCAAACAGATTTTAGTATGTCATGTAATTGGTATTTTATGTTTTATTCTATTTAGTGTTTTAAGTTCACTCTTCTCTACAACACTCCCATGTTTTGTTTAATTCTGTCTATATTTTACTCTATTTTGTCACATCTGATTAACCTCTATTTGAAACTCTTACTTTGCATTAGCACACTGGCTCTACTCATATCTGTTTTGAGCTACATGGATAAATCATGTGCTTGGAGCACTGCCTCAGTAATCAAATTGTCTGCTGAGAGTGCAGTTCCATGCTGTAATTTTTGCTGGTGGTGAACCCAATGTAAACAGATTCTGCCCTCCTCCTCTCGCACCCACTCATCCCTGCCCATCCTGCCAGCTCTCCCCCGCTCAGCACACTCAGCTATTCATGCTGATGACAGTGGCAGGAGAAGGGGAGACAACTGCAAACATATTAGCGGATGATCTGACTGAAACTGAGTAACTGCTCTATCCTCAAAAAAAAAAAAACCAAACCAAAACCAAAATCCAAACCAAACAACCAGAAAAAAACCCAAACAAAAAACCCACCAAAACCCCCAGACTGAGTGTCATTTATAAGCTGACCTGGAAATTTCACCTGTGCGATTTCACCTGCACAATTACAGGAACTGTCACAAGGGGCAGGAGTGAGAAGCTGAGCAGAAACTAGGCAGGTGGCTCTTGCTGGAAGAGATGGTTAGTGTAGACCTCTGCCTGGAGGGCAAGAAGGTGATGAGGGATAACACGCGTCTTAGAAATGAAAGGTCATGATCCTGTACATTCCCTAAAGGAGATAATTATGCTAAAGATTTCTTCCTCTATAGAGAGGCAATTTCAGCTTTGAGCTTGGTTTCCTTTGTATACCTTGTTCAGTACATATCATGACATCCATCCATTATTTTACATTGTGTTTGAAGAAATATGGGTATACACTCTGCAGATTATGGAATCTTTGAAATATTCCATGGCAATTTTGCATTTTAATGACCTTTTTTCTCTATGTATTGTCCATGATTAACATCCATTTATTTTAAAAATCATTTTAGATATATATGCCATATAGGGAAGAAATCCATTCTAAGAATCACTGGAAGCTAACAACTCCAAAGTCTTCTAAGAGACTGGTTCTTCCCTGCAGTACCTACTGAGTGATTCAGGCCACAGAGCTAAGCTGACACCTGCTTTACAAGACTCAGGAACCCTCTGTATTAGCACCTCCAGGTCTTTTATTTTAACATGATACTGGTTCTCCCTTTGCATTTGCTGCCACCCTTGATCTTCTCAGTGCTCTGATGCCACACACAATTTGGCTGCTGGCTTACCAAGAACAATTCTTGTAATAAAATGTGCCCTGCAATCAGTTCACTCAAAGAAGTAGGTTTCAGTTTGGGAGTAGCAGTTTTCTAAAATAGCAACGTTTAGCAGGAAAAGAAAAATCGCTATTCCTTCATGTTATTTTATGAAAAATCCCTTGAAGAGTATATGGGGTAAGCAACTAAAGCATACAACTCCTTGGAATGTTATTCTCCAACAGACAGAACGTTAAATCTACCTATGTTACATACCTCCTCCACTTGCACATTTACTTCCTTACCTCATCTTTTCAACTTACTCCTTTAAAATACTTTTAAATATCCCTGATTCTTGGACCAACTCAGATAGTGAACTCACTTCCCTGTTAAAAATGACATGCAATATCGTGCACCTGAAACTTTACTAACCTGAGACAAGGTGAGCTAATTTAATTAGAGAGGAATGCAAGCTTCTTCATTAAGTACAATAATTCCTTTTTAGTGACAACTTCTCGACTTTAATTTCAGTATGTGTTCTATTTTATATGACAGTGGGAAGCTGGAAGAAGAATCACTGGTACATTACTATAGTTTTGTTTACCATGTACGGTAAAACTTTCTTAGATAACACCTCTATTTGTCTGTGACACAGCAGGGAGTAAATGAAAATGCTTATTCTGACCCCTCAGCAGAAAGAACTCCCTTAATCCACTCACTGATGAGATAACACTGTAGGATTACAATAATCAACTTGCGGTATGTCCTCTATTAGGGCACTAAAGATACGGCATTTCATATCCACTGGGAAATGATTCTTCGCTTACATAACGGTGACAGGCTTTCGCCCTTTGAGATCACATTTTTCACCCCATGCTGAGCCCTCAAACTGCTTCTATATCAAATGGCTAATATTAAGCTAAATACTACAATTGCAAAAGCCTGCAACTAAAAGAAAAATTGTTTGCAATGCCCACTATTGATTTAAGTAATGGAATGATAAAGAGACAGATGTTAACAATATACTTAAGCTTCTAAGCATCCTCATAGGGGTAGAGTTACAATGAACTGCTTGTGAAGGGCTCTTATTTAAATGTAGATACAAATCTCAATCACTGCCTGCCCTAACAGACTTAAAAATTGCTAATACTGCGGGTAAAGTGACTGCTACATGGATTCCACCACAGTTCAAGTCCTGACCATTGCCTAATGTCATGCAGGAATTCTCCATTTGTGACAAAATTACTGAGTTTTGTCAAAATTCAAATAATGAAACATGGAGAGGATAGGAGGGAAGATGAGAGAATTCAGATAATTCATTCAAACCTGTATTTTTTCCATACACTTTTCTAAAGGAAATTTTAAGTGTCAAAAAATACATATCTTGTGCTCATTATTAAATGCTAAATACCACAGTGTTTTGAGCTGCCTTGTGGCCATTGTAAAGAAAACAGGTGTTCTGATAGATTATAAAGTGTGAGTCAGAGGATGTGCAGAACAGAATTTTAATGAGGCTGCAAGCACAGAAGTCTGACTAGCCTTTTGAACATGATGCTAAAACACTGAAAGTAGTCTTAAAAGAGACAAGTAGCAGCAACACAACTAAAAAATCCTCATTAATGTACACCAAGTGAATGTGATATAGAAAGTCATTAAGTCAGGTTTTGTAAGGCACTGGTGGAGCTGATTACCGCAAGGTCCGCAGTAGAGGAGTCAGATGCTCCGGACAAGCCCCTCAGAGGTGGGTTTGGCTGGTTCAAAGGGGGATTCATCATTTTCACCTCTCGTCTGTCCGACTCCTGCTGCTACAACATGCAAATTTCTTAATGATTTGAAGGTCCAGTCTGACGTTATGGTAACAATAGCAGAAAAATCTTCACTAAGCACCTAATCCAGCCTCCAGTCTCCATTCTCTCCTGTACTAACAGCAGATGGCACAGAGCCTCTGTGTGGGCTTGCTGATGCCAGCTCTGAGACCTTCCCAAAACAGGAGCTAAAAGCATCCTTATCACATCAGATAATCGTTCAAATCACTCCTATCATTACATTCACACAGAGCCTCCCCAACAGTTTTGGAAGATTATAAACAAAGACATTCTGTGATTCACATTTAGGAATAAAATAATTTTGAAAAAATTAAATAATTCCTTCAAGTCTGGTATCTCAGGAAAGTTTTTACTGACTGATAACCAAATCGCTGGCTGAGAGCCAAACAGGGGCATTACTAGGAGGTGTACATCCAGGTGGGTGTGAACGAAAAGGACTGAAAGTGGTCTTCCAAACAGACACCACACCGATTGCCCTTTAGATAGTTCTACTCACGTGATTAAAACAAAGGAAAGCATGGAAGAAAAAAAATCACATCTCTGTGCACAGTTTAAATGAGCACTCAACACATATACTGTTTTGTGAAAGCGTTTGCTTTGGTGTCTGTGAGCTCAAAGTTAAGCATGAATGTAAATACAGGAGTGGATCTTTTAATAATAGTAAGAGGACTGCATCAGATATAAATCCATGTGCAAAACATAGGGAAAAAATATTTTGAGCAAAAATATGACATTTGCTTTATATGAATTAATTATTTTAGTATAATTCCATTAGACTGTTAACTAACCACACACTTTATTAAGGTTCTTCTCTTCCTACAAATTTCTGTCAAGCACATACTATCAGCACATACCAGTACTGTGTTTCTGCAGCTATCTAGTCCATGCTTTGTGAAGCACGCAAGTTGTTAAGTGTATGCATTTTTTGCCTCCCACACACTCTTGGACATATGCTGTTTACTTTTTAAACTCCAAAAAGTGAGCATAGAAAATTACTTCTACGCAGAGAGGATTTCTCCAGCTCAGCCTTAGGAGTAACATCCACTTGAGTTTCTGACGTTGGAAGCTAATGAGAAATGACATTGCATTAACAGTAGAGGGAGGGAACTACTGCAAGACCTACATTAAAAAAATTCAGGTATAGAAGTCAGAACAAGAAAAAGAGCAGCAGTCTCCCTTGATAAAGTTCATTACAACACCAATGGACAATCTCTTCTGACGACACTGGAATGAGGATCCACAGTCACAAATACAAACACAGAACAGTCAGATGAGCTGGGCTGTACTGGTTTTCAACAGAGGGGTGCAAGGTTTTGACTATTTTCCTGAAGCAGAGAAGGTAAAATGGCCAAGCAATGGGGATACCTCGGAAAGGTAGAGAAAGTCCAGGTGAGAACTTTCAGGAAGCCCAAATAAGAGAGACCCTCGAGGAAACCAGGCTGCCAGTCTGCTGCCAGCTTTACTGGCTTGGCTGGCTGTCACCTTCAAGAGACCTAGGAAGTGTAAACATCCAGAATGCCAGGACAAGGTCTGAAACCCCAAATGTCAAAAGTCGCTTGGAAAATGTGGTCACATGTTATTGGGGGAGGGAGTTGTGCTCTTCTGGTGTCCTTGTGGACATATGGATGTATAAAAGAGTATGTGTATATATTTGTATGTATGTGAGAATATATATCCTATGGATAGGTATATAAATGACAGCTTCAGCTGCAGCTTCCACTTCCACACAAAATATGCTCTAGCAGGGGTAACCCTGGAGTGCATCTCTCCAGAGCAGAACTCGTAAAACATAGGGCAGGTGCATACAGAATACTCCTAGGAGTGGTTTAATCAGTTCATTAAGCCTTTAACCTTCATACTGTATACTTTGTGTTATTTTCTGTCAGAGTTGTTTTAGTTCTGTTGTTATTCTGAATAGATTTACGTATTTTTAGAAGAACATCAAATTAAATTTCTCCATATTTAGATAATCTTAGAAAAACTTTTAGGACGTTTCCTGTTCACTTTCATTCTTCTCCCTGCTATTACAACTTCGAAAAAAATAGATGGAAATAAACTCGGTAAAACCTAATTAAGAAAATCCTGAAGTTGAAAAAAGAGCATTAAAGAAAGAAAACTAGTAATTGAAAGAGAAAATATGTTGAAATTCCGGTTTGTATCCTAGTAAGCAGAAGAAGGACCTACAACTAAAATGTGTGCACCAATGCCTTAGTAAGTACAAACATAATGAAACTACACCGACTTATACTGAAGTACCAGCCCACACATAAAATGCCTCTATTATTATAGCTTAAAGCATACATGTAGGTGGTGGGAAAGGTGACTGTAAGTTTCATTTTCCTTGGCCATATGCTCTGATCTTTCTTTAAAAGAAAAAAACACAACAGCAAGAAACTGGAAAAACAAGAGTACCTCGGGATGAATACCTCTAAATTATTCCACACACCCACCTCGCCCAATCACATTCAAAACAATTCATGATGCAGAAAACCTGTGACCTGAACACACTTTCTACACTAAAAATACAATTTATATGACTTATTTGCAAGGCTCGTGAACAATACAACACATACAGTAGGTACATCTGTATCACAAGTATTCAATCTATAAACTGTCAAGCACCTTTAGCTAATTCTTTAGCACTCTTGATTTCCCCCTTCAGTCAACTGAAGATCAGTGGTGCCAAGGATATTTGTTCAGCCATGAACGCAAGATCATCTCTGAGCATTTTACAGAATTTTTCTCTTAAGAAGCTTTTTAATGTACAGTTATGGATTTCTGCACCGAGTGGACACCTGGTAGCACTTTACAATCCAGTGCAAAACATATGTTCTAAAAAGATATTACAGAATAGCTCGAATCAGTATTTTGGTCATCTCAACAGATATTCCTGTGGATACCGGACATTTTCAAGGTGTCTATTTACATACACCCAGCCAGAAAACATGAGTGTTAGAATTGTATCTTATTTTGATGAAAACAGAAGCAGCTTCATGGATATTTTTGTATCATGGGCTTTATTTTCACTAGGATTTTTTAATTTCAATTTTTAAAATGAATTATACAAATTGAGATCTTACAAGTTTCTTAGAAGAATAAATGTCTCTGCTTCCAAACCTGTTTCACCTAACTCCCTGTTCTCTCAAAATCTCTATTAGTATAATCCAGCTAAAGTGTGTGCCATTAAGAACAGATAACATTGTTTCAATTTTCAACAGATAGCTTTCATGCATACCTTTTTTCAGTCTCACATTCAAATGCAAACCTGCTCTAACAACAGCTTCTTCCATGTTCTTCCATGTGCTGTTCTTTAGAGTCAAGGTGAATCAAAGGAAAGAAAGCCTTAACACCAGCTTAATGGAAAATGCGTACTCAATTGCATCCTTACCGATTTCAGGAACAAAAGTTACCAGTAGTAAAGCCCAGGCTCAGAGCAAGTAAGCGTTGTAGAGTTTTAGCATTAGTGTGCTATAGATACCGTTTAAGTTACATTTTAAAATAACTCTATTGTAAACGTTGCTTATTAATCACTTGCCTACAGAGAGTAGGTAGGAGTTGGGCAGTGTTGCCAAAGAAATGTCAGTAAATGAAAACCAAGTGCCTAAATTTTCGGTTGAGAACAATAACCCTTCTAATTGTTGCACATAAGTTAGGGCTTTTGTGTGGTAAACACCTAATAATCAGTAACTGAAAGTTAACCCTTTAGGTTTGAGAACAAAATATTTGAAATATTTAAATGACAATACTAGTGCAATGGCCCTTTAAAATTAAAATGCATGAGGTTTAACAGTTTACACTCTGCCAATTCCCTAATTCAGTTCGGAATGCTCAGATCTTCAAGGAAATAATCTTGTTACAGCATTTCCATTTCATTCCATAATGTCTTCCATAACATGTAAAAGAATAATCAACGGAAAAGGACCATATACTTTTGATTTTTAATATTTTTTTTTTAAGGTTGATTCCTTGGCAATAACCAATGCATGAGCATGTCTATAAACCAATTGCTTCAAAGACTTATTCCAGGCAACTAACTAAAGAGAAATGTTTAATTGTCCCAAAGAAAGCTTCAGCTTTCCTTCCCTTCTTCACTATGATAAAACCGAATATTGCACTAATACACACCTAATTTCCAATATCAAATTTACCAATCGGTCTTGTAAAAAACAGTATACCCCAAGCCAGAGAGATCAATTTACAATTGGCATCAGAACTGTATTGTCTTTCCTTCACCCACATAAAATAACTTCCAGCCTGGCTCTCAGCGCTCCAGATGGGAGCTGTACAGCTCAGCTCAGCTGGGAAAGGGGAACCCCACAACTCCCCTTGGGCCACAGAGAGGCACAGCACAGCATCACCTGGCTACGCAGGGCATTTTGTCTGGATTTCAATGACTTAGAAAAAGAGGCAGAGGCGAAAGAGTCATTGACATTGCTGCAATAATGGCTACAGGCTACTAAGCATACCGAGTTCCCTATTCTAGTCACTAATGCACTAAATGGTCCACCAAACTTTGCTCTGAAATGAAGGAAAACCTACAGTAAGACTTAAAAAACATTTCATTTACAAGCACAAATAACTTTCAGAGGATTTCCATATTTGAAGTACAGCCAAAAATGGTACAGTAGGAAACAGCTGTAACACAGCTTGTTAGATGTATTCATTTTTGTTTTCTGAGCATCATTCCAGTGGCACAAATGATATTTCCCACATGCCCTCAGTCTACAAAAATTATGATGGAAACTTCATAAATTACTGATGCATTGCTTAGATATACTTTATACAATTAATAAATTCTTCATGAAGCAATGGAATGACGTGAAAGCTTCCAATAGAGATCGTATGTAGGTCTTCCTTGGGTAGCTGTTAAAAAGAAAAGCCCCTTTAGAATTGAGATTAAGATGGACCAGCTTCATGATTAGACAGAGCACTCACACAGGAAAGAAATTAGGAACAACTTCATTATTCTCCAGCACTCTAAAAAGAAGTATGCACAAAATACTAATAAAAATTACACAGCAAGAATGTAAAAGAAAGAGGAGAATCAAGACTGCAGTGGGGAGAGAGAGGACTTGGCTGTGAATGCTAGCGTACAGCAGCACAGACTGCTGTGTATGACCAGTATCTAGTAAAAACAGGCCCCTCTCTACCTTCTATCACCTCTTCCGGAAAACTGTCAATTGAGAAAGTAACTGACTTCACAATACATTAGTTAGTGTATGTTGTGTATTTACTGACAACTTCAAGTTCTCACTTGGGTTACAAAACATCCACAAGGTCTGTAACGCATATGCTAACATGTGCTCTGATCTATTTCCATTGAATGTACAATTTTTCAGCCCTAGAAAACTCAGAAAAGCAGCACACGAGAACAAACTCAGAGAAATACATATTAAATAACTATTAAAATGCTTTCAAATTACTTATAGAAAGACCAGCTCTGCCTTCTCTCAATGTATTAAGTTGTTCATATTTTCTTTTCTTCTTCTAAATGTCAGATGTTTCCTACTTGATATTTTCCCCTAAATACGCAGGACAAACCTGCTGCTCAGATAATCCTGCATGGCTAATACACACAAACAACCTGAAAACAGTATATGCTTTTCTGGAGTGAGCTGAGAAACAGTATGCCATTTTCAAATAAAAATCATACAACAAACTTTTCTTATGCCAGGGCAAAACAGGAAATGAAATGGTAGCCAAGGTAACTATATCCAAATACCCATAAACTTTATCATGAAAGCTGATGTTCTTCAGCTTTAACATGAGGCAACCAAGATTGCTGTGCACCAAAGACTACAGCTGAGACACCACCACATGGGATAAATGCTAGCCAGTTTGCACAGAGACCTGTTGCTAGAAAATTCTTTGGGACAAGGGGACAGAGATAGAGTAAGACAGAGATACTGAGCGATCCAATCCAGCAAGGTGTGTAAGCATGTGCTTAACTTTCAGAGTGTACAGTGGACTGCAAAGGGACTGCAGAAATGCTTGAATAAAACGTATGTTTAATTGCTTCGTTAGACTTTTGGCCTGATTATTAAAGCATCTGGCAACCCCACTGCAAACAAGATTTGTATGAGACTCCTCTCAATGGAGCTAAGCAAGTCTGCTGAAGAATGTAAATGTTTGCAGGGTAAGGGCCTCATTTGTTTGTCCCAGTCTTGTTCTTGCCACTTGCTTATATTAGCATCAGTCAGAAAATTTTAAAAATCAAACACAAACATGGTGCTTTGTTTCCAAAAGTATCATCATACAGGTATTACCATCGCTCGTGCTGCTTATATCCGTGCCAGGTTCTAGTATTTTTCTTCGTTGCAACTATTATCATTCCTGCAATGCCAGAAATAGGTCTTGCACTTAAAATACTAGTTTCTTTCTCAGGTTTCTTGGATGTACAATTTCAATATTGAGTTGTTTATGGTTACTAGATGATATGAATTCCTCTGTCATTTCTAAGAACCATTTCTTTTAACTACATATCTAGCTCTACCTTAAAATGAACAGATCCACATAGGAGAATTTAATGCCTTAAAATATGCAGTGTGTAGCAGAGACTGTTTAGAATATGAGGGAGATCATATCTGTAAACGCACCCATAAGCTTGGGATAAATGCATACTTTAAAAGACTACTGAAATGGAAGTACTTTAGATGATGGGATTGAGCAATGAATCCATTGAGGAAGCAGAGACACTTGTGATTAAAAAGAGTTGTTTGAAAGTTTACAGACTGGAAAAAAGCATTAAAACCAACACTTTTTATAAACAACCAAACACTTTGTTTATAGATGTATTTGGAGTTCATTATTTCTGAACTACTTATTTCACAAGTTAATTAATACATCATTCAAGCCACTACAAATAAAAATAATGTGCAGAACATATGCTTGGTATATCAAAGTTCTTCAGGAGAATGACAAATACCATTTTTTAATTATTGTTGGCAGGCTAAAACTAGAGAAGCCTTCTGCAACTTCCTTTGATCAATATTCTGAGTTGACACAAAGATCAAGGTTCAAATGTGGTCATCACACCATAATGAGGACCTTGCTTGCAGAAGAACCACATATGAGCCGATCCCTGAGTGTAGCTGCATATTATCAACATTTTTCTCTAACAAGAAGGAAATCTGGAGTTCAAATACCTTTAAAGCCATAACAAGGATTGGTACCAGTCTCCAGCAGAAGGAGACTAGAAACAGATTTAATGAAGGAATTAGCTAATTCTTTTTTCTAAGTGATTCTCCACCAACTTTAATAGCAAACACCAATGAGCTAAAAGTTTGGTGTCAGAAAAAAAGTAACACTAGTAGTACAAGGCTTTGCCAACATCTTACTTCTTTTCAAAGAAACGTCTAATGTGTGAAATCCCATATTGTATCTACAAAGCCAGTATGTTGTCCATACATAGCAGGCAACACCTATCCACAGTACAATTGCACACAATCAAGGACCTCACAATAGTTCTCAAACTATGTGCTGCAAAAAACTGACCTCATCATCCTTACAGTGAAACTACCCTACCTATAGAGGAGTCTGGGCAACAGTGGCAGACAGACATTTTCCTTAGCCAACTGAAATGAGAGAAAGACCTTCCAACTGAACAAGAGACTACACTTCCACGGATTGTTAGGATTAATGGTCTATTTTACTGCTTTGTTTTGCAGAAGGAGCTCTGTCAGTTTTCTAATAGTCATGTGCCCTGAGCACTTAAACTCGTACATACTTACGGATGTGTAATATGCCCCTAGAGCCACCCAGGGGAACCTGGTTCAGTAATGGTTTATGGAATACGTTGATGGCAAAGTCAGCACCACTCTGTAGCACTTATATTTAAAAAAAACACACGGAAAAAAAAAAATCTAAGAATGGCCTGGCCAGTTCTACTGGGTATAAGATCCTAGGGTACGTGTCAGAGCTTCCTGCTCCTATGCCACAGAAAGACCTGATGCTGACCAATGTGAAGTTTGAAGACATCCCAAATGACTCATTATTTGTGTCAATTCAAGAAGATCATATCCAGACTCATAAGAAAAAATATAGCACAAATTCATGCAGACAGAAAAAATGAGACAGTCTACTTGCTTGAAAGTTCCAGTACATCACATCCCATGCAACACGGAATTCTTTTTTCCTGCTGCAAATATTCAATCCAATAGCATGTCTTGGTTTAGAGGCAAAAAAGCACAGCCAACAAGATCGTCTTGAACTGTTTGACAGGTTTTTTTTCCCTTCTGAGAGCCTCAGATTGTGAACATCTATCAAGCCATCCTTTCTAATTTAATTGGGTTGTAGTTTACACTCACAACTGAACAATAAAGTTAGAGTAATGAGTTTAAATCACAGGATTCTAGCAAAAAATTAATTTATACAGATAATTAAAATCACCATCTTACTGTCCTTTCCTTGTTCTTGGTACTGTACTAGAAATTGTAGATAGTGGAACATTATCGCCAGTGATCTTCCCATAGTATTAGAAACTTTTTCAAAGAGTAGCAATTTTCCTACTTGAAAGAAGTATCAGGCTTCACTACGCTGAAATGAAATGAGCAGAGCACAATCCTGACTTCCATTACTTATCCCATTTTTTTTAAAGATCCAGTAATACCTTTTGAAAGGGCTTCTAGCAACTTGCTATGTTTTAATAGCATTTTAGTAGTATTAATAATTAAGTAGTGACTTTAAATGTAGTAAAACCCATATACATCATCTGACTGCATGATTAAACAAATGCAGGCCCAAACTTAACCAAATTTAACTTGGCATTCATTATTTTACTTAATTTAGAATCAAGAGCATGTATAACTTTCAAAACGCTAATTAGAAATGTGAAAATAAAATCTTAAAATGGTTTCAAAGAGTAACATTTTGCACAGTTTCTAAATTAACCTAAGCCAATCACTTCTTCCTCCTAAGAATTAAACAAGAATTCAATTACACAAAACCATTAAACTGGCAGCTTTAAGAGCAACTCCTCTTTTTGCATTTGAATATAAACACTTATCTTAATACCAAGCTAGGCACTGTTAAAATCCCTTGTATTCAAGAGAATCCTTGACTCTTGTTATACGAAGCAATTTTGATATCAGCAAATCAGTTGCTTGATTATTTTTATTTATTTATTTTCCAAACTAAATTAGTGTTTGCCCAAACACTTCAGATTAGACAACAGCTTTATTATGAAATTGCAGCTAGTTGGTTTAGACTTCTTGCAATCCCCAGTTCATGTAAAATGTCAGGTTTCCATACTTAGAAGTAATCTGAGCAGCCAGTACCAGAAGAACCTGGACAGATGATCCACATTTATTTCTGTGGGATCAGTAAGGACTTTCTAAAATAAAACACTTGCAAAAACTGCATGCAAGTAAGGACTGGGAAACACTGACTGCCCATATTATCCTGGGATCCCAGAAGGGAAATCCTTTCCCATACTCTCACAAAGCTTTGCACGTCCTTCATATTGTCAGGTGTATGAGAGCTGTGCTGGAAAAATGGTAACTTGAATCTGTAGGTAGCGTGTGAGGATGAGGGGAATTACAGGCATTATTCTGCTTTATATGTCCAATAAAAATACCAAATAATTAGTACATTATCAGTCGCTTCAATTGTTATTCATGTTCATCAGGGTATTTTCTTAGGGCCAAGTAACATCAGAATCCGCTCACTGTACAAAGGAGAGACGTCTTCAAAAGAAAAGGCAAATAACCACCTGTTGCCCTTCTTTGCTAAGTGACACTCACTTCAGAAGAACACCCAACGTTTGTACGTACAGAAAAAGAAATTAAAAAGCAGCTTAACAAACAACCACTGGCACCTCCCTGTACCAGGACACCTAAATGTCCATCACAGCACTTTTGGAGTCACGTTGCTACCAGCAGAAGCAGCACAGCACAGGAGAGGAGGAAGAGTGATACACAGCACTGGTCTCCATGCTCCTTTCTGACCTCCTTTTCTGAGAAAGGGCAGAGGTTTATTTAAGAGGGAAATAGCCATGAAAAGTCAAAGGAGAGAAACCCTGAAAAGTAGCAGCATTAATAGGCCAAGGCAAGGCTAGAAGGAAGCCAAGATAATGAGGTGTCATGGTTTAACCCCAGCTGGCAGCTAGGACCACGCAGCCGCTCGCTCAACGCTCCCCTTCTCCCCCAGAAGGGTAGGGAAAAGAGGGAGAAAAAGAGGGGAAAGGGGAAAAAAAACCCCAAAACTCATGGGCTGAGATAAGGACAGTTTATAGAACAATAACAGAAAAGGAAAATAATAATAATGGTAAAAGAATATAAAAGATAAAGTAATACAACACAAATCACTCTCACCAGCCAGTGAATTGGTTGCCCAGCCTGTCCCAAGCAGTGATCTTGCCCCCGCAGCCAACACCCATTTATATCCTAAGCATGATGTCTATGGTATGGAATATTCCTTTGGCCAGCTTGTTCTGTCTGTGCTCCCTCTCAGCTCCTATGGGAAGCTGAAAAAACTCCTTGACTAATATAAACATCACCTGGCAACAACTAAACCAATATGTATTATGGTCATTCTTTTCATACCAAATCTCAAACACAGCAGCCACTAGAAAGACAATTAACTCTATCCCAGCTGAAACCAGGACAGTGAGGGCAGGAAAGGAGCCAGCTAGAACTGACAGTGAAGTAGCTGCAGGGCAGAGAGAGCCCCATCAAAATCTCAGAAACACTTCTTCAATGGCAAAAGCTCTCTGTTTTGGCTACCTTTTCAGCTGCTCCAAACAATGGGGTTTCCTCATGCTGCATAAGAAATGGAAGCAACAAAGTGTCACATTGGCCTGGCAATTCTTCCTTCTAGGAAGAATCTTTGCACATTAATAGATAATTAACACCACCTGCTTATTCCCCTTCAGGCAAGGGAAAGGAGCACCTTGCAGATGAGACTGCTGATTGCTCTTCTCCTGTCCCCCATGCACATACAACTCCCGAACATGACCTCTGGTACCAATCACTCATGAAGAAAAGTAAAATACTTATGCCGCTCAATTTCCCGTGCCAGCAAGTATGGTCACTGCATTTCCCTGGATAAGCAAGGGTTTGTTTTTCTCATTCTTGCATGGTTTTGTGTGTGTTTGTGCAGTGTTTTGCTTTTCAGTAAGGTTAGATACTAGCATTGTTCCAACAGGTTAATTATATTCTCTTTTAATAAGCAACTTGGTTTAACCTCTGCTTGTATGAGATTAAACTCTCAACCTCACCTCCACATTTTTTTTTTCAACAGGGAAATACCAGAATGTCTCTTGTAGTCATGAATGTTGTTTAACCTTTGTGATAGTTTTTCCAGCACATCTTAATTTATTATTACCTAGTAGTGCAAGTGTTCTGCATGCAGTATCTGCAATGGTCTTAGTGATTACAGTCTTAGTAACTATCCCAGCCCTCAAAAGTTTGGTGTGAGGAATTCCCCTTGCTAGTCAGAAACCACTGGCTCTGCATAAAGCACACAACCAGAAGGTGACAGTGAGGTGGTGTGGAGATCCCATAGTCTCTTATGGAAGAGCTTGTGCACAAGACACCTAGCTCCGCTCGTCCCTCATGTTGCTGAAAGCATGTGATGAAGGTGCCCGTGCTCAGGTTACAGCCCTGATGCACTTCTGCAACATTGTGGATCTCTGCGTAATGAAGAGTCAGTGACAGCCTCTCCAACCTCCTCCTCACCCACCTCAGAGAGGTCACCCTTTGGGGATGAGAGTGTCAGGGAGGGGACACGGGCAGCACCATTCAGCTCAGAGGGACAGAATATGCCTCTTGGCCCAGGGGTTCTTCACCTCTCTTTGATTTTGCAAAAACAAAGTATCTTTTTCAATAGAAATGCAGAAATTACACCAATTAAAGTAAGGGTTGAGAAGTTCACAGATTTATCTAAATCATAATTTCAGCTACTCTTAGCAGACCAGGCCAGGCAGAGTTTTTTCTGACAAATAGCTGATGCCTACTTAGACACTTCAGCGGTGTACTCAAAGCAGCCACCAAACTCAGAGGTATTTGCCTGTGCCTGTGTGCCTTCCCCACCCGCTTGTCAAGCAGGAGATGAGAAAAACTTGATTGCTTTTTCTTCTTGGCTCTTCAACCTTGTATTTTCATATCTGGAGTTCACAGACTCTTCCCAGTGGAAACTATTGGTCAAATGACAAGTAACACAGTCCAGCAAAGAGAGCGCACGTGTGTGTTTAAAAACGTTTCTCCAATTTGTGACTTGCTTAGGATTTCCTGGGCCAGTCATCATCTCCCCCACAGCCACAGGGTTTTGATTCTTGGTGGAACCACAACCAAATGAACACAAAAATGACGATACCCTATCCAACCCCATATTTCAGCGCATATTGGGTTTTCCAATCCACACAGCTGTGGGAAGAAATAAGGAAGTGGAAATCACTTATAACAAAACAGTCAAGGCAGAAAGGAAACTGAAAGGCAATTCTTTCTGATCAAAAGCATGGACATGGAAGAAAAGTAAAATCTTGATTTTAACCAGAGATTTTGGGTGAGGGGTGAGGGGGATGTTTTCCCAGATTTGCTAACTTCAGTATTTCTACAATCCTGTGCTGTATTGGAGTCGATAGTCGCTGCTTCTCACTGGCAGGTTAAAGAAATATTTTTTCCTGCAGAATGTACATCCTTTTTCATACTATGGTTTTAAGACAAGCTTCATATTATGGAAACAAAAAAAAAGAAAAATCAATGATGTATACTATTTAGATTCTGCATATCTAAGTAGCCATGATGAATTAATCACAGCAACAATGAACTGCAGAAAAAAAAATTCAGGAAATACATTAAACTTTCAAATTTCACACTGAAGCAAAATAAACCCCTCAAGTTACACAGTACAATTACCGTAACACTGTTTTGGCTGTGCACAGTCAGTTAAATAAGATTAATTTAGCAACTTTTAAATATCAGTAAGTAATAAACATCTTCATGTATAGGCCATGCTCGCTCATTCATGTGCTCTGAAGTGTATGCAAAAATGATTTCTTCAATTAGCTAGACATAGTGTCTAAAAGAAGGACCTACTTCTCATTAAGGATTATTTAATCACATGTGGAGATTGGAAGGCATTTTCATCAGCTATTTTTGAGTTCTTGATTAATTTAAGAGATGCTTAAAATGTTTTTCAAATGTATTTTCACCCTATAATAATCCCAAAGAATTTGTTCTATCCCAATCCATTTTTCTACTAACATCAAGTACAGGAACCAAGCAAACATTTTCAGAGACGTCCCAACAGACCTCCACCTATAGTACTCACTACTGTGAAGCCTGCAAAAGGAAAAAATAACTGTCCTTACAAAATTACAGAAAAAAAAAAAACAAGATACAATCCCGCTGCAGAATCCCACTTTGTCTTATAAAAGCTTTTTTTTTTTTTAAAAAAAATCCATAAACCTCTAATAGTATTATACTTCATTACAATTTTGTAACTTAAATCAACAACTTCTAGAAACTAGAACAGTAGCAATTTTTTTAGTTTTACTTGCAATTCATTATTACCTTGCTTCCCACCTATGAGAGATTGTATTACAGTAGGTACCCTGATACTTTTTCAATCATCTGTCCTGAAATCCATACAGAAATGCATTACACAACAAAAACATCTCATAAAATAGTTTTCCCTCTAGACGACACAGATAATGAAGCAATGACACCATTTCCCACAGCATTCTCCTGGAGAAACTGGCTGCTCATGGCTTGGATGGGGGTACACTTCACTGCGTAAAAAACTGGCTAGATGCCTGGGCCCAAAGAGTGGTGGTGAATGGAGCTAAATCCAGTTGGCAGCTGCTCACAAGTGGTGTTCCCCAGGGCTCAGTATTGGGGCTGGTTCTGTTTAGTATCTTTACCAATGACCTGGACGAGGGGATCGAGTGCNCAGCCTGGAGAAAAGGAGGCTGAGGGGAGACCTTATCGCTCTCTACAACTACCTGGAAGAAGGTTGTAGCGAGGTAGGGGTCGGTCTCTTCTCCCAAGTAACAGGCAACAGGACAAGAAGAAATGGCCTCAAGTTGCACCAGGGGAGGTTTAGATTGGATATTAGGAAAAATTTCTTCACGGAAGGGGTTATCAAACACTGCAACAGGCTGCCCAGGGAAGTGGTGGAATCACCATCCCCGGAGGTATTTAAAAGATGGGCAGACATGGTGCTGAGGGAACATGGTTTAGTGGTGGTTTTGGTAGTGTCAGGTTAATGGTTGGACTTGATGATCTTAAAGGTTCCTTTCAACCTAGATGATTCTTTGATTCTAAGGAGAGATTAAATTTGTAGGTTATGAACTGGAGTAAAATATAGCAGTAGATGTCAACATATTAACAATAACTTAATCTGTTGAACATGAGAAGCAAAGTAAAATCAGAAAAAATATGCCTGACAGCTATGGTTACAAGTGACACACACAAATCTTGGTTTTTGTTCTCTTTCCTTGTGAGCCAGTATTTTATGTATCCCACTACTTGCGAGTTGATTATGAAAGCAATGCTGGGGTCAAAGATTTGCTTACAACTATTCCTCTGTTTTAATTCCCACAAAAAACGCAGAACTAGGTCATACCAGCTTGCATACCGCTCTGTCGAGCTAATTTAGTATGCGAAATTCTATTAGCAGTACACTAAATTTGCCTATAGTACATCACAAGCTGCTAACACTTTCATACATACAAATAATCGCTTTTAAAGAAAGTATTACTTCATCAGTACTAAGTTACAGAGTACCAGGTAATTTGTGAGAAGCTCCTCTGAGAAGTCTACCACATGGCAGGGTTTCCCATTCATTTAAACAAAAACAGCTGAAAGGAAAAGTATCACACTCTAAGTACACCTCTTCCCTCTACTATTATTTCCATGTATCATCATGAATACTGAATGAGCTTCAGCAAATACAGAGACTGACAAACAACATTGCTTTTGGTGAGATAAATCCTTCCTTGAACAGCCTCATAACCATGTTCCTTTTCTGCCTTATCTCTTAGCTCTATTTGGCACCTATTCAGACCACTATTTTCTCTGCCAGTCTTCTAAATCCTTTGCCTCTCTCAGCTCACGTTCTTCACTTTCACTTTACTCCCATTACCACTCCTGCTTGTCCATATTTCAGCTTTATTTCTTAGACAGGAGAGCATGTTACAACACGTAAGAAATTTGTTGTGAACAAATACTAGAAATCAGTACTCCATACCTGATGCTCTATTTCAAACATACCTGTCATACACATATCATTTCAGACCTTGGGTACGAGACATTAAAGTAAATTCACCAACATCAGTGATTTTCCAAGTTCCACACTTCCCATAACTAGGCAGCAATGTCATTAACAATAGCGCATTTTCTGTGACATTTTTGCCTGAGTCCTTTTTCCCTGAACTGATAACAAGAATAGAAAACAAATTATATGGTCTATACACTTAAGTGATTTGTAATGGATTCATTTCACACCAAGATGCGGTAAGTAACACCATCCAGCATGCAAAGTCAGTATCACAGAGTTTGCATTACATGGGAAAAAGAACTGTACAAAATGCAGGTAAGACATCCAGGAAAAATGACTGAGCTCTCCCAGTGCCGCTCAACGACAGCCCACACTGATCAGCCTCCCTAATGGCCCAGAGCAGCAAAAACCCAAGGACATCTAGTTACAAAGACATGGCTGTGAAGTGGTTAAACTATCCTGATTCCTCCTGGGGAGTGAAGAATCCATCTTCAAGAGCATGGCCTCAGACAGGCCAGAGGGCTGGGAAAGCGTGTGGAATGGTTGCAGCGGCTGTAATATACTCAGTGTACTCCAAACTAAAAAAAAAAAAAAAAACACCCCAAAAAANNATACTCAATGTACTCCAAAAAAAAAAAAAAAAAAAAAAAAACACCCCAAAAAACAACCAGCTGTTTATAAAAGGAGATCTTACTCCACTTCATTTTGAAATGTGTTTCTTTGATTTCTCTTGGTAAAGGAAATTAAGTTGTCTCTCAAATTGGGAGGAGTGTGTACAGGGTTAAGTCCCATGCAAATCTATTTTCTTTGCCTCTGAAATCTTGCAGAGTCTAAAGAGACAGAAGACACTTCAGGATCTCTAGTGATCTGATTCCCCAGCTCAGCCTCTGTAGATGACAGGAATGCCCTGCGCTGTTATTTTTATGTGATAGAACAGCCTTTTAAAAGGTAAAATTAAGACACATGACTAGGAATTGCAAAACAAGAGTATTCATGCTACAAAAAGCCTTATGGTGTAGAAAAAAAAGGAAAAAGAAGTACAAACCAAGGAAGGTATCTGCAAGTATAACAAAAATATGAACTAAAGAAATACAGAACTAGCGCCCATAAAAAAACTACTAGAAATGGAGAGGTCACCAATTTCAGATAAAAAGTTTTGTTCATCAAGATGATAGAGAAGCACCTAGAAAAGTAATGACTTTAAACTAAAATTGATAGAATAGGGCAGATCTCACTAGGTACCACAATTAGCATATTATAATGGTAATGTAAAAGAACTGAAATACTTCCAGTTGATTTGGGTTCTGATTTATTTTATTGTTGATTATTTAATCCTCCTTTTTCTTGCTTTCCCATTGACAAAACTGAGATAAGAGAATTGCAGAACCATTCAGGTTAGAAGGGACCTCCAGAGATTATTTACTCTGGGCCGCTGCTCAGATGAGGTTCAACACAGACTGGAGACCAGGCTGCCCAGGGCTTCCTCCAGTTGCTGCTCGAGGACCTACAGATAGAGATTTCCCCAGACCTTTTTGGGCAACCTTTTCCTGGATCTTTTCAGCAAAGGAGAAAAATCCTAACCCAATCTGAAGAGAACATGGTTTAAATGTTCACAGATGGTGAAGAGTTTGAGCAGAAGTTGTGAGCCTTAAAAATGTATTTTCAATCTGGTTTATGTAAGACTATCTACATACAGCAGTAAGTATGTCAATGTATGCAGCCTAGTGTCTCCTACGTAAAGAGCTACCCGAGCTCAAGCATTCTGCAGTTAGGATTTCTCAGTGGGATTTTTAACTTTATTTAGGAGGAAAAAGTGAGCAAACAGAATTTTAGGGAAAAAAACCAAGTGCAAAATTTATTGGTTTTCCTTGCCTAGACTTTTTCAATCCCCAATTATGATGGCTGATAGAAATGGTATGTACATGAAACTGATACCGTTCCTTAAACTGATTCAAGATGACTGCCTCAGTATGTTTCTCTGAAAATTGTGCATAATCCTTGCTCTAAATAATATACAGTCCCAAAGAAAAAAATAACACTGAAATCAAACGACTTACCTTGCTTGTGCCTCCTTTGACCAGACTCAGCAGTTAAGACAAACAGTACAAAGCTTTCATAGTTACCGCTACATTAAGAAGGAAGCAACAGAAGTATTTCATGCATCTCAAATGTTGACACTTGAGAAACACATCATATAGGTACACAGGATATAGTCATAGAGATCGTGCCTCTGTTAAAGGCTGAAGACATTATTAGCCTAGAATTCTCCAACACTGACATGCTTAATTTCTCAACCCTAAATCTGTATTAATCTTATGGCAGCTTTTGCATTCAGCAGAAGGCATTTTGATTTTTTAAAGCTTTGTATTGCAAGGAAAGTCAAAGTGCTTATAGCACTTCACAGATAGAGAACATCTCCATCCAGGTTTGAGGCAGGAAATTTTTTGGGGACAGGACTGATAACCCCACATACATGATAAAAAAAATCTGCCTCCTTGCATGAAAAAAAAGAGAACACTGGCTACAGAAGTCTTTACATAATCTTCAAATCACCATGGAAAAAAGGAAAGAAAACGACACACCAAAGTTCAGTTTTAAAGATCACAGTCATAGTCTATTATGTTGACTAGTATTTTTACCAGGTGGTTACCTTTGATTTGTTTTTGAAAATGCATTGCTTGAAGAATCAAGCAAAATTTAATCCTAGTATTGCTTCTTATTAAAATCCTAGATAGTTCTACACTCGTGGATTACTATGATTTTGAGAAGTACAGTTGCATTGTAGATGAAGCTTCACAAACTCCTCAGCAGACAAATCCCTACTTCTAAATATTATATTAAGTCCTGCTCAGGAAATCTTATCACATTGAACCCTCTTTTATTAGAAACTTTATGATTATCAACCTCAGCACAGTTTAACTGTCTGAATACTTTTCTCACATAAATATATTAGCTATATTTTACTGTAGCACACTGGATAGGCTCAGCTTCAAATCCTACTCATAACAGTTATATTGGCAATAATATAAATGACACATAATTGGACTTTTTTTTAAACTGCTAGTCTCCCCCCCAACTAGCAGAGGGCATAGAAACCTTTTAGTTATTAAAACCTTTCATTTTTTTACTTCCTTTTTACTCCTCTTCTCAAATTCCAACAGACACAGTATACTATTACTAAATAGTAAATTAGTGAATCTTTACAAAACTTCTGGTAATACTGAAAAGAAATGGCATACATCTAGGTTCAGTCTATCTTACAACATTCACTCTATTTGAGATTGTGTTATAAGAGAATGATGTATTCAATATGTAATTACAGTATTTCACTTTGAGATGGTATTAACAAAAGTGTTTTACTATAATTAGTGCACAAAACTTGTAAGTTATGGAAAAACGTAGTATCTTAAGATTCCTTTTAAGTATGATTTATGATAGAAAGTGAAAATTTCAAGTTTTCTGCAGAGATTAAAATATAATAAAGATATTGTCTCAAAGATATTGCAACTCCTTTTTCATAAGAATATTTACTTTGAATAATCACGATTATCTATCATGTACTATCTACTCATCCACTTGCAAAATTAAGCTATATTATAAAATCTATATCAAAATGAGAAACTCAAACTAAAATGCACTTTTTACTTTTGAATGAATTCCATGAAAGAGCTTGTCAAAAGTATTTATATCCTGACATTTCTATTTCTGTCTATTTAACAGAAAACTGAGTCATCAAACCTGATGTAAACAGTTCTAATTTTACCTAGCTTTACAGTCTACTTAAAGGGCTATAAAAAGATTAGTTGTAAAAAGCAAGAATGATCTTCTAAATACAATCATGAGAAGGGAAGCTGTTTCCTATGGCTGTTCATAACCATCAGCAGACCATTTTTATGTTATGGCATTGGGCAGACAGGATCATCCAAGCAGAAAACTTGTGTAAAAGAACCTTTTTAGAAAAGGAAAGACATAATCTATCTTTAAGGCATCTTGTTTTAATAAAGTGAAGAGAATTAGTAGCATCTCTCCTTGAGTTCTTCGGGGTTTCTAAAAGATATTGACTTGCATGATATACAGAATCATCCTAGGTGAGATTCCCTTGCTATACTGCAAACCCAAATGTAGTATCATTCTGGCAGCTTGAGGAAATTAAAAATAAGAAATAAAAACCAAATTGGTCTTCTCTTAAAACACAGAGTGAAATGCAAAATGCAAACAAAAATCACATACAGGAAAAAGAAAATTAATCACTTAAAAATCTAAGTATCACAAATAATCACAAATAACTGAATTTGATTAATAGTTGGTAGGTTTTTGTTTTGTGGGTTCCCCCCCCCCAAAAAAAAAAAATCACGATGGCTTGAGATACTTCAGGAACATCAACATTCTTAAAACTGAAGTCATTTGCTCCAGTTGAATAAGCTGGTTTTTTGGCTTCCCCCCCCCCCCCCCTCCATTAACATTATAATTATTTGTGGAAACTAATCATTAACTTTGTGTATTTGACACAGCAAGAATCTGAGTCCATTATTTTTAAGGTTTTTTTTGAAAGCTCCCCAAGATTTTTGACATTTTGGAATGAAATGAGTGAGTGGGAGGGTAATGTGCAGGTGAACAGCTGTACTAACTTTGCTGAGAGCTTTAAAATAATAGTCCCTAGCACTGCACACACAGTTGGCAAGGAGCAAGACTGTGGAGCTGCTCTGCAGGGGGCAACATCATCAGTCCAGCAGACCTGAAAAAATGAACTCAAACACCTCAACTGGCCAAAGGCAATCAAAACTAAAGAAAAAAAAAAAATCTTTAAAGAACCTTTAAAATCTTCAAATTGAAGAAAAACAACTCAAGTTTTCAGCAAAGAAAGGATCCAATCTTCTATCTACCTCTGGAATCTCGGACATTCTCTTTGTGTTTCTCATCCTTACGCTGCAGAAGACTAAAATACACGCAGATTTCAACATGCCTCGCAGCCTCTGAACAGTCTTTCAACATAGATGACACCTAGTGCGGGACCAAGGATTTAAAGGAAACTCTCAGGGGCAGCACATGAATACCTACAAGAAGTAAGGTTTTATAGAATTGAAACGAAAAAAAAAAAAAATCTATTGATTAATGCAGTACTACCAAATGTACATGTGTAGTTTAATACAAAAATCAATGGGGCATTTATTATCATGGCAATTTCCAAAGCTCATTCATTTGGTTCCTTTGCCATTATTTACATTTAAGAAACCTACAATAGTATTTGTAAACAAGAAAAAGACCACAAAAATAACCTGAAAATACCTCTTTGAGAAGACATTGGGGAAACTGGAAAAAAACACCTTATGAAACAAGTATTACATTTACAACATAAAGTAACATCTTTATATTAAAGATATATTGGAAAGTTGCAAATGACAGGATCTGAAAGCAAAATAACTGTGAAATTTTTAACCACAGCTACAGTTTCAGTGAAACTAAATTCTGATTTGTTTTTTTTTTTATAAATCAGAGTTTGTTTTGACATGTCAAATATAATAGATAATTTCTAAGTTGTCATGGAAGTGAAAGAATATTTAATGTTTGTACTACAAACACAATAGCTACAAGAATGAATCACTTGTTCACAATCATGAACTGCTAAATAGAACAGTCTGTGAGATATTTGATGTCTCACATGCTTATTTGCCAGAGCCAAAAGCAACACTTGTTATAGTTTTTCTGTCTTCATTTGTATGTGTAATTTATTCAAAAGACAAGTAGGTGATAAGTTATCCATAAACTTAATTTTAGCAACAGAACACTGAAGGGTTTTGCAGATTACCTGCAGGTGATTTGCTGTGGGTAGTTCTCCATCTATCTAACATACTATCACATGCATGCTGGCACATTTCCTTCATGAACAGCATCAGCGACAAGCAACTAAAATCCACTGACAACGTGAACTCAGAAGAGTAACCTATTTGTGCCACCCTGTTCTACACATTCCTATGTAGAAAAGGGCTAAATACAGTAAGGCAGTTGAGATCACTTCAGTTTTAGGTAACTGCCCAACTTCGCTTTTTGTTATATGCCACGTTTAGAGAACAGTTTTCTTTTGCATCTTTGAGCAAGACTGGTCAAAGGCATGCTGATAAATACTAGGATAATTAGAGTATGTGTGTTCTACAAAGCAAGAACTAAAGGAGAACTTTTAACAATTTATTTTAATGATGCAGTTAACACTTTGTACCTGAGATCCTGACGCTGCATGTGGAACGACACCTGGTCCCACTGGCTTCAGCGGGAGACCCTCAAGCCCCAGCTGTTGCCAAACATGCTTTAAGTACATCCCAATTTCCTGTGACTACCTACGAGCAAGTTGCTAGAAATTAGCTGCTACTATTGAGTTTCTGACCATCAAGCAGATTTTCAGCTCCACAACTTGCGTCTGGGTAAAAGTAACGCTCCTACTGAGTTCCTGTAATACCTGCTTTTTGTAATTCCTGAATAGTTCAAAAAAACCCAAACCCCATGATGACTTTATTAAAGATTTTTGTTGTAGCTGATGATTTGTATCACCAAAATAGTTTTCTCACATAGAATTTTTTCAAAACAAGACAATATATACTGTGAAATCAAAGAAAAACTAAGTTCACTTTAAGAACCAGGGCAATTCAAAGCCATTGCTTGCTTGTCACTTAGGAATGTGATATTCAATGGTATGTACATTGAAGTACTTGAAAAAATGTATTTGTTTTTTTTTCTCCCCTCCCATTGTTCCCCTACTCCGAAGCACAGAGATTCTCACTGACTACAGAAAAAACTCTCTGAGCTTTGATTTACAGACTTTTCCCCTACCAGGCTGATTGATACTGTTTTTATAATCGTATACAACTATTTCAAATACTGCACTTTAGAGCATTAGTTTCACAAATATTTTCTCTGCCTACAGCACTGATAGGTATCCTCAAATAGCTCTGATGTTAGCCTGACAAAGCCAGAGCTTTTATCAGGATATATACAAAGGACTGGTGCAGTAAGAGAAATGGGCCAACTCCGCAGCTGGCATTGCACAAAACCATTCCTTCGCAAAGTCTGAAGTTTTACTACTGGAGCTTGGACTTCATTCACTGACTTCAATTTCCATAGACAAAGGCGATAGATCACAATTAAAAATATAATTTAAATAAAATAATTTAAAGAAATCCTCCGATTACCTTTTAATGGCCTGATATTTCTATTCTTACCTGATTGTGGATTAGGCATTCCTATGGAGGCTTCCATGGCAATTACTTGAAACTGTGAGTTAGGCATACATAGCACTGCTTTTATGAATAAAGTTTACATTTGCCCTAACAGCCTGTCTGGTAACTATTAGACGTGAATAGCAGCATTCAGGTAGGTGGGGCATCTTCTGGGAATAAGGTCTGAAACCCTTAGTTTTACTTCTCGAGATTGCTGTATTCACTGGGTGGCAATTGAATAAAAATAACGCTCTGAAAACTTCATACAACTGCTCAGAAACATACTGCTCCTACAAGGCTGACAGATTTGGTTAATTGTGAGGAACTCTTTCACTCATAAAATGAAATGGCTTCATGTCATTTCAACAAGTGTATACCTGGGAACTGCAATATGAATTAGCCTTAATTTATCTGCAGTACTGCCTGCATGCTTATGAAAAGTATATGTGTATATATAAACAGGGTAGAAATTAACTGCTGCCTATGGCTACTACCAAATGTCAATTAAGCTGCCAGACTTTCAGGGGTTGGTATTCTGTCTCTCTGCCTGGGGGAAGCTTTTTATTCAATTTATTGTTGAATAAGACAACCAGTTTGGCAGGGAAAACAGATCAACAAATTATACAGTATTTTTTTAAAAGGTGAACATAACTTACTGAAAACAAATTTAAGGAAGCTTTCTTCTTATTGTTATAACTATTTTTCAATGTATAAAGCTGGAAAGGCAAAAAGCCATTAACTGTCTGTAAGCAGGATCTAATATGAGCAATGTAAGTTAAAAATGTACTCTTGGCTTTGTTTTATTATTTCACTATTTTATTAACATATAAATATTGGTGGGAGAAGCTGCTGCCATGCCCAGCTAGAGGATGTAAAAACCAGTTGTGTTCTCAACAAGATACTAATTCACTGACTGTTAAAAATGCTTTGTTCTTTCTATTAAACAAACACGTAAATTACGTCTGAGTCTGTCCTTCTCTTTGCAAAGAAATACTACTTACCATTTCAAGCTTAGGTCTGTCTTAATATTGCCATACCTTTAGAGATGCTCAAATAGTTAGATGCCAGTTGGTATCCCAATTCTATCCAAACACAGCCATTCAAGCCCAAATTAATTAATTACACTAAAATTCACAGAGTGCCATTGTAGATGGAACGGGTAACATGTTTGGGTTCACCCCACATAATGCCTACACTGGTTATTTCCATGTGCGGACTTTGTGCTTTGAAGGTCCTCCACTGCCCCTCAACCCCCAGAGCTGACAAAGTTTCCATGTCAAGCGCAATCTAAAATTTCCAGCGTGCTTCCAGGCTGGGTTCTCCACACCATGGTGCTCTTCCTCACCTTGGGAGGCATGGCTTATTTTTGGCATTGATTCTGCTAGGACCTAGTTTGTTTCCTCGTATCGTTATACATATGATGAAATACTTCCCCTAGGGTGTAAACTGAGCCATTTTGAGGCAAAATCTCCACAGGCAGCCAAATGTATGGAGAAGACCTATACCCAACTAGGTGTCTTCACTATTAATTTTGTTGTTCACTAATATGGCCAGGTGTCAGAAAGGAAATGTGGTCTATAGGGGTGGTTTTTATTGCTAATTTTGAGCAGAATTCTGTTTTCTCTTATCTTGTGATGTGAAGAAAACCAGTGTTTACAGACATTATCTGTGACTGCAGGAATAGGAGGACTTCTGTCTCCTCAACATGTCATTAATTCAGTGTTCCGAGAGACTGAAGAGAAAACAGAGCGATAGAAGTCACCATGTAAACGCACATTTTGCTTGTTTGGAGAGCACATAAGAACATCTTCCTATGACTGCTGGGGCTCCCAGAACATATATATGTACTGTCTTACACTGGACAAAAACTTAAGCCAGAGAATAGTGTTACTAGCCAGCTGGATTGAGCATGTGTCCAGGTATTGCTACCGCGGTGCTCATGCAACATGAAAGTCTCTTTCATCAGTCTGGCAAATAGGGCGATGGGGGCAAAGGGGCATTTCTTTACGA
Source organism: Burhinus bistriatus (assembly GCA_013397275.1). Lineage (NCBI taxonomy): Eukaryota > Metazoa > Chordata > Aves > Charadriiformes > Burhinidae > Burhinus > Burhinus bistriatus. The sequence continues at coordinate 148,799 of VYXH01002751.1, forward strand.
CAGCAGAGTTTCTCCTGCTCACTCCACCTAACAGTTTTCCTGGATTTAAGTCTCATTACAACACTAACATAGGGACTAGACAACACCATCACTGTAGGTGTCCTGGAGCTCAGACGCTTGGAGCGCATGCTTTCGCACTTTCTCTCCATACCCCAAGTATATTACACAGTGTCTTTGCCATTCAGCATACACTCAGCTTATGCTTTTCCAGGATCTATTAAAGGTTACCAACACGCTCACCAACAGCTCTCGATGTTTGGCAACAAATATTGGCTAAATGGTTCTTTGCTTCAACTGAATGATTTGCAAAAAGTTACCAGTTTACAAACACAGAACATGAGAAATAAAAAGGCCCAAGAGAGTGCTGTGGCAAACAAGAAAATCCTCACAGATGGAGCATCTACTCTCTCATTTTCTCTCCAGGAGTTTTCTTCACCAATTAGATTCTTTCCACATTGAGTTGTACCATAAAACTATCTTTTGCTGTCTCTCCTCAAGCCATCATTTAGTAAAGTGTGGAAAAGGACTGAAACAAAAGTCTAAAAATGACTAAAAAAGAATAAAAATAATTGTTCAGGACCACTACAGTTTCCTTCAGATTATTTTGTCTGTCATGGCCATTCTAACTTTTAGTCTCTTTTTCCACTGGGCCCGATGGGCCTTACTTGACCTTTGCAACGCTAAGGACCTGCCTCTGCTGTTCCGCAGGTGCCCCATGCCCTCAGCCGCGGGGCAGAGCTTTCCCCCGCTCCCACGCCGATGTTCCTGTCCTGTTACTCTCATGGCCTTGCAGCTGCAAAGCCTGATATTGTTGCTATGTTGGGTTCCTCACGGCATGAAACTCACTACTCCCTTCCTCCTCCTTTTCCTACCCCCTGTTTTGTAGCCTCTCTTTTCTCTAGAGGAAAACAAGGCTTAATGAATAATAAAGTAGATAATAGTCATTTAAGTAGGCAATAAGCATGACCCAATAACAGGCCTGCAGACAGCTTAACAGCCAGAGGGTGTGCGACACCCGCCCTGGTCACATCACACACTGCAACTAATAAAGGGCACCTTAGGCAGGAACGAGCACAGGGAGGTCTCAGCAGATCCTGACAAGAACGATATAGTCCCTGTGGGCCAGGCACGTGGAGAGGGACAAGCTGGAGCACTGGAGAAAGCACTCGTCTGGGAGACCCTGCCTTTTTCCTCTGCCCAGCTGACCACTGGGAAGTTTTCCCTTTTTCCTGTCTCTCTCCCCTTTGAGAGTTGACACATGCCCCTACCGATGGCCACCACAAGGAAGTCTTGCAACATGTAAGCCGCTCTCATCATCCTTTCTGCAACGCTTTGCAGAAAGCAGACTGCGCCAGACTACACCTCCAAGTAACTCCTGACACCGTTTTCTAACGTTGTGGAAGATGAAGGCAACTTCAACAGGAAACTGAGTTATCACATTAGAAAATTTTCTGGCTCGCTTTCACTTTAAGACAAAGGGGCAAATAGGGATGTATAGCAAAACAATCACATTCCAAAGGAACAAAAAATTCTATGGAGGCAACTGTACTTGTTATCAATTGACTGTATTTTGATGGTATTTTTGACTAAAATGCTAAATATTCATTCTCATGGCAGTTGTGTTTTTTGGTTGGGGTTTTTTTTTCTTTTTTTTGTAATTAGGTACAAGTATATTATTTACTATGGCAGCAGCGCTCAAATCTTATTTATTGAATGGACATCATTAGAGTGAGCAGAGCTCAGAAAGGTTATTAGGGCCTCATCTGAGCTACGAAAATGTCAAGTCAGGTGGGAATGGTGAAATGAAACTTATTCCAGTTATCTTATGTTAATGAGAAGAAACAATGCAGTTTTCAACAAAAACAAAACAAAGCAAGGAAAACAGCAACATGAGACACATTTGTGACCAGAGCCAACAATATATTCAGTTTTATATATTCCCAACATCATTAAAATATGTCCGTCTTACCATTAGTTGATCATTGCTTTTACTTCCAATCGAAGTCAGCTTTAGCATGCCAGAGGTTGCTAGTTACAACATTGACAAAAAATAGCTGTATATATAGGCAAGTAAAAAACAGCCAAAAACCTCTGAAAAGTGACTTTTAATTGCTCTTCTCTCACTAGTAAAATCCATGTGTCATATCACTTTTTTTTTACATAAGCTTTTCTTTTCCCCAGGACATGTCTCTCACTTTATTTGATGAAGTCAGAGAGGTCTGACAAGATTTTAGAAAAAACAAGTATACATTAATTCCACAATTTTTTTTAAAAAATATCAGTCATGTTCAAAATCCCTATTTTTTTCCTCGTTACACACCTTTACCATTTCAGAGTGAAGATGTCTTAATAGGGCTGTCAAATAAACATGTGACTATTAAGATGCACTTTTTACATTAAGTTTAGAGCAACATGTTGTAATCCAAATTAAACTAACTGGGATTTTTTTTTTTTTTTAATACAGATTATATCCTTCCTGTTTTTCAGACACAGGTTTTATACATGTAGGAAACACACTAAATCAAGACTGTAACATTTAAAATACATATTGCCAAAAAAACCAGACAGAGCCTTATGAAAAAATACTACCTCACCATAACAGCACACATACATTGCGCACACTGTACTAAAGTTAATGTGCACAAAAAAGTTTTTTTTAAGACCAGTAAAGGAAAAGTGTTGGCTATAATTTTTCTTCTTTAGTCTACGTCTAAGTGTTGTTTTTCTTTCACATTCTGTTCTACAAAAGATCTTTAGCACCTCTTTTGGCAGAAAGCTTAAAATACCAGGACAATCAGAAAACAAGTGTAACAGTGACTTCACAGAAAATTGAAGCTGAGCAACAGAGAACACAAAGGCTCTTCAGTAAACCACGTATGGCATCTGTTTGTTGTTTTGCTTAGACCTGTTTGGCAAAAATTAATACCTACATTTTAGACATTTTTTTTTTTTTTTAAAAAAAAGACCTCTTCAGTTTTTCAAGAGCTATGCTTACACGATAAGCCCATCTGCAATCCCATCAGCATTCATCCAGATAAACCAAAACCTACAAAGCAGACAAGACCTGAATCGGACGATTGATTCTTGGCCAGAAAAAAATCAAGCTTTATTAAAAAATAATAATTAAAAGCTCACACTGTAGTCCTCCTCTATATTTCACACTAAAAATGGTATGCTAAAATAACATTAAAAAACCTGACAGACGACCTTCAGAAATTAATAGGTAAAAATCGGTACATTATAACAAAAGTTTCACATTCTTATTTTCCTTATTTCTGCTTATTTAAGATGCTGTCACATTGATTTGTTGTGTAGGAGGATTCCAGTATCACTGGCTTTAACGGGACTGCAGTAAACTTGAGTCTGCAGAGCAGATTTCCAACCATAAACCTGCACATATTTATACACGTGTTGCAGTGAAGTCAATTGGACTGTTCCTATGCTCAGTATACTAAACTTAAATTTGAAAATAAAAGTTTCTGGAGGCCTGATGTGGCAATCACATCTCTGTAACATAAACCTCCAGTACAGAGAGACTTTCAAACTCAGGCCTAAATACAATGACACCAGAGACAGTACAACAGTTCAGAACAAATGGAGTCAAAGCAGCGAGGGCACAGGCACCGCACAAGAAGGGAGAGCAGCAGGAAAAAAAGCCTGAATAAAGAAGCAAACAGAACTTGTGCTCCAAGTCTCCTAAAGTCATGGCTGCATAGTGCATAAGGTTTGAAATTTGAAAGGCAATGTTGCCTTATTAAGAAATGTTATCTTGATCTATAATTACATCTAGACCATATAAAATAAGCAATTAATTTTTATCAATACAGATTAATACAATTTATGTATTTAAGATCCAAGGAACTGATCTATGTGTTTGTAATCTTTGCTCATTTCATTCTGTGAAGCTGCCTATTACTGGCTTATTAAAGCCTCATTATATTATTAAGTCCAAATGTCAATCTTGGTTCCAGTCCAGGCTCTTCTCTCTATATTTAGTAATTACCAACAGAAGTAATTTCCAATAGCAATGAGTTTGATACTTGCTGACCAATACAATGTTTACAGTAACGTTCTGAGACTTCATTTCTTTAGCTAAAAGGACATATTTACTCCAGACTAATTTGCAGTATTGGGAAATGTGGAGAAAGGAAGATCGTTATATCGTCTGTCTTTATATGCAAATGATAGATATGCATATATTTTACACGGGGAAAACACTCAGCAGAGCTACCCACTTTACACAACCATCTTCACCCATGACAAAAAAAAGCCACATATCCTAGTAGACTGTCACATGTTTATTAGAAATGGGCAGTAGAATCTGCTGCAGCTCAAATCTCCAGCTTTCATGCCATCTAGAAGGTAGAAGCAATTATTTGCTTTCTAGCACAAGTTAAGCTTGTCATAATTCATATTATTTTGCATATTGAGGAAAACTCACCTCAGTAGCTGTGACCATAAAACAATTAAGATTAGCTCATTCCTCCAATAGGCAGTATTTTGTTGTTGTTTTAAAGGTATTATGGCATGAAATTGTAATTAAAATAAACGAGTAAAAAAGTGAAAATTGTCTTTTAGAATTTCAGAAATCAATGAAATAATGGCTTCATAGATAAACATTCTGCAGTCAGGAGGACTGTCTAAGTGATCTCGAAGTAAATAATTAGATATAGCACTATGAGCCTAAGAAGCATTTAATAATTACCCCAAATTACACTAGATTGGCAATTTTAAAAATATTGTCCATATTAAAACAAGATCTAACCTACCAGGAACAGCTTCCAGGATTCTGTCTAATGTGTTGTCAGTATATTTTAAATTCAGAAATTTGATTTTAAAAAGCAACAGATTTTTCAAAGATTATTCTCACACTGGTTATATATGATACCCATCTGTGAATTAAAATAAAGGAAACTATCAAAATGTTCCTTAAAATCAAACATATGGTAAGTGTTCACTATGTCAGGCTTGAGCTAATTTCTCTGGTAGCTGGGCCTCTCCACATCTGACCAATTTCAAGTTTTGTTTGGGTTTTTTTGTTGTTTTTTCTTCTTAATTTTAATCTGTTGCAAAGGTTTAATGAGTTCAACGGGAATATGTGCGAGATCTGAAAGAACAATTTAAGAATATTTCACTTAAATGCAGATCAGAAAAGTATGGGTTTATTTTTATTTTCAGTTTAGAAAAATAAACACCATACTGATAAAAGGTTGCTTATGACTAGGAGAAAAAGGACATTTTAAAGGTTTTTTGGAAGAACAGCCAAACCAAAGGAAAAAGCTCAGCTACTCAGCTTGCTCAGTAATATTTTGCTGTGTTATGATCTAAACCAATTCCAAATGATAAATTTAGAACACAGTTAGCAGGAAATAGAAAAGAGGGATCTCAATCCTTTAGTGAATCCACAGGCCCTGAGCCCAGTACTTCTGATATCAATGGGGACAAAAGAAAAAACCTAGCCAGAAATTTTCATGCAAAAAATCTAATGTATTAGGAAAGAGACACAGAGAGAGAGAGAGAGAGAGAGAGAGCGGGAGCATGCACTTCCTTTGCCTTAATGCAAGCAGCCTCCACCTTCCTTTCCATTTCTGCCTCTAGTGGGGACACCACCTGGACAAGAAGCACAGATAACGATGTCCTCGAGTGGGCAATGTGCTGGCAGGGCTGCCTGCACTGCACAGGGAGGCTGTGGCTGTGCTGATGCCCAAGCTGCTTGTCAGCTCCCAGAAATAGCGTCTCTCTCCAACAGTGGCACCAGCAAAAAGCATCTTCCCTCTAAAACACACGTGCACCCACCTGGGAAAGAAGAGTCTGTTTTGGGGCAGAAAGCTTTAATAATTCTGAATATTAAAAATATATCAGAAGGTTTTTAAAAAGGAAACTTTAGGTTTTTCAAAAAAATGGGAAAGTATTATGAATAAGCCATTTCAGCACGTCAATAGAAGAGACAGGGAACAGAAAAGGAAAGCAAAAAAAATAGTAGACTACGATGATAAAAATTGAAGAACAGCATTTCCAAAGTTAGAAGCCTACTTGAACTTGAACCAGAAACTCCCACCATCATTTCCCTTTCTTGGTTTCTGTATCTATTTATTAACTAACTTACATTTCAAGATGTTATTTTAAGGACTCTAACCTGTACTGTTTGGGGACACCTATTTCTCTCTGAAACACTGTTGGGAGATAGACTCTAAGGGACAATTTATTCCAGTTGTCAGGATTGGAACAGGAGATTCAACCACAGATTTTTCAGATTCCTCTATTACTTTCTCCTGGCTTTCTACAATATGTAACAATGTCTTTTTTAATACTTTCAACACATACAATGAGTGTAAGTGTAACCATAGGAAGGCTGTGGAAGCCTTCTCCAAGGCTGCAGGTGTAGAGGTGAGCGTATCTTCCCAGAAGCAGCTGGAGAGGGGCTCTAACATAGAGCCCAGGCATTTGACAGTTGCTAACAGACAGCTCCGGGCACCTCACTCACCAACACCTAAAATTCCCCACAACTGGGTTACTCAAGTTGAGGTTTCTCTGCTCCTAAGTTCCTCAGCCTGTCCTGGATAGGTTTCTTATTTAAAAAAATAATAATAATAAAAAGTTAAAGCTGATCCAGTCCATTATTTTTAGGCAGCTACCTTTGGAGGCCAGCGGATGACAACAGAATGGAAAATTCCTTTCCTTCGGCAGCTCTGCAGGTGCACTTGCATCATGAGGAAGCTTCTGAATAAAGCAAATTGTACATATTACTACTGTCTTCAAAATAGCTTATGAACTTTTCAGTCCATTGTGATCACAGTTCCCTGTATTAGAAGGGAGCCTATGCCCTTAAATCTTAACTCTGTGAACTCTTTCCTTTAAAGTACCCAACATGAGAACTTTTTCAGGAACAGGAAAGTCTGAACTCTAATGAGATCCTCTCTGACAACTGTAGAATAAAACCTTCTATTATATGTACTACAGAGATTGGAAACACATTCACTATAGCTCTCATTTTTCTTTACGATCCTCTCAGTCCCTTAACTAGAGTACAATGTCTCTGACTTGAATTTATATCATGCTTTTCAAGATGCAATAAGCAGCTGCTTGCAGAACCTAATTGCTTACGGAAAGATAACTTCATGGAGAGACACACTACTGTGAACTAGACTAAAGAAAGCAATACTTTAACACCTGCAGTAATAAATATATAAATATGGACAAAGTGACACTTCTTCATACTCGCACTTCTTTGAAAAATCAACCAATTGACTGAGCAGCAAACTAACAAACAAAAAAAATCCATTCTGGAATATCCAGTGTTAAGCAGATTTTTTGTGGTGTAGCAACTGACTGAAGAAGATTAAGCTTATTCCAGGAAGTAGGATCTAAGTATCTGAGCCTTTGTGTGTAGGAGAGAGAGTAAGGGAGGCAATGCACAACAATATGGCAAAAATCTTGGTATCTTGACTGTATATCCTCTGCTATCCTGCACAACAAGTTTAAGTGTAAAGCACAGGCAATAAAACACGAGGCTTAAACTTGGAAGGCTGCCTAAGGAGATCAGTGCAACGGGATTTAGGGTTTGAGAGTTCCCTGAAGCTCTGCTAAAGTCAGGAAGGAAATAAAATTGCCATTCCAAAATGAATAGGGTATCAGTTGTTGCTCTTTCAGAACCATGGAAGTGGCTTTATTGACTCCAGTTTTAAAGTTTAGAAACTCTGGCCTTCATAAACACATGAAAATTAAGTTAAGTGAAGAAGTATATCAAGATCTTAAGGCAGAGTACAAGCTTGCAAGACTTGTCTGCATACATGCTGTGAATTGGGGTCAGAAATTAAGGCTAAATTTTGAAAGCAAGACAATCCCACTGTTGTGCATGTTTTTATTTGTTTGTTGGGCTTTTTTGCTTGTTTCTTTGTCTTGTTGGTTTTGGGTTTTTTTTTCCCCAAGAGGACAAGAGAAAAAGTAACAAAACAGCTGCTGAAATATGTATCTCAACTATGTGTGCCATGATACTACTCACACTCTTTGTGATCACACCACCTCTACCTCTCTTTAGATGGAGCTATCTGGCCAAGCAACATGGAGCTTCATTAAAACTCAATTTCTGCTGCAAGTGGAGCACAGGTACATTATCAAATGTCCCCACCTCTTTATTTGTATAGTGTCATCAATGTTTGAACTGAAGAAGTAATCTTAACTACTGACAAAGGTGAACAGAAGATTTAGTTACAATATCATAGAGAAATACTACAGGCTTATGAATGGAACTAGCACATCACCCTCCACTGGCAAATGGCGTTTGAAGCCCTTTAGCTATGTCCAATAACAGTAATATTGTGTAGATACACAGTACACTCCATTGGACATTGAACAAATTTACACACAGATGTCTTACAGCTCAAAGCATTCTTGCCGTTAGCAGATGTCACTGCTATTACTGCCATCCTACAATTCAGACAATGGAAAAAAAGGAAATAAAAAGACTAAAAAATATCGCCAGTGTCACAACAGTCACAAAACAAGGACAGCGCTCAAGTCCTCCTCTTCTTCTTTGGTCATTGTCATTTCTTACAAGAGCATTCTGTGAGACAATGCTTTCTTCTAGCCTTCACTACTGCGTACATCACTTCAAAAACTTTTCTTTCAGAAGAGAGAATTCTCATTTCTTCAAAATATTCTCATTTTTTAATACTGGAAATATATCTCAAAACAACTGAGCCTTCAGCAGGTCTACCTTAGATTGTGTCTACAACAATGCATGTGTCTACATGAGGACTTCCAGAATGGCAAAAGAATTCACTATTAGTTTTTTAATCTGGGTTTTTTTTTAGTATTACACGTCCTCCTAAGCTCACTGCATGCTTTCATCACATCTGACCTATGCAGGTTAAGCACCTGAATACAAAAGCAAGGTGTAACTGACAGGTATATTCTCTCAAAATGCTCCTCTAAACAATCACAGTGGATTTTTTTTTTTTTAAATAAATATTCTACTTCCCTTTATTTTTGCTTTTTTGTAGGGAAAGCCATTTGATGAAAAAACTTCATGTGCCATACAGTATCTCCTAAAACTAAATTTTAATGACTGTATTAAATAATGGCTACAGGCCAACAGGAAAAGGGCTTGCATGGCAGTTTAATTGACAGAGTATCTGAAGTGCCCTTGAAAATTATTTAAAAGTTTATTACAGTCCTGGAGGTCAAGAATGAAAGGCTTCAAACAGCAGTTCTGCTGAGGTCCTTCTCTGACCCAGATGCTGTATCTTTGATGTTCCTATTAATTCAAAAATTTAACTTAACACATAGACGCCTTCAAAAACTCTCCTCTCCTGAAAATTTGTGATCGTTCATATACCGTAGAGCTCAATAGTGTTTGAATCTCTGACTGGAACATAAATCTGTGATGAAGCATAATTACTTTAAACCAAATAACCTACAAGATGCCACAAGCTATAGGAGAACACACTTTAAATGTCACTAATTTAATATTCAAGCTGCAAAGAAGTGCAATATGTTGAAAACAAGCATAAAGTGACACAAGTATTTTATATATTTATGAAATACCTCACAACGTACTTACGGCATTTCCTTCTCCTGAACTTTGTCACTGTAATGAATTTTGCATGATAATATCTGCTAGTTAAGTAGTTATTGCTGTACTTAGTAACAAAGTTTGCAAAAATTAAATCACTTGTGAGAAAGGGAGTATGCTTTCTACATTGGCATTGCCTCCATCAAACATCTTGGGATACAGTTTATACATTAGAAGTATTCTACCTTACATATTTGTGTAGAAAATAAAAAACGTCTTCATACTGAATGGGAAACCTAAATTTTCATTCTGCCAGAGGACAGAGAATACCCTCATGACTCTACCGTAGACAAAAAATTATCAGCATGGCAGGCTGACAAAAAAGAGGTTAACTGACAGACACAATAGCTTCACCTTAACCCAGATGTCAGGAAACATGTCATTATTGATATTCAAAGCTGGAACAGAACAGTTAAGTGAGTCACATAAAGCTGAATAGGCAGGTATTTAAAATATCACACGTGTGAGAAAAAATTCATAGCTCACCTTATCTTAGAAAAAATGAGGTCTTTTCTGTTTGCTTTTATTTGAGTTTCTAAGTCTGTTAAGTATCTCCTCTATATGACTTTGGATGATTCTACAATATCCACATGTGGTCTAAGATAAACTGGCCATTTTTTCTGAGTTTTCTGCATTAAGTCATCAGAATTATTCAAAGTCTCAACAAAATCTGAGCTCAGAATTCGGCCTAACTGATCTCACTGTTATGTAGGAATATAATCTCCAACTCAATCCAACATGAAGCACAGTTTAAACATGTTGATGACAGTTGGTCAGAAAACGTACATGGTGAAAAACAAATCTCTATGCTTCACTTGCTTGATTTTCAAGAATGCAGAGCCTTTAACTCATGTTTTAATTATGACAAAATAGGATAAATGTTTCAAGGGAAATGAAGGACAACACATACAAACTCTGGTTTCAATTAATTTCTCCTCTTCCACACACATACCAGTCATGCTTAAAAGGACTTATGAACTGTCAAAATAAGGCTTATCCTCTTATTACTTTCACAGCACATATTTTTATATCTATGTAAAGCCCCAGAAAGGACACAATCACCATTACATATGAGAACCATAAGGTGTGCCATTACAGAGGCTCATGTTATGGATCACAGGACCTGCTCACACACACAGAGTATCCATACCAATTCTCTTATTACATTTAACTAGTTTTTCCTATTTCCAGCGAAAGAAGAGCTATGGACATTCTAGGAGAATGTACTTTGAAAGAAATTAGTCTTTTGCTAATGCTAGTGAAAGACATATGAATGGTGAAAGGATATGTAGCCTTTGTGTGAAAACAGCTATCGGTCGTACACTTAACATACCGAAACTATGATATGAATTAGTTATCTCCAAGATATGTAAGAAACCTTTCTTCATGTTCCTTAGAACAGATTTATAAATCTGGTCTCCTCAGTGGAGGTGAATAATTTACAGTTCCTCACCCCTAACTTGATAATGAAAATGAGTCCAATTTGAACTTTTAGCTCTTTGACATTGGAGAATATATAATGCAGAATTAGAATGTAATATAAATGCAGGCTGGATCAACCTATTAATCATTTTGTGATCTCAGTAAAAAAAAAAAACTATTAAGAAAATTGGTCATTCAAATGAATCATTACATTTCAACAAATGTTAGCTTTTGTATTCTTCATTTAAGAGGAATCCCTACTATTACCAGAAGTAGTATTTGTCCAGAATCACCTTTTTTCTAAAACAATAGACTGCAGTTACCCCCAAAACAAATTTGTCCCCACAAACCTAAATAACAAAGATAATTTTTAACCCAGAAAAGTCTCAAGCATTTCTTCTAAAAAAATGAAATCATTAGAATTATCTTCCACTTTGTGCCCATTTTTCTAACCACATGTATCTTTATTACAACTGCATATAAAACTTTCTATAAAGGCAACAATGCAAAACCAGCAAGTTTACCATAGCTAATACTCCGGTAGCAAGATGACTTGATACATACATTAAAATGACAAATTATGACGCTTTCATCCATTGGTAATGACACAGAAGGATTTCTATTGTCAAGATCATGAAATTCATCAGAATCTTTACTACAATTCATATCCCAGTTGAATTTGAATTCATAACAAAAGGGATGAGAAGGTCAATGTACCAAGCTAGACAAAAAAGAAGACGCCTGAACAGACATTGAATATTCTATTTCAAGCATCCATCCTTGACAAGCAAGCTGCAATTAAGATAAGATTTACTTTTATGCATCAAGTCCTTTAGTTTGATCTGTGTAGCTGCTCACACTTTCCCCTATTGTTTGAAGCAATCACTTCAGAATGTTCAGCACAAAAATACATAAAACGCTCTCAGAAAGTACAGTTGTTTCATTCTGTCACAGGGCTGGTCTGAACCAAGGACAGAGAGGATGGTCTGAACAGCAGTTCGCTCAGCTAGAATTCAAGACTCCCAGCTTTATTTCCCAACTCAACGGCAGCCTTACTGCAGCCTTGGAAAAATCTCTTCCCATATCTCTGTCACCCTCTCCAGTCTATAATGCAAGTGTTCATAATGACGGCATCAAAGCGATACTAAAGGAAGAAAATTTATTCATTAATTTTGATGCTATTTAACTATCATGCAATGGGGACTACTATCACCCAACGTACAGGCATTTCTTATTTATGCAAACCCCGGTATTCCAGAAGAGGTAGTTACTCAGCAAGTACCCAGTCTCCTTGTTTCTAACCCTATTGAGAAACCAATGAATTTGTATTATGTCTGCCCACTGAGCTTTCCTGTGTCATTGTAATAGGAGAAAAATCACACAGCCTGAATTCAAATACAGGCTTAAAAACCCAAAGTAGCAAAAGATCGTGCTGCCTAGTATAAGTAAATCTAGACTTCAGCCTTCCTCAAATACATGGATATACCAAGGATTCATAGAATCCTGTACACTGGGAAAGAACTCCAGATGTCATCTAGTCCAACCTGCTGCTCAAAGCAGGTCCAAATAGAGCAGGATGCTCAGGACACCATCCAGTGGAGCTCTGAGTTTCTTCAGGGATGTATAATGAGGTACCTCTCTGGGCAACCTGTTCCAGTACCTGACCACCCTTCATGGTAAAAACTTCTTCCTTGTATTGAATTGGAATTACCCATGTTGCAGTTTGCATCTATTGCCTCTTGTCCTATAGCTGTACACCTCTGAGAAGAGGTTTGCCCCCCTCACTCTTCCATTAGGTAGTTGTGAACAGAAAGAAGGTCTTCTATTAGTGGAGAACAAATCCAGTTCTCACAGTCTCTCTTCTACTGTCACGTGCTCCAGACGCGCACTAAATGGAGCAACTGTGTGCACATCTGCCTTGGTTATAGGCAGCGTCTCAGTTACATGAGTAGTGACCAGATCTGGGAGACTTCTCCAGTCTGCCCTTTCTCTTTTGCCTTAAGCAGAGCCTGAACTTAGAACTTCAGTTGAATGATATGTCACTCTGTCATTAAGTCACATTAATTGCTACAAAGCCTGCTAACAAAAAGGATTAGGTATCTTTAAAAAGGATGGCTCTGCTCCCACATCTTGATATTAATTTTCTCCTTCATGTGTCAGATTTGTCACAGCCATGTGTCAGGTAAGTCATTGGCCAATCTACTCTCAAATATCCACTAGTTATGGTAGGAACTCAACATCATACAAAAATATATGATCTTTATAAAACAAGAAAAAGGCAGAAATTGGCAGAACATGGAAGACTAGGAACAGTTTCTGTGCTATACCACCTGATAACAGGGCAGAAAATAAGGCTCTAAGCCATTATTTGTTCAACTTCTGTACCACAGGAGTATAGCTCAAGGAATGCCTCATGAGCCAAAGATAAATATCAAGGTAACACAACTGTTGTATTGCTGTCCAGTATTGCACACGTGACTGATCATTTTGCTCCTGAAAAACATTACCAGGACTGAAATGTAGCTCCTTCCCCTTCCTCCTCCTCCTTGCTATCTGAATGCGCTGCCATCGGATCAGTATCAGCAAACAAGTATTCTTGATGCGTAAGAGGCCAGAAAGGAGAACAATGGATTCGCAAAAAGGGTTCACAGAATAGCAACCTAATAACCAGATAAATGATTAAGGGGATTGAACTGAAAACCATCACCTAGAAAATGGAAATCTGTGACGTCTGGCAAGTTGTAAGAGAAAATCGTGTCCTTTTTGTATGACGTGAACAAACATCAAATCCGCGTATTAAATGAGCATCAGTACTAAAGTACAACCTTTTAGGGATGATAAAACTAAGAACTTAAAGAATATAACTAGCTAATAATGTGTATGCTTTAAAATAAATATTTTTTCTTTGCTATCTGAATAGCCACTACTTCCTTTAAAGGGGCATTTTTGGTGTTGGTTTTTTGTTGTTCTTGTTATTTTGGGAGGTTTTTTGTTCTTCTTTTTTTCCCCCAGTTTCTACATTAAGAACACTTTAGGTCATTGCTGCTTAAGTTAGGTAAGAACAAGTGATAAGTAATCAGACAAATATCTAGCAGTCAGATATTTAAGTGCTTAAAAATGTTCAGAGATGCCGGATATTTTTACACAGACCCATTCTCTCCTGTAGATTACCACTGAGAAAGCATGAGAGAGAACGACCATTTAGGTCATTAAAGCAACATTTTCTACTCGCCAAACTGTCTTTGGAGCCTAAGTTTCATTGATTTTCCACGGGACTTATCTTCCTCAGTCACTCCAGGGCTTTTGAAGACGTCATCATTAAGCAGTAATCTAATCTTTTTTTTCATCAATTGCTACCAGCCCTGACTAGTGGAAGTCAAAACCATCCCACTTGCTGACTTAAAATAAATACTTGAAACTAAACCACGCAGTAAAATTTTGATTTGCTATAAACAATATTGACAGAAGACCACAAACATCCACCTTGAAAAGCCGATGGGTGCTGCTCAGTGAAGAGAAACAGATTAAAATAGTCAGAAAGGTGAATCCCCATTAGTCACTCAGCCTGTGAACAACACATAAAGCTCCCTTTTGCCACACTTTTTTCTTTTAATAAACGACTATCTTCAAGTATTAAGGTGGTTCAGGACAATTAAACTGCTATCTCAGATAGGCTAACTTGGCACAAAATTTTAGTCATGCCGCTAGATCTGATCTATTCCAATCTATTACAGTCTGATGAACTGTGTGTATTTTGACAGTGAGTAAAAATCCCCTTACTATGCTGCTAAAAATACCAGTACCATGTTAGAGATAAGCATTTAAGCCACACAAAGCAACAACAACAACAAAAAAATAAAATGTGCCTTTCTCCGTTTCTTGTGTTTTGGGGAAAATTTGCAGCAGCCCAAATTCTTTTTTATGTACATCTCACACATTACAGGGCAACTTATTACTGAAAGATTTTCTCTTCTGAGGCCAGACATGTCCTAGGTATACCTCCTCTCTCATTATTGTCCCCTTTTGGGAAGTGGGAAGTATTCAGGACATACCAGTAACATGTTCATCAGAAATTTTGAAGGATTTTTTTCCTCCCTCTGGAGGACCTTTTAGCCCTTTCTGCACTCCTACATTTTGTGAAAATATTTTTTATTGTATTTTGGCTTGGTTTTTTTGACATTCTTGGAAAACAAAACAAGCACTGTATCTTTTAAAGGTGGACTTGAATTAACATATCTGCAGTGTAGAATTAATTTCAGTGATTATTCTTTAAATATCATGTTTAAGGTCATCCCACCTCCAAAAAGGGAGAAGTGTATGACTACACAGCACAAATGTTGCAATTTCTCAGCTACCTCCAGTTGCTAGATAAGCTTATATCCCTTATATTTCTGCAACATATTGCCCTCTTGTAGGTCAGAATAAGGGGATAAGGATGTAATTATCCTGCATCCTTCTCACCAACTTGGTAATAATTTCTTCCTTTTATCCCCTTTCTACACTTGTCAGCACGGCTAGTGATAGACAAATGCTGCTTCCTAGTGAATACTGAATATTATTCCTACCTATTTTACAAAAGCATAATAATAATATTATGAGGAACATTACAAGGAATATTATTAGGCGGTTTAAGACCTCAACATTTGGCCAGATTTCAGCTATGAAATGATTTAAACTGAAGAGACGTCCATTTGACATTTATACAGAAGCTTTTGTGATGATTCTGTCTCAGAAAATAATGCATGTAGAATTACTCTCTCAAATTTGCTTTTGCAAGAAAGTTGTTTGACATGTATTTCAAGCTGATGAGACCCAAAACCAATTGCCATTTGCTAGTTGATTTTTGGAGCTTCATTTTAGCTGTGTTAGCTCCTGTTTATTAAATTTAAGATATGTATTTTTTTATTTTTAAACAGCACTTTGTAGTTTTTTCCATTACTGGCAATTAATTTGCTCAGTGAAGAAAAAAAGAACACTTTCATGTATTGCTATGTTTTTTAATTCTCTGCTGATGTGTGATTAAGTATTCTCTTTCACATAGAACAAAGAGACTTGTTTCTCTGTTATTTTCTTCTTTTTTTGTTTTAGGAAGTACAGATGAATCCAATCTATCTTAATTTGATATTTCCAGTAGAAATTAAACTGGTGATTTACTTTATAAAGTTTTTTAAAGTGTAATTTTTTCCCAAAGTTAGAGATAAGCTGAGAATTATGTATTTTATGTAGACTTTTTTGCCTGATTGTGATAAATACTGTGAAAGAAAGGTTACTGTAGAAATTATAAGTTTGATATGAAGGTTTAAGTCCGAAAGCACTTCATATTCCACAAGGACCTTCCAGTGACTTCACCTTACATATTTTCACTCTCAACCTTTTCCAGAAGTCAAAACTATTTTACAGAAAGGAAGGAACCACATAGTTAAATGACTTATTTTATGTTTAACATAGCAGAGCAAGAAAAAGCAGTTGGATCTACAGAGTCCTCATCCTGATCCCACATTTCAAGATATGAAAATTCATATAAAATTGAATTTACAGTACCTAAAAATGATAGATGTCAATTTAAGAAACATGTTGAATAAGTTCAAGGAAATTGGTTGTCATGATTTGAATTCAAGCAACTATAAAACAATTGTGATAACTGAAGAACAGAAGAAATCGGGACTGCAAAAAATTAGATGTGAGGTCATGGTCTGGTCTTGCAAAAAAAAGAAAAAGAAAGGCAATATTAAAGAGAAGGTATACTGTTGCAAGGTTAATAAAATGGAACTCAGACATTGAAAAGACTAGATTACTTTTGGCAGCATTAACATTTACAATAGACTGCATCCCCAAACCCATATTTAGCCAGGTATTTATGATATTTTACTCCTGGGGGTGGGGAGAGGGGGGTGAGGCAGGGAGGAAGTATTTCAAGGAACAGAGACTTTCTGGGAGCAAGAGAAGAACCATTTTATATGGAGCTAAGATGCATATTGGTCAAAAAAGGCTAGCTCAAAAATGTCAAACGCTTATGTTAGATAGGTTACGTATGGCAGACAAATCTTCCAGGGTGAGAAGACAAACAGGTGCAATTGTGGCAACAGAATGTATGTTGAGAATGGCTTTGGAAATACGGCAAAACCACGACTGATTCCTAAAAAGTCCTTAAGAGCCAGTCCTTTATAATGGTGGCAATTAAACAGAGGCAACTCTAAGTGACTGACAAAATGACTTTGATGAAATAGAATCTAACATTACTTTTTAAAAGCAAATATGTATCACTGGATTTAATATGCATCAACACAGTTTACTTTTTATAAAGCAAAATGTTGTAAAATGTTAATACAGGTAAACAAGTAGGGAATTACCTTTTCAATATTTTTTTATTCATGTGCTCCAATTGTATAAAGAAATAAGCTTTACCTAACGCAAAATCTAAGCAACCTACACATCAAGCCATACCGTCTGCTCAAATTTGCATACCTTCAATTACATTAGACGGTCTCATTTTAAGAGAAGTACTAAATACCCTACAATTCCTACTTCGCTTGATCATTACAACAATAATTCACTTGAGTTGCAATTGGAAACGTGACTATATTATTCTTCCATTTTAATAAGCTTTACAAATGGCAATCTATTATGCCTAAACAGCCTGTATAAAAATAAATAAATAAATAATCTGAGGATATGAGAAAGCATCGCTTCCTTTAAAGGTGTGCTCAAAGGCTTTAGAAAACATTTAATAGTGCTCGATAAAGTGATTCATTTTCCTTCCATTCCTCAGCCACTGGCTCTGTGATAGAGATGAATCCCTACAGAAGAGGCCCGTAGGACAGGTCTGCATACCCTGAATGCCACAATGCCCCTCTTTTTTGGGCATCCTGAGACAGATAGCTCTGCACACTGTCTCTTTCATCAAATGTATGGCAATGCCAAAAAATCAGTTGCTATGTAACCTCAGTATCCCTTCACACCAACAGAAGTAGGTGATGTATAAGCTTGAAGAAGCTAGTTGTTCAGGGCAAAGAGCCTGCAAAGACGTTACAATTCCAGGCTTTCCCACAAGTCATCATCAAAGTAATCGGCAGTAGCACTATGGCAACTCGCTACCACTGCCTGCTGACCTGAGCTGAGGGGAACCTAAACCCAGTGTGTCAGCTGGCAGGCTGACAAGCCAGCAGCAAGGAACCCTCCGACAAGTGGTTGGTCAGTAGATCTCCACACACTAAAACAATTATGATTTTTATTTCTCAGAGGAGTACTGGACAATGAGACATCTTCAACAAGAGGAACAGAGACTTAAGTATCCTACAAAGTGACACAAGCATTTGCCTCCCTCCCTCAGGTTGTGGAGGTGGTGAAGAGATGACACCGCTGGAGGTGTAAATGATTTAACTGCTAAGTAATTATATGAAGAGGGGACTACGACCTTTATTTTGCTAACTGTCTATTAGAAGAACTTCTCTGATTTTGGCTGGGACAAATTAGACAATTTCCAGAAATAGTTCTTGACCTTGAGCACATAAACCTTGAAGGCAACTACCGCACAGCAAATAATTAACTAAGTGATATATTAGCAGATCATTCTATAGCGTCCTTTAACAAGATGACATTCTACATATTCAAACAGTGAATTCCTATTTTCCAAGTCTGAGTTCTGCACAGATAAAAGTGAACATTAATAAGGGAACAGAAACCAGAGGCTCAAGTATCTGAACCGTGAAGAAGAGAATCATTTAAATTGTTTCAATCTTTTGTTTCTGGCACCATGCCGTCTAGTCGTATAAAGCTGTAACTGAAACCACGCGGTGTGTGTAGTGGGTTCATTACTGGCGCTGACTGAGTCATCTCATGTGCTAACCATGTACTGATTTTTTGCATCCTTAGGGTCAAGAACTCTTCACCTACGTATTTGTTAGCACACATGGGTTCTTATTCCTTCTAGGAAATTAAAACTATCTAATATTTAAGAGGCATAAATTGATTTCTGAGTCCAAATCCCATGTGATACTGAATGGCATGTCTAAGCATCCGTAAAATAAATAATCTGAGAAGATATTATATTCATACACTTAAAATATAACAGTTTAAATAATTGATTCATAATACTTTGCTATATGATAAATACTCAGTTTACTGCAAATCCTTATTTGCTGAGTAATAGCTTTCCACTGCTAAAAAGAATGCATCCATTTTAGAATTAAGTACCTTGCCTAGAAATAATTAATATATGATTTTAATATTAAGTGTAATTTTAATTACGTCTGGAAGAGATACCATCTCAGTAGCTCCTCTAATATGCCCTGAAATGAAACCCATATATTTTACACAACATATAAAGTCTGATAATAATACTTTTGTAGAATTTAACACAATCATATCTATTTCATTAGACTTTGCTCATTAGCTTAGCACTGTTATAGAATTAAACTTTTATTCAGGAAATATAGGTGAAAAGTCTGTTACTGTTCAAAATACTCTTTGTCCTCTGAAGTAAGGCACTGCCAAGCAAACTGAAGCAACAGAAAAATACAAAGATACAGGTCTCTGCAGTGCAAGAAAGCTGTAAATTTTGACCTGAGAACAGCGAGAGATTTTCAGAACAAGTACTATACTTTCAGGCTCAAATCCTGCTTTTTTCCCAGGAGTATAAACAATAAAAATATTTCACACAATTGATGCATTTACTACTCCTCTTGAACATTATGCATTTAAACTTATTTTACTATCATATGACAAATTCTGCTATCTATAGTAAGACTTTGTAATGTTTTCATAAGCAGTTCAAACAAGAGGATTAAGTAAAAACATATTGTCAAAGGTCTATCCTTATTGCCTCCCTAAAATGTTTTTAATATTTAACATCAAACAGGCTTGTGTTATCATGCAAATAAACTAAAATTTATGGTGAATGCAAGAAGAAAAACCCAAAGAAAATCAAGCCCCCCCTTTTTAGTTTTACAAAAGTATCACAAGATATTCAGGGTGAGGGTGTGGGCAGCAAAAGATATATAAGGAAAGAAGAATTCATAGATTGCTTCTATTCCATCCCGAGGTCAGGATTTCACCTTTCTCCTTTTGAACAGCGTTACCCATTTCATCAGCCTATGAAACCATAAGCACTTAACTTTTGTATTTCAAGCTCTAATAATCCATGGCTGCCCTGGGAATTCATGGGGGGAATAAGTTAAGCACTTCAACTTAGGAAGCAATATCATTAACATGAGATATTTCAGCTTGTATTTATTTGTGGGTATGAACCTGGGCTGTGTTGTGTGTGAAACTACTGTATTTAGATACAAACGGAAGTAACTGCAATTCTTAAATAAAAACGTGTTGTTCTTTCGCACTATACAGGAGTTGATCATATTCACGTCTGTACATGTCTGACCAAGAAGCTTCTTTGGCAAAGAAGCTGATCTAAGCATAGTTGTTTTGTTATTTATAGGTACAAGTATCCTCACAACAAGTAAAGACAGGAAGATTTTAAAACTAAGATGGTGGCTTTAAAAAGAGTACTTATTTTATTTACACTAAATAAAAGCTAAGCTATAGCACACGATTAGTGTAACATTTTAAAAGATTCTGTGCAAATAGTCAGCAACTTGTAGATTTCCTCAGTGTGATCCATTTCCTTCCGTAGCTTAGCAACATTAAGACTATAACAAACAAAAATTAATTGTGCCAATGCTAATTTCCATATGAGATGCTCATCCAAGTGCACTGGAACCATTTACATTTTAACCTGCAATATACCCTGCATCACATGCATACAATAATAAATTATTACAATGCAGCTCAGGGAGGCATAGTGTTGTTGTGTTGCATGTAAGTAGGAATTTCACCGTATCAGTAATGTTGACTGTGAGAGGAAGCCAGTGCAGCTGAAGCAGATGTTTCATGTTGATAAGCAGAGACTGGAAAAGAAATTTCTAAGCCACTTTTTCCTTTTTCTTCATTTTCTCTACCATACGTGGCAATAACTGATCTAGTACATTTGCCACGTGCAGTCACTCTGCTTAGTGTAGACTTCCTCATCTCTTTCCATAAATCCAAATTAGTATTAGTCATACTAAATCACAAACATCCTCCTTTCAAAGCTCCTTCTCACTCCTCCAATTGGGAACTCTCTCTTGCTGTCAGATACGGGTATTTAACTTCCTTTTGGTTATCCTTTCTTAGGAATTTAAGAGGGAAAGACTCAGCCTCTGTCAACACTATTTATCAACACAGCTATAAAAACTCACATACCATGAGAATCTACAATCTTAGGCATACATTATCTTATTGCTAAGACATCTGAATCACAAAATGCAAATTTCAGTAAATTCTATAAAACTGTAATTATACCCTGCCATATTCACTGTATTTGTTAAATCCACCACAGCATGAATAGTCAAAACTAAAGACTAGCATTACAAGCCAGAACTAAGGTAATTGAAACCTCATTCTGCAACTAAGCAAAACAAGTAGGTTGGTGCAAAACCTACCCTCGATTTACAGAATAGTTGATATTGGATGAGACCTCTGGAGGTCATCTAGTCCTGCCCCCTCAGCAGTAAGACCTGGCTGCTGAGGTCCCTGTCCACTCAAGTTCTCAGTATTTCCAAGGATGGAGACTCCATATCTGCTCTGGGCCCTTATTCCAGCGTTTGACTGTGTTGAACAAAATTTACCCTCTATCAATTGAAATGTTTTGTGTTTCAACCTGTGTCTGTTGCACCTTGTCCCATAGCTATGCACCTTGAAGAACAGGCTGGCCTTGTGTTCTCTACACCCTCTCACTTGACAGCTGTGGACAGCAACACAGGTCAGAGAGGCATGGGAAGGGTATCTATGCCAGCCCTGTGTGTACTTGCCTGGTGTTCTGTCATTTGAGAGCAGGATTGGATAGAAAAAGGTTAATCACTTACCCACCACCATCCCTGAAGAAATAATGCGGTCTACGCTGAAACGGTCTCAGATTACATGCCTGCTTGTGGAGTCCCTTCTATACCGCAGTAACTTTCCCTCTTGCCCTTATGGCATGGCTTTGGATATCCACACAGGTACAGTAGATCCAACACTTCCCTCCACTTTTCTCTGACCATTCTCTGGAATTGGGAATAAACTCCTCCTTGTAGGTGACATCCCAAACATCAGCCTAAAGGACACATTCTTTTTCAAGTATCTCTGCAGTTTTCCTCTCCTTCCCCACATGGAAGAGCCACGTTAGCTGTACATTACAAACTTTTGGAAGTCAACTGAGCTATGCGGACCTTTAGGAATTGTGAGCGGAGCCTGAATTTCAAGGGAAGACAACCTTTCCCCTTACAAATTACTTTATAAATTAGATAACAGTTTACAAATAGAGACCTATGTTGGAATGCATTCTGGAAGATGTGAACGCACGTCTCAATCTCAAAGCAACCTTGGGTTACAATAATAAAAAATAAATGTATGGAAGTCTAACAATAAGACAAATTATAACTTGTTCAGTGGTTAAAATATTTGAAGTAGAAAAAAATAATAAAAATCTATAAAATGCACTCCGGAATTTATTGTCCTTTAATAGCTCTATAATATTAGTTGCAATCACATCCCTACTAATTAAATATATATTAGGCTACAGAAATCAATGCAGTTAGAGAAAGTAAATCAAAGGCAGAATGTAGCTTACCGATTATAGTGAAAACAGCCGGCTAAAAATGTAAGGACTCCTAAATACTGTGAGGCTTTTCAAGATACTTCCTTCTCATTAGGCTCCTAGTTTTGTGAAGTCAGAAAATATTTAACATTTATTAAAATTTAGTTGTAGAGGAATGTTAATATGTAAAATTTTATTTTAAGAAGTATAATTTATTTAATTAATTGAATTACTAGGATAAAAATGACAGATGTTAGAGGAAATCAGGGACAAATTTTTAACACTAAGCTAAATACTAGGAAAAAATTTTTCTACAAGCCATTATCTAATTGCATAATTTACATTGCCAAAATCTTCAAGAGTAATGCAGGGAAAAGGTGGGTGCTGTTTTAAATTTCCAGAGGTCCTCATCACCGTCATTGCAACTGTGCAGCCTTTTCCCAGTCACTGATCACTGTAATATCTGCCCACCTTGAAAGGGCAATGAGTAAAGACCAGTTATTCTAAAACTCTGCTTCGGAGCCATGGTTTTGGGGAGGTATTCCCTGTTTATGCTATGCAGGGAAGAGGGAAGCTGCTCTGGAATAACTGTACTGAACAAAAGACAGCCCTCCGACAGAAATCTTTCTGGAAAAGAGAAGAATTCACACAAACGGATTTATTCAGGCAAGTCACTGCACATGAACAATTAAAACATGGAAAGGAACAGGGTAACATACTCTGAAGCACCTACATGACTTAGCAAACTTCATTTTGGAAACAGATCAATTTTAGTGGGAGTCTGAAATTCCTATCTGCATCTGACGGTATGTAAAAATGTCACTTAAGTACTGTGAAAATTTTACCTTGCTGTAAACCATTAAATCTGAACCAGAAGGTGAGCTTGATTTCATATCTTCTGGTACAGTATATTTAAAAAATAAATACATGTATATATTTAGCTTACTATGTAAGTAGCAAAAAGAAAGCAACTGGATTTCTTAATTCTTGGATTAAAAACTGCAGCATTGTTAAGACACCCTAGTCACTGATAAAGACTTCTGTAAATATGATTTGTATTTTAAGCGACAAAATGCAAAACCAAAACAAACCGACCTCTAGCAATGAAAAACACCATGAACCTGGTGCTACCTGTCAGACCTGTGCCTGCAGGTATAAATTGGTACATTGCAATAACTTTATAATCATGCATAAAAAAGAAGTGTCTTTCCGTCTGGATGTAAATGAATCATTTAAATATCATTAAGATTCTAAACTTGGTGATTTCTGTATACACATAAAGCTTCTCATCTCCCTTCCTTTCTTTTTACCCATTCAACCTTTGTGGTATTTAGGATTGGTCAAACATTTACGTTTGTTTGAATTAACTAATGGCTTAGGGTTTTGTGAAGGTCATCATCGTGGTTTACACACATGGCTGAATTACACATCTCCAGAGCTAAAAGCATCAGATATTAAATTTTGAGCTAAGTACCCTTTCCAGCAGGGACTGCAAATCACTATCTGCAGCAATGCCTTCCTTCAACCTTGACATTGCCCTAAATGTCAGACACCGCCACCCAGCCATCAGACCCGCGCACCCTTCTGAAGGTCACTGCTGTCACATCGTCCAGTCTCAGCTCAGGCATTCAGCACAGCTTTCTGGCGCAAGCAAACCCCTGTCCCCACCAGCATCCTGCACTAAGCTGGGCTACACCTGCAGCCTTTCAGCACAGCCACGCTCGCTCCTGACTCCCTCCTTCCATGGCACGAGGCACCCACCCCGTGAAGAAAAGGAGCCTGCAAAACACACTGATCTGACAGGACTGTTGTTCTGTGTCCACTACGGGGCATCTAGTCCTAGCCGCAGAAAACTGAGAATATGAAAAAGATCCTAAGCATCCCTCAATCCCACAAATATTTCTAAAACTTCAGGACAGATCTAACATGGGAAATGCTCACTTACTGTCCAAAAAAGTCCATCAATACTATCTACAGTAATGGCTACTAACTAAGTAATGGCTGCTTCTGTCTTTTCCCCTGAAGCAACTTTGCAATAGCTATTGCTCCCACAGCACACTGCCAAAAAAAAACAAGAGAGGAGAGAATAAGATGGAAAGAGAAAGAAGAAAGAAGAGTAAAAACTTAGCCAAACTTGCTTGGCTTTGACACTTGCAAGAGGAAGCAGCCATCTCCCATAACTACACTTGACTGCAACCCATCACAGAAGGAAAATACAACAGGCAAAGAAGCTGCAGCTGTTACTGGAAAAGATGTACGAAGAAATGCTGCCAAATTTATTTCCAAAAGTATCACAAACCTGAACATCCCAGGAACATGGAGTGTCTGCAATACGGCTGTATGTAAAGGAGATAAGAAATGCCATTACATGTTTATCTGCCTGCATGAAATAAAGGAAAGTGTAAATATTCATTCTCTCTTTCACAAAAACCAACCAAACAAAAATTCCACAACTTTTTAGCAATTACTGTGAGGCCAAAGGAAAAAGTAGCAACACAGCTTGCCTGGGAAGGCTGGCTCTCTTTAGGAAATCTTGTAGGGTGCTGGACATTACGCTAACCTTTTATTTCAGAGCTCTTTCCAATGCATTATTTAGGTGTAACATATTAAATGCATAATGGAAATGCAAAGTCACATAAATGTAGGTAAAAAGCAACAAAACCCACATACATATAAATTGAATAACCTAACGCTACTTGAATTGCTGATATTTTAACTATATCTAATAAAAATTAAACAGATACAAGTCTCTCACAGCATGCGGTCACCAATGTACTGTGGGCAGAAGCAGATGCATGTTACAGTGTATCTGAAGATTTAAAAAAATTTCCTGCATAATTGTACTACAAAGTCTAAGTTTAAAAAATTCTTTGTGATCACAACCAGAGGAGCTAACCTTCCACATATTATCCAGACGCAAGAATATTTTGTTGAATACAGAGTCACCCAGAATGACAGCACTTAGAGATGTAAAACACTGCTGTTCATCACAGCACAGCATTAACTCTGAACCTTTCCATCATGAGTATTTAGCTCTTGACTCTGTTAGCTGCCTCAGATAGCTTCTCAGCTGGTTCAGTGAGCTGATGTTGGTTACACTAACTCATCTATCCGTGCATAGTCAGCTATTAAGGTGAATGCAACACTGAGGCAGGAGGATAGATTCAATCATTTGCGGGCAAAAAGAACAAATTTTAAGTCACATTGTTCTCCTTTTCCTCTTCTAAAATGAACAGTAAGGAAGCTGACAAGTTATTTTACCTTTACCAAAAGCCTTAATCACGATCTAATACTAAAAGTATATCTTGCAGTCTGAGCAGCTGAAGAAAAAAAGATATTCACATTATGCTGAATTCTCAAGGAACAAACAACGACATTCATTTTGAGTCATTATTAACCTAACAGACCATCAAATGCAAATACTCTAAAGTATGATTCAATTAACGTTTTAACAATTACAGCTTTTCTTAATAAACACATCCATGCCTTCTACAGATAATTTAAAAAAAAAAAAAAAAGGGAAGAAAAAGAAGCTCAGTTCCATCTTAACAAACTTACTGGTTTTAATGAAGTATAATGTAGCCAAAACAGTGTTTAAAATGAGGATGGATTTGCACAAAGGAAGCTTGAAGAAGCAAAACACATACTCTATGTACCCAGGATCATTAACCAGCCTTACCGAACCCGGTAGAATTTCAGCTCAATCTAGTTTATCGTACTTCTTATTACGATCAAACCCCTTCAATATTGAGATGCAACATGTTTTCATTACTTAACAGCTCAAGATAAGGTCTCCAGTTTCTGGATTACGAACTGGGTTGTCTGGCTATGCAGGGTGGTGACTAATTCTCACGTTTTTGGCATTGTAGGCTTTACTGCTTTGGGAGGTACGATGGCAAAATTAGTTTCAACTTAGTTAATTGATACAACTTGCCAGAGGTTGGCAAGTATGCGTCTGTGGGGATGTATTACGTATGTATGTATATAAATACCTTTTCTTTTCTCTCTTTGTTTCCAAAGAGTGACTAGAAAGCTGCATTTGGAAATTCAATAAATAATCTGAGAAATACAATATGATTTATTTTTGCTGTTTAATGAATTAGTTGCATACAGACTAGTCACGCTAGTAACACAGGCTATATAGCTGAGTGAGGGATAATAAAACCCAGGGACCAGCATTCTCTGAAACATTTCAGCTCTGTCACTCAGGAGGTTGACACATTAACTGGTGATAAACCATCTCAGCTTATAAACCAACATTTCAGTTTATGCAAGTCAATTTAAAATCCTGAAATTTACAACATTTTTGCGCCTTGAGAAAATTAAACTTTGCTTTGGTTTCAAAAGATTTGGCTTTGATACCAGCAAAAGGTAATATGGTAAATAAATGGAAAAATATGGAGCTATTTTAAGTACGGCAGCTTCTAGAAAAGGAAATCTTAGCAGAATTGCTATGTGTGGTTGGAAGGCATCAGCCATGGGCTAAGAAGGGAACAATAATTCACATACAAGAAAGGAAAGTCATTGTAAACAGACCGGCTTTTCTCACTGCACCAATCTTATCCCGAACTTAACTTCTAAAATTAATTGAACCCAATTACCTAGGTTTCTATATGAGAAAAAAAAAAAAAAAGAAGAAAAAAAAAAAGAAAAAAGCTAGCAGGGGGATGGAAATGAAGCTGTAATATTTAATCTGTATTAAAACTGAGTTGGGAGCCAATCAATACCCAATAAATTCATTTTGGTGGCAAACTATTTATGTTACAGGCTATTAAAGGATTTCTCTCCTCTAACGAATTGATGTCTCACTGCTGTAGAGAATTTCTGCACCCTTTTATTTAAAAATTCAATTAACCCTTTGATGAATGAAACAGTAATTTGCTGTACTGTTCTGACAGGCAAAGGTATTATAGACTTAACTAACATACATAACAGATCTATTTTTAAATTATAAAGAACTTTCATTTTAAATTTATTTTGAGAATCAATCACTTTTTTCCCCATTTTGCCTGATATTGCATCAATGGTGCTGATGAGTTGACATTAACTTCAACTAAAGTGAATTGATATCCCTCGGACCCTTGTAGGATCAGCCTTCTAAGCACCAACTCCAGAGAACCTTACTTCTTGATCTGCTTGCTTAGTGTAAATAATCCCATTGACACACAGCCCAACTTGTGTGAGTACAGCAGATCTGCAGGAATTCAGATGGCTTTCCTAATCCAGGAATTATAAAAACGATGGCTGTTCTTCAAAATCCACTGATACAATAGGTGTTAGATTTACAGCAAAAGATAAAATTTCATGAACCATTGATCAGTACCGTCTGCGTAATTGTTGCTGACCTCGGGAGCTTCACCAAATTTTGTATTCAATAGAGGCACTTTATCCTGTACCACTGCATTTTTGTTATGATAATTTAAAATTGACATCATTATTCTTCATGACAGAAACAGTTCATGGTATTACATGAATATTAATATTGCAATAAAATATCTGCATTTTGACAAGATAAAACACAAAATTTAAAAAGTTATTAAAATAACCTGAATGAGGTTTTTTTCTTAAAGTACAAAGTTCCCGATACAAGTTGTTCTTTTAAAATGTATGTTGGATCCTTATCTTTCCTTTTCCCATGTCCTAAAAATAACAACCCTTGCATGTTGGGTGGTGTGGCTGTGGGTGTGGGGGGGGTGTGTGTGTGTGCATGAACATCATTGTAAGACTTAACAGAATCAGAGAGAGAAGAATGTTTGTCACATATGAAAAGCAGCACCAATAATTATTCAATGAATTTAGAAATCAACTCCAGCAGTGAAGTATATGAGATTCCTGCTGATAGTGGTCATCTGAGAAATAATGATTTATTGCTGTTCAGTGCATGCTTACTTATGTGGATACAATTTTCCACTAAGAAATCAAAACAAAATAAGAAGCCCAAACATTTGCATGGTTCCTTCAAAGAGACTGGGAAATAAATTGAATACTAATAAGTATGTTTAGCACAGCTGATTTAGTCCATGTCCATGAAGCGTAAAACATGCAAAAACCCTAATGTAGTCAAGTTAACTTTACATATTTTTTGTAAATGGGTTAAGAAATAAGTACTCTTCTACACAAAATTAGAGGGAGAGTCTATAACATTCATTTTTTGAGAACATTCTTACTGCTTGCTATTACTTATTTTAACCTCCATTCACAACTTCATTTAATTGAATGCAACTACTTTTGATTTACAGCAAGGTAATCAGACTCTACATGTGAAATTTTAAATCAACTCTGATGGCTTAAAAGAAAAAAAAAAATAAAAAAAAAAAAGTCAAACTTTCAAATCCAGTCTTTCATTTTGTGCCTTCAACCTTATACATATTTGATGGCTGGATCTGTGCAAGTGGTGTTCCCCAGGGGTCAGTACTGGGTCCAGTCCTGTTCAACATACTCATCAACGACCTGGATTGAAGGGGTAGAGTGTACCATCAGCAAGTTTGCTAATGACACAAAACTGGGAGGGGTGGCTGACACACCAGAAGGCTGTGCCACCATTCAGCGTAACCTGGACAAGCTGGAGAGTTGGGCAGAGAGAAACCTCATGAAGTTCAACAAGGGCAAGTNTAAACATGAGGAGGAACTTCTTTCCTTTGAGGGTGGCAGAGCACTGGAAGAGGCTGTCCAGAGAGGTGGTGGAGTCTCCGACTCTGGAGACATTCAAAACTTGCCTGGACATTATCCTGTGCAACCTGCTCTCGGTGAACCTGTTCTGGCAGGGGGGTTGGACTAGATGATCTCCATGGGTCCCTTCCAACCCCTGTGATTCTGTGATCCGAAACTGTGTGTTAGCATATGCATGAAAAGCAGCCAGGTACCACAGTAATATAGTACCTAAGAATATGCAGCATTGTACCCCACAGACTCATCATAAACATGACTGGGAGACTGGATTACTCAAAAAAGAAGTGGAATGCCCCCCTCCCAAAGCATTATTTGATCTTTTTTTGGCAGAGTACTACAAGACCTAATAGATTTAATTCCAGTATGCTGTGCATTATGCACAGTTCTAAATCATTAGCAGGGTCAGAAATCTTTGCAGCCAGCACCCTATAAACCAAACAAACACCACTGTCCCCCAAAACCCCATGGTAATAATAATTAAAGAAAGCCTTTCAAGACATTGAGTGAACATTAAACCAGTTAAAATTAAATGCATTCCTATTGTGAGCAATAGTTTTGCAGTACTATGAAATAAAGGTAAAGTGTCGCCACTGATTTCCTGCATCAGTTCTCTGGGGGCTACATCCATGAGGGAGGAGAGGAGAGGCATAATTCCTGCTGCTTTTTTCTACACTTAAGCAATAGTATCACCATATCTGGCTCTCTTCAGTAGCCCCAAAACATTATCCATAAGTCTAAGGCTCCTGTTTAACTACAAAATGAACATCTGAACCAATAAAAATAAAGTAAGTTTTCAAGAAAAAGAGAAAAGCAGTGAGAAGCTGCATTGGTTTTCGTCTGTAATGCTATTTCTGTAATTTTATGTGGTTAACCTATATGGTAATAAAATAACCTTAACTTTTTTTCTTTTAAGCAGATCTGCCTGTTCTTCAGGTTGTTTTACAGAAAAAGAAATCCAAAAGCATTGTCTTAATGGCAATGCTTGGATTAAAGATTTTTAAAAAGAAACCAAAAACCTCCAAACCTTTGCCTGCAGATGCGATTGAACATCCCCAAAGCTGGCAGAATTAACAATTCTAAAAATGTACAGTAATGCCAGATGCTGCAGCCAGTTGTTGTTGACTATTTAAAAAAAAAAATGTAAATTTGAACACATCCTGACAGTATGATGCTCTCTTACAACTCTTATGTTTCTTACAGAGTTCCAGCTGGAAAATTATAACCGGAAGACATCTGTCCTTATATCTTATATTCCAAAAATCCATAAAGGACAAGCTTTTTATCAGACTGGTGAGAGCTTTTTGTTGAAAATATAATTTCTCAGATAATCAATTATCTATCCAATTAGATAGCTTTTTGAATAAATCCATCTTTTCAAAAAAGGGAATAACAACTCCTCAGCCTCCCACTAATATCCTACAAATATCCTAATCAGCTTCCTACACTCATACATGCTCTGTGAAGCAAAAGCCTGATTGGGTCTCCTTGTAATTGTGAGCCTAACTTCATCTAATAGCTCTTGCTAAGTAACAAGCTTACCAGATATCACATGAAAATTATGGCACCAAGTTGAATACATACTTTGTACTACTCCTGAATGAATATGAATGCCTGTTTAACTTTACTTAGCACTTGATCCTGATTCCATTCAGCTCACAGAAGAAAAACTGTCCTTGATATTAATGCAGCAGAATCAAGTCAGTAGGCACGTAACCCACTCAATTTCTGCAGAATACTCAGTTAAGAGTATTTAACTCTAGTTAAATAGATGCCTATGTGCTCCTAAAATTGGCTTTAAATATTTTAAATTCAAGAACCAAATATTACATGGTGAAAGATCACGTCCTTCCGATTCGGCTGTCATGGAACTGTTGACAGGCTTGAGTCAAGGAAAGCTGAGGTGTCTAGGACCTTCCCCTGCAACCACCATGTTGAAGAGAGTAGATATTCTGTACAATGCTAGAGAACACAAGGCAGGATGAATAAAACACTTTATGAGTGAGACAGTGAACCTCTAGATGATCTCCAGCCATTCCTTCCAACCTAAGGCTTAAGCCCAGGATACCAATTGTCTTTTTGAAACTTAAGTAAAAAGATCTAGATAGCTCCTAGTATGAACCCACAAAAGAGAACTGGTTGTTCAAGAGAACCTTACAAAGCCAGAACAGAACTGTGCATTTTGAAATCCGATTTGTTTTATTTATGCAGTCCTCCATGAAACATAATTCTCTGTGAAGTCCTAGGTACATAAAATTTTTACACTTCCAATTGAGATGTAAACAATGAGGAATGGACTTAATTCTGCTCACAGTTGTATTGCAGGTTACCTACCTGTTCCCCTCCTCAGTTAAAACTGCATACATACGTAAGAGAAACTCACAAGTTAAAAGACTTTTGATGATCATTTTAGCTTTAAAATTCACCACAGAAGTAGTTTTTCTTCTATACAACACCCTTCAAAATCTTCCAGACATTTTTATTAAATAGAAGTCTTGCTAAACCTCACGGTCAGATGTTAGCTACTTGTACTCCATCAGTAATTGCACTTTCGACGGTCAAACAGCAAAAAGTCAACCAGTTGCTACTTTATTCCACTTCCTCAAAACAGATGAAAAAAAATATTGCAGTGGTAAGCACAAAAAAGCAGCATTTGAATTTTAACTGGAATGAGTAAGGTCAAAATGATCTGTGCTTATGCAGCCAAGTCTAGTAACATGGGGTATGAAATGACATTGGGTGAGTATTCCAAGAGTTAATGAATACCAAGGGGGACACAAATAAATTTATGTTGGTATTTTGATGGAGAATTTGAAAGAGATTAGGTTCATGGCATGCTCCTGAGGGAACCATGACTAAGATAAGAAGTATGAGCTATGAGACTTCATTTCTGAGAATTACTTAGAAAATAAATAAATAAGCAGCCATGGAAGTTTTGATGACTGGCGTATGGAGACTTATACCTGGCTTGCAACCCCTTGGGGAAGGGTTAAAAAAGAGAGTCCAAGAAATAATGATTTCCAAGCAAAAATAAGATATATTGAAAATGATTAAATAGAAAATACAAAGTGGGGTGGTGGAAATGAAAACAAGATGATTGCAGAGAACTACAGAAAAACAGCAAATTGTAAACAACACATTTAAACCTTTATGAAGATAGATCCATTGAAGTCCTTGGTATCTAAATGTCATTGTTCTATTTTTAGGTGCCTGGTATTTAACACAAAATATGACCTGTACTAATTGATATTTAACTACCGTATTCAATTTGTAAACATGATATAAAGGAAAAGACAAGATGAATGCTTTATAGACATTAAGAAGACAGCATCGGCAAGGACAGTGATGAAAATTGGAAGGGTTTAGTCTACATCCTCTGAGATAGCATACTGTACACATCAGTCCCTCAATGTCTGTTTCACTAATTTGCATGAGCACTATAATTGACAGCTTGTTAACAGCTTATTAGGGACTCTGAAACCCTGTAACAAACACCACACACAAAATAACAGAGTGGACAGAGACTCCAGTCATAAATTCTGTTTTAACAATCCCAATTCAAACCCACAGGTCAAAAACCGCATCTTGATTGCATAACAAATAATTATGATTGGGCTGGGGCTAGAAAAATCTGCAGATACTAGAGTAAGAAAATAAGAAGAGCCACACCAGGTCAGACAAATGGCCCATCCAGCCTAGTTGCTTGTCTCCAACGGCAGCAAGCACAGTGATAGCTCCCACGTGCTCTCTCAGCCTCAAGCAATCTGCAGCCCTGGGACTGCCTAAGCCAGGAGTGGTGTTTCATGTTTAATAGCCACTGATGGATTTTCTTCTGCTACGAATCTCTCTAAATGTATTTTGAACCTCTGTAAAGTCTGAGCACAATTAAATGGTTTAAAATATCTTGCTATCGCCAATCTTTCTGTAGATATTACCCAAATGCTCATTTTTGGGGGGTAAAATAAAAAACCAAATAAATTAATATGCAAGCTGCAACTAATTTTTCTGCATTTCTAAATATAATGTAGTTACGACATGGCCTTACCGCAGTCTACAACGGAAAATGTTTATTAGCAGGAATTGCAACCTATCGCATGAAAGACAATAACAGCATCATAACACATAGAGAAAGCTATTTGTATTTTCTGGTGAGGGAGTACAGAGCTACTGAATGTTGTCCTTACTTCTCTTAGGATGAAAGCCTTATTATAAGCTCATTTCAGTTGAACAAATCTCTCTGGGCTCCCTGCTGAGCAAGGCATTTAAACTTTAAAGCTAAAGGCATTCATTTTCCTTTGCTGACAGTGAAAACCTTACTGCACAAGCTCCACGATGCACATGGAAGCTTTTAGATCGCTCAGTGGCAGAATGCATTAAGGCATTTAGCTGCTTACTGCGTTTCTCTGCAGTGAACGGACATCAAAGGCATTCATTTCCACGGGTAGCAAGAGTGGACTCTTCAGTGCAACTGTCGTTATCCCGCTCAGGTTTAAGTGCTCTTTAGATTCCAAATACAGAATACGGTGACAAAAAATTCTGGGCAATATTTTTCAGATCATCCTGACTTGCTGTTATTTCTGAGGAGTATTTAGCATAGTGGTCCAGGCACTGGAGAGCTGAGAGGCCCTTCTCTAGGTCAAGGCACAGAATATCCATCAATATGGAAAAGATGCATGTTACAGAACGACAGCTTCCTATTTTTCACTGTTCATGTTCCTAACAGCTTCTACTAGCAAAGCTTTTTTTTTTTGTTTTCTTTTGAAACAAAATAATGATTTGCTTATTCCAGCTGGTGATCTCTGTCTATGAAAAGTTACTGTCAAACACAAATATTCAAAAGCCTGACTACACACTACAAGACGGACCAAACACTTTTGTATACACACTTATAAGCAAGATCTTAAATGCTTATCTTCTTATGTATTGGGTGACTAAGAGATCAGAGCTGAAGTTTAATCACTCCAGTTCATCCAAGTGTAACATGTCCTCAGATCAAACACCCAAATCATAAAAACTCCCTGCCACACACAGCAAGGCAAATAAAAATTAAAATTATTTTTATCTCATGTATCACTTCAATTTTACATAGCTTAAATGTTGGATCTAGTCCTACACTTGCCACTACTCACTGTAATCAACAGAAATTTGTTTTATTTCACTAAGGGGAGCTTTTGATCATCTGTTCTCAGAAGAAGCTTCTTCTATTCTAATACCCAAAAAAAGTCTTTTTAAATAATGATGCTGTAATAATTTGTAAATAATTTGCTGATATGGCAAAAAGAATGACACAAAAGAAATATTATGTTGTCTGTTATCATTTGGGGTGGTGGTGGTGTTTGTTTAATTAGGCTTTTTTTAAACCTATTCACAGTTTACTGTTGCAAATAAGCATGAGAGTAACTTAATACTAGTTGTTATCAGTATGTAGATCAGGAAGATTAGGAAATTACTGTGTGACTGTAGCGTTTGTTACCTAGAATGCATGCAGGTAGCAATACAGAGCTCACAACGCTGCAGGAATAAAGCAGGAGAACAAGCCAAAATCTCGCTGAAACCTGGACTGATTGACATCTGAAGAGCTAAATAGATGCAATAATTATGACAACACTAGCTTACCAGACTATATTTTTTAATATATCTATGACAAAGGTAAAGGCAAAACACAAAACAAAAGCAAAACACCAGCAACCACCACCATTATTATTAGGTCACAACTTCAGGGAAGATTCTGTCTAGGTCAGTCCAAAAGAAGACATAGCCCTAAGAACCCATTTTGTTAGTTGACAAATACTTTATCTTAGTCTACAGAAATATGAATGTATGTTACTAGCCTTTAAATGTATGAATATTTGAGCTATTTTATATTGAAATCAATGGACTATTTGCTTAAACTAAAGAACTGTATAAATAGCTTTCTTAATTAACACCAGGATTAACAGTAGTATTTAGCACTTTACTAATATTAAGACTTCTACCAGTAAAACAGCAAAATTGTTGGCAGTTCATGTTACTGAAAACTCTGGTGAGGACATTTTTTTTATGACTACATTATACTACACACTTTGCTTAATGTATTAACTCTAAAAATGAATATATATGACTCAAACGTAAGATTTTAAATGAACCTAATAATTAAATGAAGACAGAAAATCTTAAGTGGAAGGAACAATTCAATCTTCATTAAAAAACAACCAATCAAGAGTGGGCTTCAACTGTGGTAAGAAAGAGTCAAATTAAACATTAAGAAAAACTTTCTAATGACAAAGACAGCAAAACAGAAGAACAGATGACTCGAAGTGGCTAGGTCTTCATCATGCGTATAAATGGATAAGCCTTGCCTATGGCCTAAGTAACCTTTAGAGGTCTGCTTCAGACTACAGCTATGAAAATGTGAATGTGAAATTCTTTTATGAAAATGAAAAATTGCATTTTTTCTTAAAGCTGCCTAACAACATTCATAAAGAACAATCTGCTGGAGCAGACACGAAGACAAAAGCAGTTCTGCTATCTGGGCACTAGGTAGCAAATACAGAAGCCTGAAGAATCATCTCCAGCACCTATGTACCAGGAAGAGATCCCAGGAGGGATCAAAAATTACATAGTGGTTACCTATAAAATTAAGAATTCCTTTTACAGCTCATCATATAACTACGAAAAATACAACTGAGTATTTCATGCTTTTCCTTATCTTTACAAGAGTTTTAACTGACATAAACAACATTAACAAAAATGACTTAACACTCTGCTTTACAAAGCTCAACAAGAATTTTAGTCTGATGCAAAGATTACATATTCATAGTACCACTGATATACCATTTATTAGGCTCACAAAAAGAATGAGTTAACTATACAATCTGTTGTCTTTTGGTGTAGTCCGCTTGCTTTTATGTTCAGGCTCTGTCTGTTACTACTTTGAAAATGTTTTTGTAGAATTGGCTTTACTGATTAAGAATATTACAGAGAGAGCCAACCCACAATATGGTAAATGTTAGAGTGGCAAGATTTTAAAATTAAATGCCAAGTGTCCAGCAACTAAGCAGGGCAAGCTGAAAAGAGTGGGAATTGCTACGACATTGGCTGGGAGTCAATTTTTACATGCTGATTACCTACTGTAACTACCAGCAATTTTGATGGTGTTTGGCAATCTTTATTTTACTTACAAATATTTGCATAAAGGCAAAATAAGACATTTTAAATAGCCTCAAATCAGTTGTAAGAATAAAAACCAGCTGTATTTACTGTCCTCCTATAAAGGCACTGCTGCTGTACCAAAAGCTGTGATGCTCTGTAACTCCTGAAATTGTGATACAAGATTGCATTCACTTTTATCTTACCCTAAGTAATACTATTTTCTACAACTGTAAAGAAACTGCACTATCATATACTATGCACTATCGTATCATAATCTATTTAAAAGAACTGGCACAGCTACAATAAAAGTCATCCTTTTCTGTAGCTTGTTCTTTGCAAATCACCCAAATGCTAGCAGTTGAAGAGAGCCTTTGATTTCCTTTCATGTTGGCACTGTACACCCCCTCTTGTTCGATACACACATATCCCTCAACTTCTGTCAAAAGCAAGAACAAATTCCTAACCAAAACTGAAAAGTCCTTGGCTTTTCAAATGACTATAAATTGCATGGCTAAGTGCATATGGCCACAGGGCTGTCACAGTTACTTTTCTTGACAATTCATCATAGCATACTAATTCTGTAATATCATTACTGTGTCTCTTCTCACTGTACTGATCCAGCCAGTTAATTTAATCAACTAATAATAGATTCAGAAATGGATGCAAAGGGCCCTAGCACTTCAAATTATATTACTAGAGATGCACAGCAGTGAAAGCAATGTATTCTGCACTTGCCATTAAATATAACCCCAGTAAGTTATATTCTTCTGGTAAGTTGGAGATTTTCCTTTAAAAGGACAAGAAAAAAATATTTGTAGAAGTTCAAAAAAGGTCTTTTTCAACAAGATTTTAAAAGTAGTTTATTTCACACTAAGCATAACTTACAATTACATTGCACTAATGTGAAGAAAAAATATAAACAACTATTTAATCAATTATCATAATTACTGCAGTTAAGTTTCAAAGTAAAAAAACACTGCAGGAAAGAAATATATATCTGTAGTGGAAGCTAAAGGTGTACAATTAACTGCAAAGTGATCCATTCAAAAATGGACAATTAATTTTATTAAATTTTAATCTTCTCTGAAAATGTCAATGATGATTAAAAACATTATTCTCTAACATCTCAGTCCATTTTGCATGTCAAGAAGACTAATACTTAAACTTTGTATGACAAAAAAGGAAGTAACCCAAAATGTAGGCAAAACTAAAATGCAGACTGCACCCAATTTTTTCTTCTAGAACACTGACAATCAAAGCAGCACCCCGTGAAATTTTCGAGTATGCAACACAGACTCTGATGTGATATCTGCTCAATTCAGCTAAGAAATCTACACAATCCAAAGGGCACATCCTGCAAGATGCCACAGACCTAATGTGGGGGTAGGCATACTTCATGGAAGAATTCTGAGACACGTATATATGTGTGCATGTGCGCAAGTGTACCTAGTACACCTATGTGTATGTGCAAAGCAGCTGTATCCTTCATCACCAAGGTATTTTTGCTTTGCTCTGCTCACAAGCTGCGGAGCAGACCTCTCGCGCAGGACTGCGTGGAGGGTAGCACTAACTGCGTGGGGGGCTGTTCCCCGGTCCTGGCAGCGAGCGGGGACTGCACTCACCTGAAGCCGCCGGCTGAGCTGCTTTAAGTCCCGTTTGAACTATTGGAGTGTTAAAAACAACAAGGATGCCACTCTGGATACGGTGTACTGTGAGGAAATCATGTTCAACAGACCTGATTTCAACCCCCACGTAGAATTTTCTACTGAAGATTAAATCGAGATGAATTGCCAATGTCAATCCAATTAATCCTTTGGGGAGCTTAGACTAAAGTCAATGAATCTCTTCATATGCTGAGGCATTTTGTCTACTGGGGCTCAAAACAAGGCAAAAGTGTGTTTCGTGATGTAAACAGAGTTAATTTTGGCAAAACTCAGAGAGCAAGGGTGATAGAGATTTATAGACTTACTCTCTGGCCGTGATGCAGGAAGGCAAATGTTTAACATTTTAAAAGCGATTAGAGGCCTCCAAAATGCCATGAATCTTCTGTACCTGCCAAAGCACTTTCCCTGAAATTAGGGTGCCTGAATTCAGACTTACATTAAGGCCAGACTAAATACATATTTCTTAAAACACATTATGCAGAGATCACGGCGTACTCTCTCTTTACGGTGTCCAACGTCACTTGTTACTAAGCATGATTCAAATTATGCCTACCTAGTCTAAAAGCAAGGCATCTGCTTGAGTACCCTAATCTAACAAAACAAATAATTTTCCTTTCATCAATATACAACAGCTTTGTTCACTACTAGGAAACGTTAGGTGGTGAAGTATTGAGTGCTATGCATTTTACGCTTAAATCAATGTACTGTCTTGCAGTTATGCCACCTAATGTGTTTTTAAGCCATGCGCTACAGAAATCAATGTGGTTCTTATTTGATATTCAGTGTTAAGTTCAGCCTCATAAATTTAGAATTGCACTCTGTTATTTTGATGGTTATGTATTAACCATGTCCTGTAAGTTTTATGATTTTATATTCAGACGTGTGGTAAATCACGCCAGTTATACACAAATGGCATTCGGTGGCTTATTTTTACTGTCCATTCTGAAAGAGAAAGAAAAGGATGATTCATTTGACCTATCGGGGAAGAAAAACACGGTATATGAGATAAATTTCAGAAGGTGTATCAGTAACAAAATTAGGCTCCATAAAATTTAACTGAGTCTTTTCTGAGACAAACTGATTTGCAGCAGATAAATGTGTTTGATATACTTCATCTTACCAATATTTTACACTGGAACAGACACAGAACAGTTGATCATTCTTTGTAACACATCTAGCAGGTGCTATGCTATTGTCTAGAAATCAAATGCGACACTGTAAATATTTTCTTCTAAAAAATTCGTATACAGAATAAAAACCAAGCCCTTTCCCAGCAACTTCTAAGATGTTTTAATAATGCAAAAACTTTTCTTACTTTGGGGTTTTTTTTTAAAGTATCTAAATAAACTTACTCTTGTACAAGAAGCCAGAAAACCAGTGCTCTGCAAGGCATGCCTTTTTCTGTAAGTAGAAATTTTATTTTCCTTCCAATTTACAATTTAATTTCTTGTCACAAAACAAACCACAGGTTCCTTGAACACATGGCAATATGGAGATTTTTTGCTCACTTCATTAAATATGTCTTCTCTTCAGCATTTTATACCGTATTTTTTCATACAATGGTAATGTCACTGCTTATTCAATACATTTCAAAACAATTGTCATCTGTAGTTCATTTGAGAATTGTTTTTCCCTTCATCATTGTACTGGTTTTGGCTGAGATGGAGTTAATTTTTTTCATAACGGCTCGTAGGGTGCTGTGTTTGGATCTGTGGCGTTGATAACACAGGGATGGTTTAGCTTTTACTGCACAGCGCTCACACAGCGTCCAGCCCTCCTCTGTTTCTCCCACTGCCCCACAAGCGAGCAGGCTGGTGGTGCACAAGGAGCTGGGAGGGGACACGGCCGGGATAGCTGTCCCCAGCTGACCAAAGGGATATTCCATACCATACGATGTCATACTCAGCAATAAAAGCTGAGGGAAGAAGGAGGAAGGGGAGGACATTCAGAGTGATGGCGTTTATCTTCCCAAATAACCATTAGGCGTGATGGAACTCTGCTGTCCTGGAGATGGCTGAACACCTGCCTGCCCGTGGGAAGCAGTGAATGAATTCCTTGTTTTGCTTTGCTTGTGCGTGCAGTTTTTGTTTTACTTACTAAACTGTCTTTATCTCAACCCATGAATTTTCTTACTCTTCCCCTTCTCTCTCCCCATCCCACCTGGGGGCAGTGAACGAGCAGCTCATGCCCCAAACAGTTACAAACCAGCCTCACACACCACTGAACTGACCAGCACCACCAGATTTTCCCAGTCCGGCAAATTTCAAACGATGAGCCAGCAGCGAGACAGTGTAATGCGCTTAGTGACAGAGGACACTACAGTTCCACCAGACTTCCTATATTGTCTTCCACTTTCTCAGGTGAAATCCTGAAACTAAAATCCTCTTTCATTTTCCAAGAGCCGTTAAAGAGTGAAAAGGCCATTTAACATCATGGTGTGCAGCACTGTAATCTTTGTATTTAATGTCACTACAGCTTAAAAACTAAATGGATAAGAATCACAGGGAAGATTGTGTGTTTCTCCTGATAGCAATTCAAATTACAGAAAATAATCTGACAGTATCTACGGTGTAATCCAGCAGAAAAACAAGAAAGCCTTTCTTTAAAACTAGTAATGTATATGCTGGGCATTTGCATGGATTCCTGTCTAATCATACCTCAACAGTTCATTGCTATAACAGAATAAAAAGGCATTAATTTATGTCATCCCAATGGATGGAGCGTCCTGATGCTGAGGGAGGAGGCATTGTACTCATCTGCCCACAGTTTACCTTGGCAAAGTTTCATGGAGTTAAGCCCTATATTTTCTGAATTCCATGTTAGATCTATGTCCCAGTATATGCTGCACTGTACAGTTCAGAATTAGCCTCGCCACTACGGTAATAAAACCAAAACACACATGAACCATGGAATTATGAAATGAGGCACTGCCAAAAAACTGCATTTTGTTGTGCACGAGTTAGAATAGGCAAGTGAGCTCAGTTTATCAGGCCTCACATTTTATACCAACTTGGTCTCATTTTTGAACTCATTTTCACTAGTTGCTTTTGTTAATAAATACAGAATGACTGCACAGGTCTAATTTGGGTGAGTTAAGAATCACAAATAAGGCAACTTTTATGTGGCCTTGCTAGAGGAAGGCAATAAAAATTTACTCTGTTTCTGCCTATGTAGCCTTTGCCTATGCACTGGGATAACTACTACATACGAGTCCTGATGCAAAGAGTTCTTTCAGTACAACTTCTGCCAACTACAACTGCAAACGTCCTATGGCAGGAGAATCATTATTAAGGCTATTCTGAATTATTGTGAAGCTAAAATACAGTTTATGCTATGCATGATTAAAATACGTTATGGCATTTGATTTTTTGTGCTTCTCCTAGCAAACTATCATCATCTGGTGCTAGGAATTAAAACCAAATTCTCCTGGGGACAAGATCTATCTGTTCTAGAAGATGAACCAGTGCAGAGAGCTCTGTAGTTTTGGAGGGCCATAGGTCCTTCTTCTCCTTTCAGAACAGCCATCAAAGATTATCAAGTGCACTGTACGCACAGAGAAACAAACCCAACAATTGTTAAGGAATTCCAAATGACTAATAAGGAATATAATCATACTCAAATTAGATGCTATACAGTTTATATATAGTGGTACTTGTATTCTTATATGGTTTTTTTTTTTTTTAAAACATGATGACATGCTGGCAAGCAAAATTAGATGCTCCTACCTTCCAATTTTTACTATAATCCCGAGTCCTGATTTCCTCTGCACAAACCACATATAGATTTATATTTTGACAGTAGGAAGTGGGAAATATTTATAGCTAAAGAGAAGGAAAAAGAGCGCTACAAAGTATGTTACATAATAATTATCTCTCTCTAAATGAGAAATGTTTTTATTCATCTTATCTGGTAAGCTGAAGGAGTTCACTGTCACAGTCACTTATGGAAAGGATTCCCTGGAACTGAAGCAACTTGGTGGTGGACTAAAGCCCACAAAACAGTATCACGAGGACTGTGACAGTTTTCATTTGAAGAAAAACTTCATTCTATGTTAACAGCTAAGGTCAATGTCCAGCTAAAAGTCATTTTGTAGAGACACAGAAATGAGAGAGAGGGTAAGGGAGGGAAGAGAGACCATAATATGGAAACATAACTTCATTAAAAACATTAACCTACAGGGTCCATTTCTCATGGATTCCTTCAGCAAAAAAGTTTCTGGGCAGGTTTCACTGATGCACCAATAGCCATGTTTTAACAACCCAAGGGGAGATATAAAGGCAGCAGACTCTTGCAGGATAAAAAGAAAATCTGTGCAGCATGTTTCCAATTTTGCTATAGTGGCAGGGGAAGAAAACCAATAAACCAACAAAACAAACAGCAGCAATAAATAAAAAAAAAACCCAAAAACTTCCAAATCACAAACTTTGCTGAATGACCTAGCCCTTCGCAAACCAAGAAACCAAACTCTCTAGGAAAGGGTAGGGCTAGAACAGATCAACATGGTGACTTTCATGGAGCAAAGGAATATAGGTCAGACTGCACAGAAAAATGAAGAGAAATGACTCCTCTCTACTCCCACTCTGGATTACACCTGCCCAGTGACTGGCAGCAAGGACCAGCTTTTAAGGAATCATCAGGTGACACAGACTTTGCACCCAAGAAGGAGAGGTGGGAAAAACACAATCAAGGAACACGCTCTGTTTGCTAGCAAGGCAGAGCAGGGAGATGCTCAGAAAACCTCGTTCCAGGTATTCTCTTATCATTTTCTCTGAAGGAGGAAAGGAAAAAAAACCCTCCACTACCACCAGACTCTTCACAGCACACCTATGCCTTAGTATTAGCACCACAGTGCAAAGGAGCCCTGGCTTCCACCGGTATCCTTGCACCTACAATAGGACACCGTTTCAACACTTGGGCATTTGTATACAATGTTAATTTATATATCCAAGGTCATTAAAACTTGCTTCTGCCGTACATACCAGTGCATTGCATCCATCTTCGTAATCTCTGCATCTCACTGGCAGAACACTGTGCTTTAAAATCTGCAATGTATTTTTTTCTGAAATGTTCTTCCTGCCTACCACAGGAAAAGATTTTCCAGCAGCCATTAGCTACAGCCATTTTCACATCTCATTTTAACAAGCTATAAAAGCAGAACAACATGCCAATTACATGAAATAAATAAAATGAGTGGGTACAAGATGGCTAAGAAAACCTCTTGCACTGCATATATTTGTTACAGAGTGTATTAGGGTTTCACTAATGCATTTATAGTCCTGCAGAACAGTCTGGCACATCTGCATCTTCAGTACAACAGAACAGCAAAGACAATACAATCCTCAGAGAATTTCTATTTGAAATAATTTTAGATCTGTTTTATGTATACCAAGGAAGCTGCCAGTCAATCTGATCTTCAAACACGCTGAACTCCACAGAGAGAACTCTGGTAAACTGCAGACTGTTCACCTAAATGCATTT
Source organism: Burhinus bistriatus (assembly GCA_013397275.1). Classification (NCBI taxonomy): domain Eukaryota; kingdom Metazoa; phylum Chordata; class Aves; order Charadriiformes; family Burhinidae; genus Burhinus; species Burhinus bistriatus. The sequence continues at coordinate 192,345 of VYXH01002751.1, forward strand.
ATTTTAGCAACATGAAAACTAGTTGCTGCATTTGGCTAATAATATGTTGCACATTTGGAACTTTGTTAAATACCTTAATTCTGTAGCAGAGAATAAGGCAGTTAATTTACGCAAAAGGACACAGAGGTGAATTTTATGTCTACATCTCAGAACAAAATAAGTAAATTCACTGAACATATGGCTTATTAAATTTAATAGTTCCTTTCCAAGATGATTCTGATTGCCATGTTTTGAAAGACAGGATTTTAAAAAAAATTCTTTTGGATATTTGCCGTTAAGCAGATATGCCATCTGTCTCCCCAAACGAAAAGAAACTCAAGACTTTGATTACTATTTTCCTAACCAAGATATAGGGTAATGTATTTCTAGTACACTGATTAACTAGATCTGACATCACATCTTGGACCTGTTTATTATTCTTTTTCAAAGAACTACCCACATACATGCACAAATGTACGACATGATATATGATGAGAGAACCATAAGGAAGCACCATCACCTCTTGCATCACTTTCAAGCACTGTTGGTGACACTGTGTTAGTCAAATAGGCATTTGTATTTTCACTCAAGTTTTAAGAAGACAGATGTCTAAAGCATAACACTCCAAAGTGGACTTCAAATTTCTGTCATAAAATGCTCACGTTAAAAAAGAAAATAAAAAAAGGAAGCCACTCACAAATTTCATTATAAAAATACATACGACAAATAAGATGCTGGACTGAGCAGATCACACAAATTCTGTATATCAAGGGAAAAAGTCTAAGCCTGACAGTATGCCAAATTCTTGCAATTTGCATATTTTATACTTCAAATCCTCAGAAGTCTAACTCATTTTTCCTGTCTAGTTATTTTCTAGGGAAATCTTTTTTGCTAGTAGCCTTTGAGCCAACACAAGCAGTAACTCACCTGTGTCTGAACCAAAACGATTCTTTCCTTCCCACTGATAAATGTATAGATTATACATCTACTTCTTAAGTCACCAAGTACCTCTTTCAAATCCAGCATGAAGTGGGAGAGAAGCCCTGGCGTGGCAATCAATGTACTATTGGCCCCTAATCAGTCATAGGGGCCAGTAAGATAACACAGCTATCGCTACGGCAGAAATACTGTACGGTTAGGTCCTGACTCAGAAGGTGAATATCACTGTTCATTTAAATCACGTAAAGCTTCAGTTGGGACTCTGGGGCATATTATGTTCAGCACTTTACAACAGAGCTGAACAAAAATAAATCCTATATATAGTCAAAGGCATGGCAGAAAACCACAAGTGGCAAAACCCCAAAAATAAATAAAAAACAGGTTTCATCACCCAAGTCCTATGTACACTATGGAACTGATTTATTGCTGCAACACTTTTCTGCTGTTTTAATAGCTGTATTAATCAAAGTAGGTTTTGAACCAGAGCATGACTCCTAACTCATGCTCCCTCAAGCAGTGACATGTCCATGTGGGGCTGCCCTCCGTGTTACCATCGCGTGGCAGGACAGCACAAGGCAGCCGTAGGCAGCTCTAATAGCTCCCTTTTCTGTACACTATGGACAGAAATGGGTTATATGAAGGTTGCAATGATGTAAAAAAAAAAAAAAATTGTTTTAAAAGTTGCATTTTAGGCTAATCTTTTTTAAATTCTCTTTTGTCCTGGGGCAAAATGGGGGAGATAAAGTTACTTAATTTGGTTCCCACCCACAAGATCTCTGCAGGGGTGGCCTGCCCTCAGCAGTGGAGAGCGTGGGGGAGCTCAGCCACTAACTCAGCCCTTGGTGCTGACATAAGGCTGGTGAGCACCAGCTCTGCAAGTACATAGTGACGATCAAGAACTAAATGTTTACTGTTAATGAGTATCGAACTAGTAGAGTCTTGTTTTGAACTTCCAAACTGGCCCATCTTTCAAACACTCCCCTGACTGGTAAATAAGCATTCTTCAGCTGACATGCAGTTTCAACACAGAAGGCTGTTTGCACCGGGAGTGCAGCAGTTGCAGCGGGGAAGTGATGGTCACCACAGCTCAAACCAGTACAGACTATGCAGGAACCTCTCTTTTAACGCAGAACAAGATAAAAAGAGACAAGGTGCAGCACAACACTGGGAAAGCCTCAGCCAAGGGGCTGCGCAATCCCATCACCCCATCAAAGGCCATCCTTAACTGGGACATAAAAAGCAGAAATGCTTGGAGGCTCACAAGACACTGCTTTACCTTTGAATCGAGCACACTGTGCGAAGCCAGTTCATATGCTACCTCTTATGGGGCTGTGTGAGAGTATGCCTGGGTAACAGACAATAAGCCTCCCGTAACAAAATTACCATGAGATAGTTTTTCTTCCAAATACTTGATTTAGAGTATGAATCAGTACTCAAGCACATGTTCAACCTACATGATGATCTTGCTATTGCTAAATAAAGGCTGCTTGGCAAGGGCTGTATATTATCTCTTTAATAATAGCAGCTGAAATAAATTTACCTAACGGGATGGATCTTTCATAGAAATTCTTGTACAAAATTATCAGGATTCACTTACCAAACTTTATGTTTCAATAGCATAAGAAAAAGTCTGTAAAAAATGCTGCCTCTATGATTTCAATTCCTCAGACTTCAGAAACTCTAAAAGATGAGTCAAGTATTTTGAGACCATCAGTATACAGAACTAATTTCATCAGTTTTGCAACCATTTTACAGACTGATGAATACTTTTTTGTGCACAAATAAACAGAGCGTGGAGCTCAGTACTGCTAGAACCGTGCACGTTTCTTCTAGGTTCCATATCTACAATCATCACATTTTTATAGCATTGCCATAAATTCACAACTTGCATGCATGCAACCCAGAACTTTCCTTCATTATTACTGATACATCATGATAATGAAGTTACTCTCAACGATTTCTCAAAATCCTTCTTAAAATACCATTAGTATTATTTAATTAAAATTTAAATGGACTTGCAGAACCAAGCTCTTTTGTTTCTAATTCTTGCAAAATTCCTTTGAATGTTAAGATTTACTAAACTTGATTACAACATATTGTGCTTACGTAAGCATCATAACAGCTCACAGAGTTGTGAAATTTAAGTTGCCTTTCATAAATACCTAAAATAGATCTTGAAAAGTCAGATAAACTGCAATGAAGACTATAAATTTAATTATACTGTATCTTTCTTTTGGGCGGGCCGGGCAGGTAAGGCTTATCTACGAACCTCATGTGGAAAGCTACAGTACAAACTCTCCTTTCAGGTTGCTAGCTTTTGTCACAGCTGATCTGTTAGAACAGGGTTCACTATAGTTGTATTCTGATGCAAAAATTATTAGCTAACCAAATGATAAATCATTCACAAATGCATTTTCAGCATGAATTAAGCATGTATGCGCTCACTTAAGAAATATGAAAGAGAACTTATCAAAGTATTAGGTGTTTTGGTCCAGCATCTGCCTTTGGATACGTGTCTCATTGCTATGAAAGTCTGTTGGCTTTTATTAAATAGCAGAATTTTTTCATAATTACAGAATCAAGTCTGTTAGTTATAATTCATGTCAGAAATACGCCACTTATGTTCATACTGATATATGTTAGGTAATTACTTTCAGTTTTAAGAATAACTTTTTTTTTTTAATTTAAAGAAATTACAAGAAGGTATACAGCTTATACTGCATTGAAAGGCTTGAGTGACACCAAAGGCTAATGTCGGCCTTCTGAAAAGTTGCTGCATTACTCCTGATTATTTTATGTCAGTGTTCTAGCATCTCTGCGAATACAAGAAAATATCTGATAAAATAAGGTATTTGTGATCATATCAATAATTTTTCTCATCACGCTCACCCTGACGCAGGTCAGATCTCTTAACAAGGGCATATACTGCAGCACTTGTCTGTCGGTTATAACAAACTTCTGAAAGTATGTCTTTCGGTCTATGTCTATACTAATTTCAAAGTCACTGTCTACCTTCTCTTCTCTCTCCTTGTGCAAGTTTGTACATCTTTATAATAACTTCTGATTAATTTATCACATAGTAAAGATTTTAAAAAATCATTATCCTTTTGATCTAAAAATCCTTATATTTCATCTTTAATATGTTCTTTTGAGAGGATCTTTCTGGAGAAGTTGCCACGTATGTTCTGCTCCTCTGAGACTTAACAGCAGAGCTGAAGTAAGACTTTAGGAGCTTCAAATCACATTTAAAATTGTTTGAAAAGTTTTTGTTTGTTAAAAAAACCCTCCTCTTTCATGCTAAGGAAAACGAGAGCACTATTGCAGTACATATGGCACAAGAAGACTGACAAAAAGGAAATACACAAAACCAATATTTGAAAGAGTCAAAATTTATCACCACAGAAGTGAACTAAAGCATTTCTACATACAGGCGTTTTGCAAACTAGACTCAAATAAGGAGGGAAAAAAGTAGAGAAAAGAAAAATATTGATTTCCTCAGATCGTTTTTCTAAGGTGATCATTATTTCTGTAAGATGATCTGTTCCTCCATTTTTCAAGCCACACAAAGAATTCATCATGCCTAGTAAAAAAAATAACCCTCACTTTCCACATTTATACTGTAATATTCTGGTTTATAAAGACTGCTTTTAAGCCATCACATGTGAAACAAAACTAGGAGCTTATCTGGAACCACATTAAAGTTTTAAGCTCAAGGCACTATGTTATATTAAAAAAAAAAAAAAAATGCAGAAAGGGAGAATAAATGGCCTTTCAGGCAAAGGCTAGTAAATGCCACGATATTTGTACCAAGACTGAAAATAATGGGAGAAAATTATAGTGAAAAATACCACTAAATAAATGAAATACCTTAAAAAAAAAAATTAAAAAAAAAAATAAAAAGGTTGATATAAATTAACAGGGGATTGATTAAAGCCATAGAAAGCATAGAGCTACCAGGTCTAGCTCTTTTACACTTCATCATGTACAATTATTTTTCTCAATGATGCTAACTGTGAAGACCTCAAAATTATGTTCAAATCCTCCCTCCACAATTCCAACCTTCAAGTTAAAGCACTGCAGTACCGATTGCTCCCAGAATGTTTTCTCAGGATCTTTAGCAAAACAGCTGGACTGAGGATAAAATAGAAAACACTGATTATTAACGTCTGCCTGCTGTGGTTACAGGTCAGTCTCCTAATATTTACCACAGGTCTCTTATTTATTTTTTTCTCCTAAAAAAAAAAAAAGCCACTCAAAAGATCATAATTGTAATCACACCACACTGCTTTCATCTGTCCTGATATTTATGGAAGGAAAACATAATTAATTAATTCAAACCACCCAAAAATCTGAAAACATAGGAGAAATTCTGCTTTTAAGTTAATAGAAATGTTCATTTGAAAAGATTAGATGGCATTCTGTCACCTAAGAGAGCCGATACAGTGCTCCATTATGTATCAAATGTCCTTACTTCTGGGTAAGGGCATTAAGTCCACAAATAGAGTCCACAGGGGAGAGGACAATGAGTCCTGATGGTGACAGACAGAGGACAGGCTTGGCGCGTGATCCAATCCCAAAATTTAGGATTGAACTGATGGGTGCCCATCTTCAGAGACTCTTAGGGAAGACAAGTATAGGTCAAGAAATAAAGTATCTCAAAGAATAAAAACTGGCTAAGCATTGTAATAGAAGTGGTCTTGAAGTATGCAGTAATAATCCAGAAAATTAGAGCTGGCAAATTAATCTAGATGACCAAGACTCAAGGAATCTTTGAGCAGCTACCCTGTGACATATTGACAGGACTGGGCAGATAAGGTTTATTATTTCACTATTTAATACTGAATATGCAGAGAACTCCACAAAGGAAGGAAATGAACTGAATTGTTTACATATATTTTAGCTTTAAAAATAACTGTGAAATGCATAAAAATGAGAAAGAAAATAAAACTCCAAATATTTGTGTCTCATTCACAAACATATAACACAAATACAAGTATTCAATTCCTAGACATCTTGTGGCATTCACTGACACATTAACCCCTGCAGGCCAACAGCTTAGAAGGTTTGCTATAGTAAAAGAGGTTATTAAAGTGAACATCAGCATTTATATAGAGATGAAAACCATCAAAACTTACTCTCTGTATTGCTATAGCATGCTTTTGAAAAACAGCATAGACACATGGTTAGTAAAAACATTTTTGACGGCAGGTTACTACTTCCTTGCAAAGGCATGTCAGTTCATTGGCTATACTAAACCTAAGCTTTTGATGAGCTCTCTGCAGCCTCCTTGGACTCCTCTTTCCTTTGCACCTCATGTCCTCCTACTTGTTCTCACCCACTCGTCTTTTCACACTGCAGGTTACAGTCTTCACCTTTACTTTATCCTTCCTACCTCACACCTTCTTCTATGCATTGTACAAAACTGTTCAGAAACAACTTTTTAGGTCAAGTGTTAGTGATGTTATGTTTTACTTAGCAAAAAGAAGTTTAAAATGGTAAAGAAAAAAAAAAAGAGCTACAAAAGAAACTCCACTCTGTTAAGCAATTATATCCATTCCTTTGTTTTGTCCTTATTCACACTGTGCAATATAGCTTAAAGCTACAGCATTATGTGTGAGATATTAAAATAGCATACGACTCCTTAAAAATAGTTTCCCTCTTTTGAAGGAAAACTGGAAAGAGGAGTAACTTGACTGTAATTCATCTTATTTCAAGTTTACTAAACAAAAGTGTTATATGGAAAACTGATAAACCTATTTTTTATCTAGTACCACTCAAGTTTTTTTTAAAAAGAAACATCTTTTTCCCCCAGGAATCATGATTACTCATTCTTACAGCTCAGCATCTGAGGAAACAGAAGCTATATTTTCACTCTTGAACACTAATTTGATGTTGAGAAAAATCCCTTAACCATTTGTGTGAAAAAATCCAACTGCTACCTTTCAATATTTCTGAATGACAGTCATGGCTCTAAGCAAACAAATGATGCTCACATATTGTGCCTTGCCTACAGGCATGTTGTTATAATTGAATGATATTATGCCTTCTTACAAGATGGTATCTCAGTTTCAATAGGGCAAACATGGCAAGGAAGTATCAGTTTCCATAGGCGTTTTGAACTTCCTGGCAAATACAATTTCATCAGCTCCTCCTCTCTGTGCTCCTGGAAAGCCTTAGAGTGACTTGAACAGTCGGCAACTTCTGAGATATCTATAACAATTCAGAAATCACAAAAGCTATTCTTTCCACTGAACTGTTGCTCAGCCGTAAAATCTGTCCCAGACAGAGGTTATCTGAAGGCCCTCAATAATATCAGTGTGGTACTTAATAATTAAAAAGTAAAAAACCTACCAAAACTTCATCTTCTGTCTTAGCCTATAGGAAAAGAAGCTTGATAAGCTCATCTTTTGATTTACCTGGATAGCTACATTGCGTATTTGGGAGCACAGAGAAAATACCAAAGGATGGAAGGTATAAATATGAGTTCATCCTGGATCTAAATACAGTCTAATATACTCTGTGAATGAACTGTATCTGTGATACGTTTCATGAATCAAATAAGTTTCTTAGAGTCCAGCTTGTGTAAATCTCTCTCTCCCAGACCCCTTCACCTGACCACAGATGGATAATCACTGTGCAACCACAGTCTTAGGTGGACAGATACGACACAGAGTACATACAAGCCTAAGGCTCTTACGCATTTTTAGTATTAGGAAAGGGACCTTGAACTGGATGCCTTGAGGAGACTGCACAGAGTATATCACCAACTCCTTCTGCAACTTCATTCACAAATAAAACTGCCTCTTCTTCTGACACCAGTGGTGTTCTGCTGCACTGTACTAAGTATCTAGAAACTTGAGGCAATTTTCTCGGTAAGAAAGGAGTGATGAAGAGTTTGCACACAACTACAGTGCAAGTGGTGTTAGTTAAATGCATTTACGTAACAAACCCAAATGGAAAACGAGGAAACAGCCCCTTTTTAGGACTTGGTGGTTCCAACTGCTGCTTGATTTTCTGAAAGCAACAGCAACTGAAGAATTGAATCTACACACAGCTCTGCTGCCAGTTGTGCAAATTATTCTCCATAAGGCCACTTTTTCTTGCCATTGCTTTACGCAACTAAAGGGAGAGGTGCTGTTTAGAAGCAGTACCTCTTCCAAAATTCAGTGGTTTTTAGCACAAGAATGTGGAAGATCACAGCAATGGCACCCTCTGGTGACAAACAGTAACACATTATAATTATTTATCTCTCTAATGAGATAAATTATTCAGCTTGGAAAAACATTTAAAGTTACTGCTTCATGTAATCCTATTACATGGAAAGCATTCCTACAGCAAGTTGCAAAATGTAGGCAGCTATTTTTAAGAACAATGACAACTAGCTTTCAGTAGCAGGCAACTTTACTGAAAAGGCAAGTTCTTCATAATACTTCCATCTCTCTGGTATCCTCGAATCTTCCTTTCATGGATTCTAGTCTAATCTGATGTTCTTTAACCATCAGATAGACAAACTATAAATTGAAAAAATGGTCCTCTATTTTTACCATAGACAGTATCTCATGTTCACATATGGTTAAGATTTCAGCATGGTCTCTGTAGTGCTACCAACAGCTTTTGAGATGTTGAAGAACGTTGATGAGAGGTCTGTCAGCCAAAGACTTAACAGGTGGGTGTTTTGGAAGTGGACAAACAGCTGCTGGCAAAAAAAAAATCTTTCACTTGATTCGAGAGGCAGATCTTCAGCCTTTCTGAAGCACTGCCAATCATCCCCACAGCTTCTTAAAGCAAGCAAGTCAGAGAGTCAGCGATTTCAAATGCTACAGAAAGACTGAACGACTATATAGAAGTATTTTCCCTAGCAATGTCACGGAAGGAGACTGTCGTAGAATGTGTGAAAGCTTCAATTAAGCAGAAAGTTGTCTTCGATCCATGTGAAATAAAGTGAAATTAAAAATAAAGAAAACAGTTGATTTCCAGATTACTCCTATACTATCTGACAGAAGTAGTTCAATTCTGCCAGGAGCTTCTGCAAAAAGCTGAGTCACAAAAAAACTTTATAGGTAAAATCATGAAACACGGGCTCATGAATTAGATTTCCTCTCCTCTGATCTCAGGAATGGAACTTATGGCACATCTGTATAATTTACTACTTAAGAACTAGAGTAAAAAAAAGTTTTTTAATAAAAGAGAGTAAAGTAATAATAATCTCTCTTGAAACTCAGTAATTATGGGATCATTTAGTTTTCAACAAGTTCTGTTTATTCTAACATATATATATTAAAACTTTGGCACTAAAACAGCTAAATTATAGTTTCCTATCCATTTCCTAACTGAAGATGAATTCTACTCTATCTGAATAGAATGTTACATTTCAACATTACATTAACAATCAATTCAAATATATTGTCTTCGACAAGCTGCCAGACTACTTGAAAAGAACAGTGTGCAGAGTGTAAACAAAAAGTATATCAAAGGGAATATCTAGAAACAGCAATAATACTTAAACAGCCATATACATGAGTAGTTTTACACGTATGCGAAACAGGCATTCATTGTACTATCGGAGTTCATTGGTCAGACTCAGGCTAAGCTTCATAAAAGAAGGGTTGACTAGAAAAAAAAACCCAGTATGTACCGTGACCTAATTATGCACTAATCAGTGAAATATGCAAGTCTTTGTAACTAGGAAGATTAATAGTGGGATATGCTACATAAGCAAAGGTGCCAGTATCTGGCTTGACAAATTTAGAGGAGGCTTTTGGTAAAATGTCACAGTCTTTTGAAAGGGAAGACAGAAAATAAATTCAGTGTATGGTTTCCTATGATGTGTGCTTCAGTTTACAAGGGAAATGTGAAATACATATTTTTTTTTGTTTCACGATAGATTTTGTTAAACATCACATACAGGCAAACCTTCCTGTGAAGGTTTTATCACTCATCAGCCACTCACAATGCATTTATTACCAAGCTAGATTAACTTTATCAGATACACATCTCTGTTATAGGAAAGTACAAATAGGCATTATTCTAACTCAGTTATACTTCAAACAAAGGCGCTGCCGCTTGCTTACCTAGGTGACCTCTATCATCTAAGTTTGCTTTACTAAAACTAATAATTGACAAACTGAATGATGCGCTGTAATGGAGTTCTTGTTAAACACAGGTTCATCATTTCTCTCTAGTAGATGGAAAGGCTCATAATTAAAATACTAATTGAAAAATCTCACAGTTATTTTGAGAGGTTTTTTTAAAAGCTCTCCACGTTGTGACCTTCACAGAATGATGTGGATACAGTTGCATGCAAAAGCTCCTCCTTATGAATTCAGGAAAAAGGAAGATCACAGCTTGCCTCAGCAGTTTATGAACCCAGCTGCTGCAGTATTTTCCAGGTAGCCTTAATTCACCAGCCTATATTCCTGTTTCCCTCAGTTTCCTGGCTACATATTGGATTTAATTTCCCAGGTCTCAATTCCTGGTTGCCTTGGTTCATGCAATTATGTAGGGAGCATTCATATAATCCAAAAAAGTCACTCTGAAGAGAGAGACTGCAGAACAGGACACAGCTTCAGCCAGGTCCTCATGTGGCATATGGACAAGAAGCGCAATGGTCAAGGCTCAGCTGCCAGAGTATGTATAGACTGTGGCAGAGGTACTAAAATCACTGACACCTCAGAGAAATGACAATTTACAAATTTTACAGACACTGAAGCCCTGGCTCAAATGAACGGGCAAGATTACCTCACCACACCATGCATAAGAGAGATTTTTTTTTTTTTTTAACACACCATCCATTTCTTCTATAACCAGAGGGGCTAGAAATAGATATATCTCTGGCAGAATAAAACCTGAGATCCTGGTATACATCTCTCCAGTTAACACTGAACTGAATGAAAAATTCAATGGCTGCCAAATTGCTGAATACCAGCTACAAGCAACTGAATGTCAAGATGGCATTTTTTTACCCTTTTAGGCCACCTAAGCATAGCTGTCACTATTGCCACATCTGCATCCTTACTCTCTAGAATATCACCAAACAATGTGTTCCAGAGAGGATTTATTTAGCTCTTTCAATACACCTGTATGTTTAAAACTATGTCCATCGCATCATCCTGCTGACCTACACTACAGTTTTATTGGGTTACATTGAAATGGTAACAAATGTTTAAGATTTTATATACTGTCATTTCATATTCTTGTCTTTCACAAGGCTTTAAAGTTTACCAGTACTACATATCCATATTTTGTCCTTAACCCCACCATCCAGCCTCCCCCTGCACTGAATGCATAAGCCATTTACCTGGACAAAATTATAGTTGATGTGTAGTTAAGTCTTTAAAAGTCGTTCCTGCTAGTCAATTCCCTCATTAGGAAACCACTTCCTATCAGAAGTGCCCTCAGGTTTTGAGAGCACATCAAAATTGGATCCACTTAAGCAACCACGCTTTGATACTGTGCTTAATGACTTTCTAAATTTGTCATTTACAAAGTACTTTACAAGCCTTCCTAAAGAAGAGATGAAGTATGCCCATGCATGAGCTAACCTCCCTAGCACTCCTTCTTAAGTCTAGTTGATGTATGACGTATGCGATTCCATTTTCTGGGTATATGACATTTCATTTAAATCTCATCATTTCCTTAGGACCATCTGGACACTTTCTCAGCTATGAACAGCTCGTACAACTGTGGCAGCTCCTTCTCTCTTCTCTTTCATATCTGTCCCTCCTGCTGTTTTCCAAGCTACCTGGGTTGATCTGGGAGGGAAATGGGCACAACTTTCCCAGACAGTACTAAAAGCTGAAATTAGCAATCTACTATGCAATATACAGTAAGTCTACAGCTTCCCTGCTTCTTCTTGTACACAAAACAGAGATATACTATCTCAAAATGATAAGGGCATATTATCCTTTTCTTCTCGCAATTAAAGACTACACAGACCTGCTCCAACTGTATCGCCACTGTTTAAACACCCCATTTTAACATGGAGAGCATTTCCCATAAGCAAAAGTGCCTATTTCTTAGTGGGAATACTTAGGAAGCAAGCTTACTCTCCCACTTTTTTTAACCCAAACAGAATTCTGTAACCAGGAAGGTTAAAACCTTCTACTTTCAAACTGGTCTTACCACTCAGAGACATTAGCATGCATACAACAAAACCAAAATCTTCTCAAGAGTAGAATCACAGTTTCACTATGACCTTTTCTGCAAATTACAAAGTGTGAAATAGAAAGCTGAATAAAAATTAAAGTAATAAAAATATTGAGAACAACGCGTCAAAATTAAAACAGTTAAAATAAGAAAATAAATTGCTCAGCTGTCATCTGTCTGGTGCCTCTTTGTAAACCTCTCTGATGCAGTAATATCTTTTCCATTGTAAGTCTAAGTCTGTTTTTCAACAACATCACAGGAAAAGCCCAGATTATACTGCTCATCAAATTGAAGCAACAATAAAATACGAAGTCAGTTTGAATTATGGGGTATTTTTGCTTGCTTTTTTAAGATTTAGTTTACATATGCATTTCAGAAACTACTATATGAAATCACCACTCAAAACTCAATAGCAGAGAAAACAAATGGAAAATATAATTTCCCTATTTTTTCATAAGATTCCATCAGAAGAACAACACACAGAGTGCCTAATATTTTATCTTACAATTTTCCTGACTTCATTTTACTTTTTTCATGGTACTCTCTTCTTTTTTACAGTAAGTGATATGCACACATGGCATTGTCTGGTATTCAGACTTTTAATTACTACAGTACAGAACACCACCAAAGTAATGCAGAAAAAATAATAGAATTCATTGTCACCAGTATGTCTAGCATAGCAAATAGTGATGGATATTGAACCTGAAAATATCTGTGAAGCATCCTACACCACGTTTCCATGTGACTTGAATCCTCACACCTCATGCTGGAGACAGGCTGGCTCCAGTGGAATAGGGAAGACCTTCTCCAGGAAGAAAAGGAGATGCAGTGAGGAAAGGGAAAGTGCACGGAGCTACTGGATTCAAGGTCAGGACCACTTTTCCACACCTCACCAGGTACATCAGGGCTATCAACACAGAAATAGTTCCACACATTCAGAATTATTTGGTGTTCATAGACATCATGTACAAAGGGCTACCAAAATCACAGTGGTTTACTGTGGATTTCTTTAAATGACACACACAGATTACCACAGTACAACCTTGAACTATTTCCCTTGTTTTGATGAACTTTGCGATTGCTTTATTTCTTCATTCTTCTTCATTCTTGTCTTGCTGCCCAATTCAGAATCACTGCTAGTAAGATAAAAGCATTCCTTGATCATCTTTTTTGGTCTGACATTATTTTAATAACATGGTTTCTCAGTCCTGGAAGTTGTCCTCCTCCACCAAGACATGCTTTTTTTCTTTTTCTGACACATAAATGCAAAACAGAAACATCTTGTTTGATACTGTAATATCAGAGTAGAAAACTCATGGTAAACTTTTTATGTTATCTCCAATTCTACCAGTGATATTATCCATTATATACAATAATGGCACTACTACAAAAAGTGTCAAGCTAACAACCTTCTACCAGATGTTTTCTCTTTTACAACAGAACTAACATGATCTAAATTCATATCAAACAGAAAGCCCTCCTGGTGGTTTCTCTTCGGGTCTATTAGTTCATTTCAGTACTCGGAAATATTACTGAGTTCTGCTCTGAGCTTAGATGCTATTTTTCCACTCTCCTTTCTTCTACCTAGGATTATGTTTTCTCTTATGTGTTACTGGTTTGCTCAGCTTTTCACTCTCACCTGTCCAATGTTGGTTGGGTATAATTGCCTCCCTAACAGCCTGTAACTGGTCATTCTATAAGAGTGAAGCCAGGAAAAGAGAAGATTGCAGATCTGTCACAAAAGCATTCTGTACATCAGTCCTCCTTAATTATGACCATTGTGTTTTCATGAATTTTTAAATTGAAAGTTACTTTATTTTACAACAGGTTTTATGTTTTTGAGAAGAATATAATTTTCAACTCAACTTAAAAAAAAAAAAAAAAGAACAACTGTTCTACTTTAAAAAAAGTAAAAAAAAAAAGTCCTGGAAGAGTACTTGCTTCAAGGTCACCACCTAAACATGATCAGCACCTAAGATTTAATCTGGAAATAGGGATACTGTAGGCTTAGGAAAGAACACATGACATCTGATGACAAACGCTACTTTTGAAAAGCTTTTCGTGATGCTTTGGAATAAACAGTTACAGGATGTAATAAAAGGGAAGACAAAAATAAGCATGCAGGAGCTCTCTGGTATATCCCCTACACTCCGTACCTGTGGGTCCCCATAAATAATTTTCTCTATAAAGATGGCACATGACATCAGAAGTGAGCTACATTTCTAACTGACTTCTTACATTTGTACATATCACAAAAAGATTAATTTACTTAAATCTCACAACTCAATATATCACACTGAATAACAATTTGGTGACAGATTTGCTGTTTCGTATTCACGTGGCCATGTCTAAAGAAGAGATGGCCAGATTGAGACCGTAGTAAAAGCTGCGAGATATGGTAAGAACTTAGAGCCTAATCACACTTGTGAAAATAAAAGTGTTGCTTTTTAAACTGGATTGACAATAAGCTCTTTTGTTAGGAAGAATTTTAGTATATCAAGTAAAACATTGAATTTAATTGAGTTTCCATTATTTCTATTTACCTACAAGCATTTCAAACCTGCTAATATTTCAAGGCTCACAGAATTCTAATTTATGATAAAATTAAATCATACTAAATCTAGAAGTGCAAAAAGCAGTCGAGCTTTGTGAATGGATTTGAATGGGAACAAAATCATAGTTAGAGCAATTTTTAGAAATTAAGCCTCTGGGCTACACAGAGAAGTACTAAAAGTGACAAAATTGATTTACTATTACAAGAAAAGTGAGAGGGATGGTTTGTTGCTGGGGTTTAAGTGCAATGATATAAGTTGTGATAGCATCTCAATATTAAAAAAAAAAAAAAAAAATCACCTTTTTGAGTTGAACACAACAGTTGAACTGTATCAGGGGAAAAACCTGCAAGAGTACTTTAAACAAATTCAGTAGTCTATGCATCATGAGTTCCCTCTAATATTGCTAGGCATAAATGGATAAAATCTCACACCAAGAAATGTCTTGTTTTATCCTGCAAATCTGAAACCATATATCAGAGAGCGAATTTCTCTTGAAGTATAGATTCTTGTTACTTCCTCTTCAAGACGAACACCTAGCAGGTTATTGATCTGCTTCTGAAGGACACAGTGTTTATTATGTAGGAAACCACTGCTGGGCACAAGCGTGAGAAATTAATGATGGTTTCGTAAGTGTCCACGCTGTGGTGCTGAACCAGTGGGGCAACTGTCAATCTATATGATAATGCATCCCAAAACTTCATAAAATCAGTGATGCGAAGAAGCATTGATTTTTGAGCTAAGCAGGATTTGTGAGAGAGTAAAACTAAAAAGTTTACTGAAGCTAACACCTCTGTGTATACAACAGTTGCTTCGTACTTGCGTATTCTTTTTTAAACAACCAAACATACAGAAACCCTTATCACAAAATCCTTTCCAAGCAAAAACAAACTTCACATACTGGTTTTTCTTGCGTGCTGTTTGATCATGTCCTTCTTCTCTTATTAATATTGTTGTTAGAAAAATTACCTATTCACAGTGGATTCACTGCACTGTATTTCCAGTTACTCAATAATTCACTTATTATAAGGATGAAAACAAAATGCAAGCAAACAGACTCATTCTTTTATCAATATCTGTGACTAGCTATGAAGGTAGGCCCTGAGATGAAACTTTCTCAGACAAAAGGTGTGGCACAGTGCTTCCACTGAAATGGAGACCATCACCTTCAGAGAAGTGAATTCATGCTACAGAAATGAATCTCAATCATTCCATAATGCCATAATTTCATTAGTAATGGTTTTTATTTGAAATTACGCACAGTAGCCTTATCAAAACTATACTGAAGTGAATGGAAGTTACCATATTTTCTGTGAATGACATTATTTAAAAAAAAAAAAAAAGGAAAAAATCAATTAATCAGTCATTGAGTCTTTTTAAAATACTGGCTTCCTTGTATGCACCATTATTAGTAAATATATATTTCCTCTTCGGTTTTGATGAAGACATGTATCCTGCTATGCCTATGGAGAGGAAAGATTGGTGGAAGATTCAATTTAAATCAACAAAAAAAGACTGCTGTTACAAACAAAATCAATTGCACTCTTCTGAACTTTTTTCTATCAATATAAACTGTAATTCAGTTTTTGCCTCGTTTGCTTTCACAAGCAGTTGCTTGTGTTTCTAGTGCCTGGCACACTGGCTTTGCTGAAACCAAGACAATTGACAGTAGGTATGGGGAGGAATCTAAAATAAACATCTATAACCAATAAAAATGTAACAAATTTCATTTTTATCACAAGTAATATGCACAGCAGAGAGCTGGCTTCATTAGCTGGTATCAGCTGCTGGAATAGTTGCTCTGGGGATATAATGTTAGGGAGATTCCTCTTCACCTTTTCAGAATGGCAAGTATCAAAACCTTTAGTTCATATTTCAACTAAGTTGAGTTTGCACCTTCATCACCCTATAGGATGCAGGACAAATTCCTGCAAATACATTTTTACTATTTTTCCTCTCTAGTTTAATTTAAAAATACACGAGCACAGAAAATTCCCCAGGTAAAAATTTTTAGCTGAGATGTATGAAGAACATGAATCTGGGTTATATGCATTTGAAAGGACAGCCGGCTTAATGCAGTTTACTTTGAGAATCAACTGATGTCTAGGTGTTTTGTCACGAATGATTGTTGCACTGTCCAAAGTCTCATTGCTACGAACTTAACAAACTAAACAGAAGTGCTCTGCCTCAGTCTGATGCATAGGTTTGTATTCTAAAAGCTCCCCAGTACTTACCAAAAACCAAGCAGAAAATAAATCCTATTTTTTTACAACTTCAAAAACATTAAAAACCACACACAATTAAATCTGACTGTTACAAATTAGCACCATTGTTACAGCTACTAGCATATTGTAGATTATTATTACTTCAAGCTGTGTAGAAAAATCACATGAGAAACTATTTCTCTTAAGAAATTTCTTTCTGCTTCTCCTCATTAAGTTTAATTTAATGTACTCTAAGCACAAACTTCTGTGAAAGATTACTGCGTGGAAAGTAAATTGTAAGATAAAACACTATATCATGTTATAGGATATACACATAATACAGTTTCATGATTTTGATGTTAAAAAAAAACCCCCAACATTAAAAAGCAGCTTAAGTCAAACTGAGAAAGAAAAGTGAAAAATACTCCTGTATTTTTAAGTATGATCACATTCTCACACATGTGCATTAAGAATATACTGAAGAAAAAGGCCTACCGTTTTCCTCATCTGACTTATTTTCATTGTCGGAGTCAGTAAGCGTGAGAGCTGAGTTTTCACGACTTGACAGACCGGAACTTCGCCTGGACTTGATCCCTCTTCCCCACAGCCGGATGGCATGCTCCGGAGACATTCCTCCCTCTGTGTCTGAGTCAGCATCAGAGCCGGTGCTCAAGGAATAGCCTTGATGGAGTATTCCTATGTCTGAGCAGTAGCCACTTCGATGGGGAGAGGGCTCACAGATTCCTAGTTCTGCAAGGGTAAAGTTTGTTCCTAGAGGGCAATTTAAAAAAAAATAATAAAAAAAAAAAATTAAGTAATTTAAAAGCTATGGGATTTACTTTAAGTTTGAAAATAACAGACCTTTTTAATTTCTCTTTACTATACTGTATGCGAAGCCTTCATAACGAATTACATACAGAGATCTCTGGTGCACAGATCTAGTAAGACTAAACTAAACCATGTTGAATATAGTTAAAATGGAATATAGTTAAAAGGTCTCTAAATTTTAGGTTACTATTTTGGCCCCAAATAATTAATCACTTAGGTATGTGATTAATGTAAAGCTCATGACAAGTCCTAATGACATGACCCACTTTATTATGTAGCTAACCTTATATTTGTAGGACCAGAGCACGAGCTTTGAAGTTGAGCATTTGTTTACTTGCAAAGATGAATTTTTTTCTTATGAAGCTAATTTTCGCATACACGAGTCTTCCATGCAGATAGGATTTTTAATTATAATTTTCATATAGTTTCCTATTTCATAGAAAACAAACACTTATTTGGGAAAACAGAGTTTACAGATCAGGATCACTTGAAAGAATGCAAACCTATCAGTGATGTAACGTAACATGACCTTGTCACCAGTTCTGGACTTTTACATTTGGTGAGATTGCTAGTTTAATATCTGCTACAGAGATCAAGATAGACGTCATAATCACTGTAATTGTTTTCTACCTTTTTTTCACCACATTCAAAGAAGAAAGTGTGCATCAACATCAAATCAGGAGGTCACTGGGTTTAAAGGCAAAACTTTCAGAGGCAATGTCACAACACATGACCTTTAGCAGTTAGTAACGACTCAGTGGACAAAGTCTCATACATTTTTAAAGCCCACAGAGTCCCCCAGGGTTCTCAGAAAGTATAGACTTGCTGGCTGATTTCTGCTTATGTATTTGTTTCCTACAGTAATGAACAGGACGGTAAAAAAATACAGGGAAATATTCACTGGCCTCTGAGGCTTTCAAAGGTTTTGAGAAGCAAAGTCATTTTAGCTGCATTACATTGCGCTAAAAATGAAGAATAAAGACAGACTGAAGTCACTGGCAGTATAACTGCCAATTATTCAATTAATTTCTTAATTCACCAGGAAAGCAGATCTGTGGTCTGTCTTTCTAAAACGGTAGTTTTATTTTGCCCAAAAGCAGTTTATATTTTCTCCTCTAGATATTTATCAGAATAAAGCCATACAGTGGAAGTTCATCCACTAAATAAAAGCACACCTACATATCTTCTATTGATAAAGATGTCAACTGGAATTTTTTTTTAATTTTTTAATTTTTTTTTAAGTATTATAGCTTCTTTCACAGATTACCCAGGAAAGATCATACAGTATTAAATCTCTCTGGTTCATCTATCTGTATCAGCCCTCTCCAGTCTCACACCTAGCTGTTATTTTTTGGATATGGGATGTATGCACACATCTACAGAAAGTAAAACTGGGCCCTACTTAACATTTATTGCTAGAGCTCATCAATTAAAGGAAGGTGATTGATTCTGAGAAGACTGATTTGGGTCTTCATCCAGCAGCAGCTAGACAGGAACACTAAGCATGACGGAAGGGAGGAGACACGCTCTCTTTCACCCCTAGTAAACCAGTAAACAGGCCAGCAGCGAGAGTGGCCAACAACATCAGGTAAAGAAGTATCACCAACTGGATGCTTCTAAAGAAATGAAGCATGCAGTGGCATTGTTTAAAAACAATATAAAAAGGCTGACATTAAAAAAGTCAGCGCTCTCTCATCAACACCAAATAAACCCGAACCCTCCTAGTTAGGAGTGTATTTTAACCTGCTTCCTAATATTTATTCCAGTAATCAGAAATTTTGTGGTTTAGTCAAAAGCAATGAACTAAACAGTCCTAAAAATGAGCTTTCTCAAGCGCACATCAATCTAGAGATTTTTTGCCTTTTTTTTTTTTTTTAAAAAAGAGCTCTAGCATGACAGATGAAACAAAGTTATTTTAAAAAAAACCTGTAAATTTTAACCATATGGAATTTCAGATGTTTAACAAAAAACAGCTTGATTGGAGTTTTGCTTTAGCCATATTAGCAAATTAAACTTAGACTCATAAAAAAAAAAAAGGTCAAAATCAACCCGAAATATAAAATATATATACAAAATGGGAATGAACCAAAGCCCACTAGCCCCACACTTTCAGAACTACACAGGCAGAGTGCATGTTGATACATGTTAAAATTACTAAATCCATCATGAAAGTGAAGTTCTTCAAGTTTTCTTGTTTGCTGGTGGCATAAATGTCTGCAAACACACACCATTTATGAATATATTAGTTTAATTAAGCTGTTTTACATATACAGTAAAACATTTTAATGATATTCTGTGGATTTTAACAGCCACTACAAGCCCAGATGATTTCACTCTGATTAGTATCCTGTATTGACGTCAAAATCTGACTATAACATCTGATGCAAAAAGGAGTCTTCAGAGAAATTCTTACTTTATTTGTCTGAGGAAAAGGGGAAAGGCACTGGAAGTGGAAGGTAAATATAGTATTCACAGAATTCATTCATCCATTGGAATTTTATTATCCGGGAACTTGGCGTCTTCCAGAAACATGGAGAAAAAGATTTGAAAACTGACCAAATTTTAAAAATTTGAGAAGTGGATCAGATCAACTCAAGGACACAAACAGAATCAGCCTCTGAGCCTCTGGGAAAGGATCTTCTATGCTGCTTCTCAGAAATCTCCTTACAGCCTTTATGACAGAAAATCTCAAGCATTCTGATGATAGACATGAAACATTCTAGAGATTTCCCTCTCTACCAAGAACATGTTCTTCTCTGGTAGACACTAAATTAGTTTTATTTATTAATTTTCAGTGTTTGCTTCTGCAAAATATTATTTGAGAGTGTTCTGTAAGACAGCACTCAATGGCAGAAGAACTTGTCCTTGGATAACCATGGATAACCACATCAGAACATATTTTGGAGATGTTTTTCACATCTATATACATATACCAATTTTATATATACATATATAAAAGCATTTTTCATATATATATTTAATATTTTCTATATATTTCAGATATATATTTTATATCTAAATACAGAAAAAATTATCTATATATATTACACTTCCTGGTATCTTCATAGCCCTTAATTTACTGTAAAATCTGAGGAAAAGGAGATAGAACCACTATAGTTATGTTCTCTAGACCTTCTGTGGATCTGGATCATATTCTCCTACATGCCTCGTTTCCCTAAAATGAAACTGTCCGCATCACTTGAATAACATGTGAACTGCTTTCACTAATATAATATTCACTTATTTGCTCAGCCATTATATTTGGAAAAATTTTGTCAATATTAGGAAAAAAATTTTCACCGAAACGGTTATCAAACATTGGAACAGGCTGCCCAGGGAAGTGGTGAAGTCACCATCCCTTGAGGTATTTAAAAGATGGGCAGACGTGGTGCTGAGGGATGTGGTTTAGTGGTGGTTTTGGCAGTGTTAGGTTAATGGATGGACTCGACGATCTTAAAGGTCTCTTCCAACCTAGGTGATTCTATGACTCTGTGATTCCATTATGGCGCATGAAGGTATTAATGGCATTAGTAGACCATCCTTGTAAATTCTGATAGAGGATAAATATAGTTCCGGATGCACAGAAATAATTTATCCAATAATTCATAGCAGAAAGAACCCTACTATTACTTTGCAAATAAAGTATAGTCTCACAACAATGAGAAAATATCTAGCTCATTTCATAGCCACTCATACTGGCAGAATACTCCATATGGGGTCCCAATGACAGAAAGGTCACCAAGAACAACACAGCCCTCCTTGCCCCCGCTGCCAGTAGACACTACAGCACCTATGCGCTGGAGCAAGGAAACATAGACACAGCCTGGCCTGGGGTTAAGATTTAGCATCTCCTTCAAGAAGTATCTTCCTTACAGCTCTGTAAGTGATTAGGAGATCAAGCAAATCAAGACCTCCTAGAAAAAAAGTCAAGGAAGGAGGTCAGCAGTACCTGTTGCTTGCCATACCCTGGGAACTCAAAATGCACTGCTGTGTATTCACAGAGAGAAATCTGGTCCATGAGCTAAAATGCGCTACTAGCACTAGCAGTCAAGGCAGATGGATTGCTTCTTACAGTGTTATACAGTGTACTCTGTCTCTTGCACGGAGTTGAAACTGCATTTTACTGAAACTTGACTGGCAAAGTAGGACTGAAACATGCAGGCATAATCCATTCTTGCACATTCAAAACATAAGGGTGTTTTTCTTTCAGATTCTTGTAGCATCTACTACATCGCTGATGACACTAAGTGAAAAGGATAAATAACGTCAGACCCTTATTGGTGAAAAAAAAAAGAAAGCTATTTCTCTTGAAGAACACACCGCATCACAAAAAAAGAAGTCACAAGGTTTTTTGCTTTTTCATATGCAACAGAGCTTAATAGCTTCCATCTCCACCTGCAGAAATCACTAGACCATTTTCATTAAAGAAAAGCACTTAATACCATCTGCTCCCTTAAGGTGTATGTAATCTCTCACACAAACATAGACCAGTAGTATACTAGTATAGAAGTGTAATATAATGTTATGTACTTGATCATCATTGCCCATAATCTACTTGCTGTGAATAGGCTCTCAATAGAGTAGAAAAGATGTTTTCCTTTTAATTAGTACATTACTTCTATTATCTTTTGAGCACATTTCCTTTTACAGAAATTTACTAAGTTATTTAGTATATAAATACTTACTTAAAAGTGTGTTTAATTCAACGATGTACAATTCTACTCATTATCTCAGCTAAGCCTAGAAAGCATTACCATATAAGCAAAGGTTATGTTCACCTAACCTCTAGGCAGAGGTCTCATTTGGGTAATTACAAATTGCATGAATTGCCCTTCTGAAGATTAATCTAATCCAGCTGTGATCGCTACAAGATGCCTCAGAGGAAGATATCTGAAACCAGTAATGCACAGATATGATAAATTTGCCTTCAACACTAGATCAGCCGTTCAAAACTGGGCTAAGTCTAAAATCAAAAGGATAATATCGCTTACATTCTTTGCTACTATAATCAGTTACAAGAAGTAAGGATAACAAGAATACATTTATTTAAGACATTCCATCCTTTCTCAAATTTTTGTTATGGTCAGAGCTATAATGATTTTTGCTGGCATGAGTACTACAATTTAGCTTCAATCTGTGGCATATGAAGAGGTCGTTCTTTTTAACAAACTATGATGCACACTTAGTTTTTCTCAATTCTTATGCATTCATTTATTACAATGACAGGGAGAACAGATGACTACAATCTCTTTTTTTTTTATCCACTTATTGTAGACATTTTTAACATTTACCCTTTTTACTCATCTTCCTTATCTGATAAACAACTGCCATCTTTTTAATTCTTCTTTGTATTTCATCTGTTTCAATACTGTTCTCATGGTTAAAGATCCTGTTCTACAACATGTTTTAGTTAATTTTGTTTCTAATTCTACACTATCAGATACTCCAAACTGAGACTCCAAACCTAAACTGAGGAATACATTACTCTCTTCCTGCATTTCTGAAGCTTTTCTACTATTTTATTTACGATTTTTGAAAAAAAAATATTAATGTATAATATATGTTCCCCTTCCCTCTCCCCTTGATACATCATTATAAAAAACCTGCATCTTTCTGGTGGTTTAAATATACTTAAATCAGAAGAATCTTTTCCGTGCAACACACAGGAATTTTAACCACGGAATCGCAATGAATAGCCTCTGTGGCAAACTTAGTATTAGCATGAAACATGCCTGGAAAATTCTCTCTCTTAACATCGTTGATATTATGACTGCAATATTCCATTTCTGAAGAAAGCACAAATTCAAAAGGAAAAGCACAGGGAAAAGATAAGCTCTTCTTTCACTGTAATCCCTCCAAGTAGAGGAAACATCCCATGGTTCGGGGGGCCAGGTAAGAAAGAGGAGATCCTAGCCACTCTAGCCACACGACTCATCAATCTACAGCAGGTTTATCAGCTAGCTTTTCCTCCCCTTTGTAATATTCACAAACGTTATTACATAAACTGAACTGTTTACCTCACTGCTCCTAACACTTCTATTTCTTAACTCTCTAGCCATTTCTCCCTAATAATAGTCCTTTGCTAACGTGGCAAAGGGACAGTGTAAGCTCCTGTGGAACAAACCCTCCACCAATCAAATACTAAATATACCAGAGACTGAATTCCTTAGAAATTAGAGAACAACAATGACGAACAAGCTATACCTTGTTCTAGGTTTTTAAAATCTATAGGTGAGGGTTAACAATAGCAGGGCTTCCTACACATTTCTGTTCCTGCCTACTAAGAAGATTCACAGACGACGTATTTTCATTTAAGATTATTAAATTCCAGGTATTGCTAGTCAGGAAAGCTAAACAATTAAAACTAAGTGAATGTGAACTTCAACGACTTAATTATGATAAAGCCTGCCTTCATAGAACACATTTGTGACAAAGGCATCAGGAAATGCTTTATAATTGTTACTGAGAAGTATGAGAATACCACAGAGGACTTGATGTCCATCTCCAACATGCTATGACCCAGCCTGCACGTGTGTACACATATAGACACGCCACTCTGGTAATAGTTACTAAAATTTAGAATATACATGTACATTGTGAAATTTTGTTACAAATACTAACACAGTAGGAAGAAGACAACAATTTTTAAATTTTAATAGAAACACAATGGTTTTCTTATAAGTGAAACTCTGGCAGCCTTGGTCCCTTCTGCAGCAAACTGACTAGAAGCAGCAAACAGAAATCCACACACACATTACAACACGTGGTTTGACTTTGAAATATATTTTCTAGCTTCTCTCATCAATGACAGCAAAATCCTTTAATTGTCTTTTTTATAATCCTCTTTCTGCCATGCTTCTTTCTGACTCGGAGATCCCCAAGCCTAATACCAGGATACAGATGTTTCTCTTTTTGACAATAAGTCTGTTGACAGTATTAATACAGTAGATTCATATCCACTTAAAAAAATTATAAGGTTTATAAAACCAGGCATCTAATGAGATTTCACACAATGTTATATAATCTTCAGTTATGTCATAGTATTCTATTTTTCAGTAAAATTTCCTCCTTCAGTGAAGTCACTGGAGCTACTCTTTTTTTTTTTTTTAACCTTCCTCATTCAGTCTTTATATATCAAACAGAGAGCACAATATTTTTAATTACTTCATACACATTTCCTATGGTTGTGCTGAACGTAGTCTCTGAGAACATCTCAAACACTATTTATCTTCATCTCCTTGAGGGTGAGCTTTTATCATCCCCATTTTGTAGCTTTAAACTAAGGAAAGGGAGAGTAGCACAGCCTCTTTCCAGAGCACACACTAATTTTGGCAGAACAAGTACCATCTAAAAACGGTATTTCTGGCATCACCTTATGGTGAGGAACTTCTTTTTAATGATATGCTGGTTTAAGGGCAAAGTATGGATTTACTGTTTTCTCCTCAAATGCCAATCTCTATTAAGGACAAAATCGGATTTGGGAGGACAAGAGGACAGAGCTAGGTGGCAAACATGATTATGATTTATTATCTACCCAACACAGCCCAGGTTAAAATGTAATTCTTCAGGCTAACATTTTATTTTCTCAGGCAGTCTTTCATTTATTCTAAGTATTCCAACTTTTCCAAGCACTAAGGAATGGTAAAAGAACAGCTTCATTTACTACAAAGGGATGTGTTATTCCTACAGATCTGTCAATTCCAAAACCTGAAGGAGACAGGAAAATAAGTATGCAATTCTGTAAGCAATTGCTCTGCTCTCCTCTGCTGCTTCACCCTTCTGCGTTCTGCCTAGGTGCACTTCTCCTCCTCCTCCTCCTCCTCGCTGATTAAGTGCTAGCAGAAAGCAAATCCAGGGCTGAGTCTCCCCTATTATTCCCTGTGCCGGTGCTTGGCAGCAGTGCAGGAAGAACAGTGCTGGGAAAGTGTTGCTCAGAGCCGACCCTGCCGGCCGGCAGCAGCTCCTCAGCACACACACAAGCTTTCATCCGGTCTGCGTCAAACCCCAGTTGCTCTATCATTTCAGCAGAGATGCACACAGAGCAGGGAAAGATTTTCCAAACTTGGAATCTCTGATTCAAAGGATGGAGGTATTTTAGTTTAATCAACATGATGGTCACGTCATGTTCTCACTGCAGGCAAAATAATGCATTTTCTCTAGCATCATTCTCAGATGAACCAGTCAGATACTTCCCATCCGGTCTCCAAACAAATCAACCCAAAGCAGACAGCATTCATGGCAAATTTCAGCCTGAACAGTTTGATCTACTAAAGTTTTGGGGTGCTATTGTAAGAAATGTATGTAAACTTAAGTATCCACAACACATTAACAGGCAAATAAGATCTTCCTTTCTCAAAGCATCTTTCGGCCTCTCCATATATCTACTTATCTCTAATGAAATCTATCATCTATCACTTAGAAGGCAACGATTGTTTTGGGATCAAAATAAAATTAAAAATCCACAGGGTTTTGTGTGTTGAACATGCACAATGCATACCTGTATTTGCATAAGTATGTCCCATGTCAATGATGGCTCCCTGGGTAACCTCCAGCAGAAGGGAAAAAAATCTGCTCTGTTTAGAGCTACTTAGTGTCTAGCGAGACCATGGGTACGACCAGTAATCTAAAACAACTCCAATCCCATTTTCTGCACTTTTTGTTAAAGCGACAAAAAAACCCATGAGAAATGTTTTATATCTAAAACTACAACAATGCACTTTTTTTTCCCGATGTGAACAAGACGGGAAATGCTTCTGTAAATGTGATAGCAGACATTTTCGCATTCTGAAAGTACTTGTGCCACATTATTCACGCCAAAATACATTCACAAAAGTACAAAGTTAACAACTGGGCTGTTGTGCAGCACTGGGGACTAGCAGAAGCTAACTTCCATATATTAAAAAGAAAGACTGAAAGAAACACACAAAAATTGTGATGGGGGAAAAATAGCATAAATTCTGTTCTTTTCATTTGTAAAGTGTGGACAACAATATTGTGCTAACACAACTGTCCGAATAATCTAACATACCTCTGCAGTGACAAATAGTGCATTTTTGGGATAAAAATCTGTACCAATTCACAGCTACGTACTGTCATACAATCCAAGAGGAATGTGGTTATCAACAACTAAAATTCAGTCCCTATTACTTTTTCTTTTACAAACAGCAAAGAAAGAACAGAACATGAAGCTTCACGGCAAGTAATGCTGTTCTTGCTGTCAACTTCCTAGCTCCAGTCCAAACACCATCAAAGTAACAGTGGGTTTTGGAGGGGGTTTGGGTTGGCGTGTTTTTGGACAGAATCTTATGAAAAGGAGTTAAGAGTGCATATTTTCTATTCCCAGTCCAAAATGATTTTAACTATGGAATAATTTTGTTATATGCCTGTTTCCTTTTTAGACATCATGAATTTTTAAACAAAATTCACCACAGAAGCACCAAAAAGATTAAGAATATACTGCATTTGTGTACATCAAGTGATAGCTACCATAAAAGAACACAGAAAGAATTATTTTCAAATTGCTTTTTCATGTTACCAACCTGCTCAACACCTGATAGTATCTCCTATCACACTAGCATAGTATTTTCCTATGAAGGAATAACTACTACGGTTCCATGGAAAATGCCAACTTCAAAGCGGACTCAGTTTTAAAGACAGCAGAAGGAGAGAATGAAGTGCTATCCCGACAGAGAAGAGGAAGCATTTAGTATCTGTATTGACGATCCATGTTTGAAATGCACAGTTAGGCTCTTTTGGCACAAAGAAGTACAATAATTAGACCATGGTACCCACATAATCTAAAATATCAGTTTCCACCACTAAAAAATCGTATTTAACATTTGCATTCTAGTCTAGCTGACAAAGATGCTGGTCTTCTGTTATAAAAGCATTTTAGTTATGTCGGAAAAGGATAGTGAGTTCTCCTTGGTCTCCAGAAAAAAACCCTCAGTTGACCATAAACATATAGTTATGAGTACTTTTGGATAAAAACACTGTACAGCTACTGGTCTTCATTGATACACGAATCTGAGTTCAATTATTAAGAAAGATTTCTATGGAAATCTGTAGGAAACTAGCAGGGTATAAATTAGCTGGTGATAATTTGCTGAATTCATAAAAAGCCTTTTCTTATTTTTATACTGTTAAATCAAGATTTAAAAAGCAGTAAAAAGTAAACCACTGTTCATGGCTTGATAAATAAACTGCGCTCTAAAGAAACACTCGAAGTCACAGGTAATAAGCTTTCATACCTTCATAACTGTTTAATCGGAAACTCTTGAAAAACCTGAATCAGCTGTCATCATAGATGAAACCTTAATTGTTTTCTTTTATACCTTGCTTCACAAGTTAGGAACATGGATACTCTATATTTTATGAAGGTCCCCAGGCACATATAAAGATTTCTTAGCACTAGCAGCTGTCAGCTGTTAAGTTACAAGGTGCTTCTTCACTGTAAACATCATGTCATCTAGAAATAACAGTAATGTAAATTGTATCTTGTACAGTAGAATAAAAGTTTAGACCATTATTTCACTCAGAACTTCTGTGTTCACATTCTGAACAAGGTTGCTCATAACAGGTTTTAGAAATGATGCTGATGCATTTAACTCTGCATTTCTAATCCTGCTAGGAGGACAATCAGTAGACTAACACCAATGACTTTGAGGACTGATAAAGGAATTCATCTAAAATGGAAAGAAGAGCTTCCCAAAAACTTCAAACAATTTAAATGCAGCACCATATGAATTAAATAAAAAGCATATTGAACAAATCCATATAAACTTTATGCCAAACTTAAAGAATAATGAAATTAAAATCATTTGAGCACTATAATTTTGAAGAAAAAATATCTATATTATAATCAGGTATCAAGGACAACAGATTAAGCTCTGTGAGACAGTATACCTACTAAGAAACAGACACAATCACATTTTCTTTTATTCATCACTTGTGTTCATTTTATGAAGAGATCAGGAAACATCTTTATTTGTTTGATTGCATTATAAATTGCTTTCAGCTTTTCATTTTTAATCCTAGTAAAATAATTAGTTATTTTCACAGTCACTCAGTTGTGGTATTATAAATGGAACAGTTGGCACCAATTCAGACTACTATTGGTCCTTAACTTTGCTACAGATGAAATATACACCCTTAATACAGGATTTCTTTTATCTACCAATGACTACAATTTGAGGACTGCATATACTATCACCAACACAGAAACCGAGTCCATCCTGGCCTTTCTGGCACATACAATTGCTGCAACGCTATAAGCAACAGTGCAGCATATCCATCAGTTCCATCGCTGGAACTGGCTGGTCTTACCAGGCTTCTACAGAACTATGGAAGTGAAAAACTCCTTCCACGCACTGCTTTTCCTTCCCTACAGCAGCATTTTCCACACACACAAAACATGCTGCTAGTCTGATTTTCTTTTTGCTAGTCACTGTATACCCAAGTGCAACATCTTCATTTTAGCCTGTTGTACTTGGGCCGCTGTGTTGGCAGGCACATGCTGTTCCAACATTCTGTCCCTACCTCAGAAGCACGGCTCTGCTTGGTTAATGCAGTCTATTTCTCTGTTTTATCTAAATTTCTGTCTGTTCCAGTGGTTTAGAATTTCAGTTCCAGTGCTTTAATTTTAATTTGGATTACTGTTCCCTTCTTCTTCATCAATGAAGAGAAATTAAGATTTGCGGTATGTGCCAATAAATAGCTTATAGATTATGTTTATTCTAACTTTCTGTTGTTTGAAACTATGCCTTCGTTTTTATAAAACTCCATTTTAACAATAGGGCCAGTTGTTGCCCTTCCACTGTCCTTTCCCTTCCATTTTTGTCTAAGATTTGAAGGACTGCTAGCACTGACTTTAAGTTGGTTAATAACAGAACAGAGATGCAAATGCGCCAAGCAGTAAATTAAGCTCCAACCACCACTTCAGCATTGAGTTTAACAGGTAGCTGTGTATGATCCTCTGAAGAGGCAATATCAAGATACCTCCACTATAACTAGGATTTTGTAAAATCATCTTTTATGTGTAGGAAAATGCTGACCCTGATTTTTTAAAACTGATTTTCCCCACTAGGTCAAGTATTCTACACAAGAACAAGTTGTAATAAAAAACATTTTACTGCCTAGCCCTTCTCTGTTGCTTAGTTCTGCATTAAAAATCTTCAGTCTAAAACCAAAATCTTAGTGAGGTGTTCTTCTTAGGAGATAGCACAGTAAATACTACAAAGAGAGCCAGACCAAAATTTAGTTTGTTTGAAAGAGAGTTGCTGTGCAGGCTGTGTTATCTGACTATTTTTAACACACACGTCATCTCACTTCGTAAGTGCCTTTACTTGCTTCATAAGTGCCTTGCAGATCAGGTGAAATGATAAATTCACATCTCACTGATAAAGGTCAAGTATACCAAGGTATCATACGATACCATTAAATTTTTTTATTATTATTTTTTTATTTTTTACTTTGCAGACTCCACTGATAGAATTCCTTGGATTTAACAAGAGGGAGATTAGATTGGATTATTCATTAATCCTCACACTAGTTCACACTTTTTAACCTATCAATCGTTTGCAAAGAGGCATTTTAGGCTAGTTCATGTATTTCCTTTTTAGCTATATGGGAGTCACGGGCAGTTTTCAAACTAAAATCAGGTTTATTTTGAAAAGGAGTATGTAGTAGGTAAGGACAGCACTGAAGACTAGGGATGGAAAAAAATCTCTTCTCTCCTGCTTACAGGATACCTTGGATGAGAGCTTGCCTATTCTTCTCCCAGTCTCTTTTTGCATTATGCGAACACTGGCAGAAATATTGTGGCTGGCTGGTACTGTTGTACATCTCTTGCCTGTGGCCTTTCAGTCACTGTCTTATCTGAAAAAATTGTTTTCTTAATTACCGGTGTGACAGAGCACATGAGCTAAGCTGGTCAGTAGCATCAAATGGCTTAAGCTACCATGACAGGCTCTGGACACGCCACGTATTTATCCATCACGTTCAGACTGATGAACCTCTATTCAAGCTAAGCATATTAAAACTTGCCAGTACATCTCTTTAAATTTCAGATTTGTGGTTCTCAATGGCATTTGGTTGCTCTATTTTCTTCTTTGTCATCTCTTTAATAACTTCAGAACAGGGAACATGCATACATGTTGGAAAACTACCCTTCATAAGTTTTTCTACAATTTTCTTTTGTCATGGAAACTGAACACAGCATATGTTTTATAGCTTTTGTTTTGTTTTGTTTTTTAAACTGGGAATTTGGCAACCGACGTGCATGGCTATATAATCAAGGAGAAAGCCATTTCACCCTTCAATGGGAAAGCCGAAAGAAACCTCACCCTACAATAGTGAACAGCCCAAAAGTTTCTAAGGATTTCTGATCTGGAAAGTCAAAAGAGAAATCTATAGCCAGATAATCAGAAGTGTACAGTACTGATCAACTGTGGTCCTCTAAGCCATTTTAGGGATGACTAATAAGTCCAAAATGAGGGACTCACAAATCAAGTTATTCAAAGTCAACCATGTTCTCTGTAGAAGGGAAAGATACATTTTTTTGAAAACAGAAGTGATCTGCACAAAATCATAAAATGGTATGAAAGATGGCCTGGTAAAAATCAAGCAGTGAACTAATCATATTCCTGTTGATTCTTTTTTAAAATTACTAATATCTAAGAATATATTTGAAAATGAGCTCTAAAGTGAAGTTGCTTTTAAAATTAAATGCAGGATAACAGGCACAGACACCATGTACCACACGTGCTCAGGAACTACTTACCAAGTAAATATTGTGCACTGACCACACACATATCAGAATTCTCCAATGTGGTCTTGTGGGCTGGAGCCGGAGCACTCTTGTTAGCATTGCAGTCTGTATGTCCTCCATCTCATGGGACTGGTTTGGCCAGTCACATCTAGCCAGTAAATCCTGACTTCAGAGGGCTGGTATCAGAAAATTTGTGAACAGGGAACTGAAACAACGACCATCAGGCATATGCTCAGTTCTAGCTAACCCACTGGAGCTATATTAGAATGAGAAAAACACTGTCATTTTGTTTCCACTTTCCCTAAAATTTTGGCTTTTCATCTTTGACCTATTTAACAATACTTGCCTCTTCAGAGTTCCACTGCAGGCACAGCACACAGCAAATGGTTAATACTGCCAAAAATTTGTTTCCCTTGCAAGCTAATGCCAGTGCTATTCTTTTATTAGCTTTTAACACTTCTGTTATCATCAAATTGCTCTTTTTGGAGGGGGAAAAAGAACCCTACAGAAGTCTGCTTTTATGAGTGCCTCAAGCCTTCAAAATTAACAGTGAGAATCTTGTGGTCACTGTATACTCCTGTCTTAAGAGCAGATGTGGCACTGTATAGTTTTGGTATTAAGTACAGTCAAGCTTCCTTTCAAGCAAAGAACTATTTATCTACTTAACACAGAACATAGCCAACTTTTGTAAGTTTCATATATTACATTTATTTCAAAATGCTTGGCATTATTAATCCTTTTTATATTGTTAATATAAAGATTCTGCTTCAAAACCTCAAAAACCCAGGAAGTTTATTTTTTTTTCTCTCTTTTTTGCATTGCATGCACTGATGAACTAGCCTGCTCAGCAAGCATTTAACAGATTAGACACTTGAACATGGTTTCAGGCAATGCTCTCTCATGTTTCTGCGTATTGCCTGATAAACACTTCAAAGTAAACCGCTCATAAATATGAAATGAAAAGCCGAGAAGTCGTTATGCACAGCTTTGAGATACAAATCTCTTTATTCCCCTCTGAAGTGGAGTTTGATTGACATAATGAGTCATAGATCCTGTCCAGGGACACACTGCCTTATCCCCTTTTCCTCGGGAGACAGGGAGTCTTTAAAGAAATCCACTTCAGAACTTTCTGATAGACAGCTACAGAAAAGTTGAACACTACACAAATTTATTATTTTGTATTAATACCTACTTTAACAACTGTGACATACGTCAAAGATTGATTCCAAAGCCACGAACAGGGCCCAGCATCTAAACATTTCAAAGGAGGCCAAAGCCAAGATGTATATTCTATCTAGTTATCACTGACACGGCAATGCAGGCCTTGGATCTGCAAACAAAGGAAGACTCTTCGAGCTGGAGACGGCCCTTGCCGAGCCAGGTACTGTGCACTGCTGCCGCAGGGATCTGTGTATCCACAGGGCCCCTTTGTGAGCTTGGGGAATAATTGCTCCATTTCCACCCATGCAGGAACAGCTATTACTAACAGAGCTTCACAAAGAAACAGGTGAGCCCTCTTGGCTTGGGCTTGTCCACTACCCAGCCTCACATGTTCCCTCTGATGTTCGCACAAGCAGCTCCTGACTGCAAAAGTGCGTCTCGCACATTCGCAGCACTGACCCCTCTCCTGCCCGGCTCCACCCGCTAGACAGAATCATAGAATGGTTTAGGTTGGAAAGGACCTTAAAGATCATCTAGTTCCAACCCCCTTGCCATGGGCAAGGACACCTCCCACTAGACCAGGTTGCTCAAAGCCTCATCCAACCTGGCCTTGAACACTTCCAGGGATGGGGCATCCACAGCTTCTCTGGGCAACCTGTGCCAGTGCCTCACCACCCTCACAGTAAAGAATTTCTTCCTGAGATCTAATCTAGATCTCCCCTCTTCCAGTTTGAAGCCATTACCCCTCGTCCTATCACTACATGCCCTTGTAAAAAGTCCCTCTCCAGCTTTCCTGTAGGCCCCTTTCAGATACTGGAAGGCTGCTATAAGGTCTCCCCGGAGCCTTCTCTTCTCCAGGCTGAACAATCCCAACCGTCTCAGCCTGTCCTCACAGCAGAGGTGCTCTAATCCACTGATCATCTTTGTGGCTCTCCTCTGGACCCACTCCAACAGGTCCATGTCCTTCTTATGTTGGGGGCTCCAGAGCTGGACACAGTATTCCAGATGGGGTCTCACAAGAGATGAGTAGAGGGGCAGAATCACCTCCCTCGACATGCTGGCCATGCTTCTTTTGATGCAGCCCAGGATGCGGTTAGTCTTCTGGGCTGCGAGCACACATTGCTGGCTCATGTTGAGCTTCTCAGGGCAGAGGTGAGAGGGAGAGGGCAAGGCAAAGGCAAAAAGTCAGGGGATGACCCCGAGAAAGTCCATATTGCTATGACCCTCAGGAGAAGGCACATTTATCAGGTACAGACCCCCTATAGTCATTTCCTATACTTCACAGGTCTGTGCTGTGAAGGAGATTAAGTCTTTCATGCAAGAAGGAGCAGTTAAGATCATCTAGCCTGAAAAACCTCTGAAATGCTAATTCAGACACTGCTGTTAATAAATGATACCCACATGAAAACGACAAAAACTATGGCATGTGTAATTAGTGGCCATTGCTATTCCACAAAAGGTCTATTCCACAAAAAGCCGCGCTTTAAGCCACCATAGTGAAACTGCTAATCAGTAGCGCTATAAACAAAATTATGGTGTAATAAATTGCTACCCTACAACATTATATTCACAACCTGCATTTGTAATATTTGTGGAGGTTTTTAGAATGAATCCAGCAAATATCTGCCTAAATTGAGATGCAACTTCTGGCACTTTATTTGCTAGCCATACTCTATGCATTAAATTATACATCGTTACTGGCTTATGTTAGGCTCCATTCCCTATGAAATAACCATACATAAAGTATACAAGATTCACCACTCACAACTTTGCTTTCTTTTGTTAATGGGCGTGCTATTATTAAAGTTAGACAGGAGTCATTCACATAATTTATACAATAATACATACATCATTAAGATTTAAAAAGCAACAGCAAAAAATTACCTTAATTTGTCATGTTCAAAATTCATGCAAAAATATTTTTATTTTGCCAATAAAAATGAAAACGCTAGTATCTATAAAAAAGCATAGAGTGAAACAATGAAATGGTGAGATGACTAAATATTAAAAGAAATGCATTCATAATACATCCAAATAATGAAACATTGAAGCCTAGGTTTTGCAGCAAATGGCTGAAATGGAGATTCAGAAGCTTAGGACAATGAAAAAGCCACAATGAGGCCTTGCCATCCATCTACAAAGAACATTGCTGCCTCTTCTCAGTCCTCAGTGACTGCTATTACTAAGGCACTATGTTTCCCTCTGAAACATTTATTGTTAAAAACTTTTACTGCTGTTACTTATTGTTTGCAAATTGCAAACGCATTTTCACCCTGCCCTATACATTGCCAGCACTCTTCCTTCTCTGCTGTATATGATCATTCACATCTTTAACGTCAATAGTCTGCACTGGCTTTTCTAACCACTAGTAAGCAATACGTATTTACATCAAAATACAAATACATGAATTGCAACAAATTCACGAGCAAAACAAGGAAGTGCTGAAAAAGTCAAAAACTAAATCAAAGCTTATTACTATAAACAGACATTCTCTAATTTTGCAATTTTTTATTATGGATTGCCTTTTCTATGTAAATTAAAAAAAAAAAATCTTTGGCCCAAATTCAACTGTTTGTAACTATTTTGAAAATTTGTGAGGAATCATTATCATACATACAACTGAGGAATTATGGGCATGCATCTTGGCACATATCTGAAAAAACTGTCATGCATCAGTATTAATTTTAACACATGTATTATTCCAGTTTACTGTTGATAGATTGCCAGACTGAAAGGCAAATGAGGCATCTGAAATATTCTGAATTACTTGAAAATCTTCACAAGATCTTCTGCAGCACTCACAATCCCTATGCAATTTAATTAATATTAGACATATGAGTAAAATTAAACACTTCAAAAAAGAACTAGACCCCAAAATAAACAATCCTTTTTGATGATAACTATGTTCGAAATAAAGTGTGTTTCTATAAGATAATGTTATTGTAAGAGATTATACCTCTATTACTGAGCTTTCATTGCAAGATGTGAAATATTTTGATAGGGCTTCAAGCAGCATTAGGTATTCTGACGAGGTCCAAAAAGCACAGCTGTCAGTCATACCCTTGGCTCTGTCAGTCCCTTCAGCACACTGCAACCAAGTTGTCTCCAGCATAAGTGCTCCTCAGAGATCTGCAGTTGCTGCTTGACCTACAGCTGAAAAGCAAGTGCTTCACTCACTAGATCTATTAGCCCTTTGACTTCATTCATTCACTAGCTAATATAAATACATTGCCAAAGTGAGTGATTAATTCAATTTCTTTAGAGAGTGCGCTAAATTCTTGAAGCCTCTACTATGACTATCCACAGAGGCTCCAAAACATTCATATAATTAGTTATTAATTATGGAACTGCAGTTAGAAATCTGGTAAGAGGCACTAAGTTTTTAAATCTTTTCTTTTCATTTTCCCAACAAGAATACCCTTTCTTTACCACACCATAGCTTCATTTATCACAGACACTAAAACAACTATCATCTCCACCTATTTTCATGTAATTATCTTTGCACTGGACGTCTGCTCAAGAAATCATCATCTTTCTGTTTCTTGTCCATGCTTTCCAGGTTTGACATCAACACAACAGCTTAAACAATAGCTTGCTGTTGCTTCTGAAGGAACAAGACTTCCATTAAAAAGTGCAGGAGTTAGACAATTTAAAAGAGAAGAAGAAACCCCAACACTTATGCAGGTACTGTTGAACACAAGCCTTTCCCTCCATTACTGGAGAGAGCCAAAAAATATTTAAAATTACCTAAGATGTCAATGTGAAACAAGAAGTCCGGAAAACATTCTGACATAAAAATCTGGGAATCTGACCTGACAGTGCATTGCTTTGACACAAAAAACACAATCTTTTTTCTTCTATATTTAAGATAAAATATATCTTAGCACCTTCTGATCCAAGTATGGCATGTGATGAAAATACCAGACAACACAAGTGTCCAACCTAGAAGAGAATGTTCCCTTCCAATCACGTTGACAATTTTTTTCATCAGTAACCCAGCAGAGAATAGATATAGTTAGTTTTGATTCTGCTTTCTAAGTTTTGTAAATGAGGCTTATGTTAATCAAACAAGTTCCACAAAGTTGGACTTAATGGGGTAAACAAATCCACAATGTATTTTGGAGGCATCTATAGGGACTTTCTTCCCTGCTTAAATCTCATTTTGTGAAGAGAAAAGAAGGAATACTTTTACATGTATTATAGGAATTCTGGTTTTACATACTGGAACAGTTACAACTGTAAGAAAGAGGCCGTATCTGCTAGTTCACTCATCTGAATTGCCTTAAGCTTCACCAGCTTTCAAAAAAACAAAACAGAAAACATACTCAAGAATGCCACAAAACCCCACAGAAGTCTGCAAAACATGCAAAGAGGAGCACTTCACTTTTAAAGCTGCCAGTAATGCAGGCTTTCATTTTCAGTACACAGCGAACAGTTGCAGCTTAGTCCAGAGCCAAAAGTTATTAAATTAGCCAAAAATTTCTGATAGTCAAACACTGAACAATGTTGTAACTCAGAGCCTGTTTGAAAGCTGGCAACCAATTGGAAGAATATGTTTTTGAAGTCAAATACGTAACTATATGCACCTCTTTGGTTGCCATTTTCAACAGTGTGACATATCTATATTCCAGTACCCTCCAGTCAGGAAACAATTATTTTTTGATAAAAAAATGCTTACTTGAATAACCTGCACTGCACAGTTTTCTGCACGATGGCCAACAATAACCTGAGCTCAACATAATGCAAAGGATGCCTTCAGAAAGTCTGCATTTCAGTGATGGAAAACATGATCCTTCCTACACAGTATGCACTGCACTATGCATTTAGTCCTTTGAGAGCTTTCAGGATGAAAAGACTATAGTTATTACTACCATCATTATTATTAATGAAAAATACACATGTAAAATTAGGTTTCGAACACAATGTTTTATAGCCCCTATTTGTCTCTATGGACATACGCTATAATGGCTTTAACAGACCTTTAACACTCACTGACTAATTAATCTTTACACTCAGGACCCAGCACTGAGTTTTATTCAGTAAGGAGCAGAAAATAGCATCTGTGGATTGGGCTTGCAAGGTCCACTGCATGAATAAATTGACAGGCTACAGGAAGAGTTGGTATTAAACAGCTCCTCTCCTCCCCTCAGTACTCCTGTAACAGCCGTCACCAGCCACTGAAGCTTCCCTTCACAAACTTCTCACATACAATTTATTTTTATTTCCAAAAGTTACTCTTTTCAACCTTACAGAGACTCAGTCTTCCAAATACATTGACACTGATAGAAAAAATATTACAGGGACTAGATATCACTTTAAAATATAACTGCATTTCCGACACAACCAGAGTATGCACCAGCAAATTCAGCTTTCCTACGGAGAGCACAAACGAACCATACAAATTAATAGACCCCAGCAATTCATCAGAAAAACCTTTAGGCTTCCATTTCAAACTCAAACATGTTCTAAATATGAAAAAGCACAGGGAAAATATTCTGCAAAAAGAAAGCACAAAGAGAAAATACACCATGCGATTTCTTAATGGAATAAATTCAATCTTTACTCCTTTTAAAAGAATTTTAAAGGTATTATAAAAGAACGAGCATATAGGGGTAAATTTCCCTCATCTCATTTGCATGATACAGTTATAGTCAATACAGCTTACCTGGAGTCTTGCCTTACTGTAGCTATAAAGCCAGGCAATCAGAACACCATCTTCAGTTACAAAAAATAAAGTGTTACGTGTTCACTAGTCAAGCTTCAGTGGTAGAGATTTCATCAAGACAAAATTATTCAGGATTGTAATCATTTTTTTCTAGTCTAACTATAGGTAAACCCTGGTAACACTATGAAATTCAAGAGCATGATACCTGTTTTATTCCATTAAGTTAACTTCAAGAATAGCTTGCTCCATTTCTTTTATAAGTAAAATTATATTACGAAACAAGCCTTGTGACTGCGGTACAATAGGCAGTAATGACGACTCATCTTGAGAGTCAAAAATGACATTCCTAGACTGTCACTTGTTCAAGGAAGATCACAAATTAGTTATGGTATATTTCTTACAACAAAGCATTTATTTCTCTGTATGCCTACAGAGATAATATTTGTCAGATTAGCTCTGTTTCCTTTGGAGTTGTTAACCACTTCTTTAGCGAGTCTACCTTTCACAGCAAAGAGCTATTAATTAAAGTCCAGCAGCACTGAAATCTGCACTTACTAATGGTTGGATGGACCCACGTAAAGACATGTCTACTCCTACACCTCAGTGTACCCTCCTTACTCCCTTTCTTTTGCCTCACTTGTTGAAGCACATTTTTGGTTTCCCCCCATAAATTCCACAAAATCCTCCCTATCAATGAGCCATATTCTACTCTCAAGCCACCTCTAACTGATTTCTCAGCCTGAAAAAGGGAAAGTGAGGTGAATTAAGTAGGAAACAAAATCCTCATCTGTCACTGCTTGATCACTTACAGCTTACGGTATTATGTCCCCAAACATTTTCCCATTATAAAAAAATGAAGGCTAGTAATGCTGTATGCATCCATATATATAAAAAAAAAGACTTCAAAATTTAATAGGAGTTTATAAGGACTCAGCTTTGTGAATTATACTCATACAAAAAAAAATCTGAATAATTTCTATTTGAATTGAATTGATTTGAATCCCATTTATGTATGACGATATCTGCAATATTCAGAGATCCTGAGAGCAACAGTCCAGCTGAAACCGCAAGCACATAAAGCCAGGAGCTGGCTCTCTTCCCACTCACCTGCAATCCTCTCAAGTGGGGAGGAACGTTACCAAGCACTGTGTAAACCTTCACTCCTGCTTTAAAATTAAAAAAAAACCCTGGTAGAAAAAAAATAAGGAATCCACTAGATTAGTTTTTACTCAGATTAACCATTTACTCAAAGGTCACGTTTAGGCTAACTTCCTAACTGGCAACACAAAATGTATACATTTTAAAAGCAGCGTGGTGTAGAAATAGTCATTTTGTGAACAGGTATATCACATTCATCGTTAGGAATGAAATAGTCTTAGCCCTGTCCATCAGAAAACTGTAAGCACAAGGAAAATACAGTTCCAGCATAAGAAAGACTGGAAAAAGCAGCTGCGTAATTCCAGTCTATTGGTTTAGTTCACCAGAAAACACAAATAATGCTCCACAACACACCACCTACATATAACATGAAGGGTATGGTTCAAGACAGGAAAGGAAGGAAGCTCAGTATTAAACCAGAAACCTAACTTCTGTACCCTACTACCACAGCCTCATCTTCCCCATGCCACAATTTCATGGCTGGGAAAGAATAGGCTAATGGCTGCTGTGAACTGAAAACTGTAGTACGCACAAGTCAAAAGCAAAGTAGGACTGGATCTAGATGGTATGAGATGTGCCTTGATTCGTTTTGCTTCACATACATGAATTGAAAAGAGACGTCGACCCTTGGACCTCAATTTGTTAATGGCACCTCCAAACTGGAATAGTAACAAGGTTTTTTTTCAGACTCGAAGAGAAACTAGTAGTAAATTGCAATGTAAGGGGCATGACAGAGGACTCTGGTTTAAGTTTC
The DNA here is from genome assembly GCA_013397275.1 of Burhinus bistriatus. Lineage (NCBI taxonomy): Eukaryota > Metazoa > Chordata > Aves > Charadriiformes > Burhinidae > Burhinus > Burhinus bistriatus. The sequence goes on from VYXH01002751.1 coordinate 232,498, forward strand.
TGGGTTTTGCTACATCTGTTCTGAACAGAAAAAAAATCACCATCAAATGTCTCATAAAATAGGTCAGAACATATATTCTTCATAGAACTGTGCGACAGAAGTGCTTATTTATATAGAACATTTAATTTTACTTGGAACATGTGTCATCATTATTTGGAAGCTCCTGAAAAAAATATTCACCCCCCCATTCTGTGATATCAATTCTGTAGCTGAACATCATTTGCAGCCACAACTGTGACACAGGAACAGGAACTTGACTTCTGTTGGGACTTCTGCATTGGATCACTACCTCAAAACACTCGATAGTAAAAGTCTTTATAAAACCGAATTATCTATATAAACACATCTGAGTAAGAATTTAACTGCACAGACCAGAAATGTTAAGAAGAAAATTTGAAGATTAAACTAATAAATATACCAATATTCCGATTTTTAGAAATGTAATAGCTTTACTTTGATATAACGGTTTCCAAAAATCAACTAGTGAAACTGAAGTAAGGTCACTAACATTCTGAATCATAGTGCCCACAAAGTGAATTAATGCAGTTCAACTACTATTTTAAAGTCCTATGATTATTTTTTTCTCAGTGTCTTTATTTAGATACACCTATAGCTTAATTTTCTTGGAGGCACTGATAACTACAAGTGTTGTCTCCACATAAAATCTCCCGACTTTTATGAACAAATTTTTAAGTTACTCAGATTATGTATGGATGGGATTGTTTTTGTTTAACCATGTACATTTAAAATTAGCTGGAATTTAAAATACTTCTTTCATGCATTTTTTCTGAAGCTCCATGAATTCTAAAGACTTTATCCTGCACTTTACAGTTACACGAGGGTAACATATTTTCTTGCTTTCTCAATATAAATGGGTGGATACAGAACTCCTTTTCTCCATGGACAGATGAGGGTGGCCACCACACATAAACTATGCATGTACACATATTTAACCTACATCATGCTCTGCAAATATGCTGAAATATCACACAGACAAGAGGCACACACCATTACTGGCCATGTTACAGATAGGAAAGCAGAGCTCTTAAAAGAGTGTTTGCCTGAAGACTTAGAAGGATTATTGGCCGAAGTACAATAACTCCTCAAACCCTGAATTTTTACTTTATGTCCTAAATCAAGGTTGGCTAGATAATTCTCTAAAAAGAATATTTATTTTTGACAGTGAGATGTGCCTTGAATTTCAGAAAAACAGAAAATCATCGTTTCAGGTTTTTAATGAATGCAATGCAAGATTTACATTGCTTAGAAGAACGGAATAATCTGAATAAGCCAGTCTGGAAGTCTTAGCTATTTCATTTTTTGTGAAACACAGTAAATATTGCACATGGGACTGCAAATTATCCTGGCACAAGCAATATATGTTGTCATCAACACCAGTATTACAATGAATCAAGTGACCACAACAGCATACTTGAAACACAATTTTCCTTATGCATTTCAACCACAAAAGCAGTCACCTACTAGAATAATGAAGATTCCTCTGATTTAGACCAAGAGGGTGGCTGAAATATTTGTGCTAGGGCTTCCAAATGTGGAAGAGGCCATAACCACACCATGTTAAAACAGTTTTTTTTCTTCCCTCGCCATGCAAGGACATCCATGCTCAGCTGAGGGGCTCAATTTTGCCTGCTGCCTTTTCCCAACGGAAAGCTGATTTATCATTAGATTTCCGGACACCACAGGACACTGATAAGTAAGAGAGCATTACTGTAATGGAGACTGTGGTAAATTTTCATTTAGAATACCACTTGCAGAAACAACAAAAAATCCTGTCTGGAAAAGACCTTGCATAGTCAATACTGGGTTTAGCCAGCAAGGTGAAAGTCTTCTTAAAACACACTCAGTCAAGCAGTATTTACATTTTTTAAGGACTCACCACAGTGAGAAAATGAACTTAGATTCACAATGAAAGACATGGTTATCACTGACTTCGGAGATCTTATTCCTGCTTATAAGTCAGAGCTTGATGAGTCCTAAAAATTTTGGCAAATTCAGTTCATTTTTTTCTTCCCTTCTTCCTTTAATTTTCTTCTCCTTTAATTTTACCGTTCATCTCTAAGGTGTGAGAGTCCTCAACTCAGCCTCCACTATTGTGTCTCTTGAAGCCTACCTTTCCCATTTCTTTGACTATCTTTTGTTCTCCCCAATCCCGCAGTGTCAGACTTCTTTATTAAATAAATTATATTAATAAAACTGTCAAACTGCTTGAACATGAGTAATTCCTATGTTAATAAAACCCAGTAAAAGCATGTCTTTGACTTCACCTTCATATTTTTAAATTCTATTTTGTAACAACAAATAAAGCACTTTAAGCTTTATTTTTCTAAATTATTATTACATTTCTGTGATGGATAAAGGCAATATGCATTTGCCAGAAACACCAGAAAATTAGATGAAGGCAAGACACATGAAACTAACTGAAGTGAAATTCTCCCTTGTGATAGATGGCTTGAAGTTTCACTAATCAGAGAAGTGTGCTTAGAATCAAAATAATTTTTGATTAGTTAAAAATACATGTTACATAGACAACAGATAAGGAAGGAAAAAAACTAACAGTGAAAATATTAGCTAATATAAGTAAAAATAGATTACTAACCTAAGAGCAAAGATTTTTTTTTTCCTTTTTATGCTCACAATGTTATTCATGCCTCTAAGCAACTCACTTAATCTTTTTTCTCACGTACTTTGTCTGTAAAATGGGACTGAACCATAATTTATCCCAATGGTATAATATGTGAGTTAGACAAAATATAACAAAACCCAAACATCTCATAACTATTTAAATAGGATTTGGTACATCAGGATGACATATATAATCTTAGCTTTTGTCCTCTTCAGGGGAAAAAAAAAAAAATCTATAAATTACTTAAAACGTATACATTTTTCACTCTTAAGCATTCAACTGAGTATTTGTCTTCTACCACTTTATCATTTTCAGCTACATAAAAGATGAAGTAGATGCATTTCAAGTTGTTTTACTTAGACTTTAAATCTTTGGTAACTCTCCTCATTTACCACCTTTCACCACAAATTAACATGCACATCAAGACAAGCTCATTATCATTTAGAGACCTGTTAAAAAGACGAAAAAAAGAATTGCACCTTAAAGTGCCCTGGATTATTTACTGGTTAATAAAATCAGTACTGAATAATTTTATTGTTCATAATAATCAGTTTGCTTTTCCTTTCTAATCAAAAAGCTCTGAAACTAAAATTTACATTCTAAGTAAATAAATGCTCATTGTTGGAAAGTACCATCATATTTGTTTTCTGAAGGTAAGAATGATGTCTATATAAAACAAATAATAAACACAATTCCATAACTAAAATGATTATATGAATGTATTTTGGTGCTTCTACATATAGTACTTTGGGGAACCGTAGTTGAAAAAATTACTCTTAGCATGTAACAATCCTAATTCAGAGAAAAATGTCATCTGCATCTTACAGATCTATATAAAAGTTCCATTATTAATACATTTCAAATGTTTGTACATTACATAGAAGAATAATATATTACAGTCTTCGGGAACAAATAAAACCAAGCCTAGGATATGATTGTACTGCTGACATGAAATTTCACTTCAGATTAGCAAAGTGCCAGTTGCTTTATACGCAGCCCCAACACAGGAGAACTGCAAAGTGACCTGAGCATTCTAACATACGAAAAATAGCGGTGGCCAAACAGTCACAAAATCATTGTAAGCAAGCATTAACAGTGTCATGATGAAAACTGTAAAAATTCAAATGGCTGCTTTTTACGGTGAACTCAGATATACCATGGCTATTAAGTGTTTAAAAAAAAAAAAAAAAAANTTTCTCTTCTTCTAAAAAAAAGAAAGAAAAAAAAAAAAGGCAGCATTCTAGCTACAGGCCCTGCAGCAGCAGGGTACTTCAAGCTCTGAAGTCATCTCACTGAGTTCAGTCACAGACCTGACAGCTATGGATTGTGGGGAAAGATGATGTCACAAGAGGAATTCAAAATTCATAGAAATCTATGCAAACACTGCCTGTCGAGTTCAGCATTGCCTGAGCTTTAGAAGAGCACCTAATAATGCACCACACACTAACTCTGCCTCCAATAAACTCAGGTACCTCAGTATATTTTTTAGCCTCAGTACTGTATTAATTTAGATCTGCACTGAAGTTTTCTAAAAACATCTTTAAACACATTCTTCAGAAATGGCTTTTGGGGGGTGAGGTAGGGGGGAAATACAATTTGCCACTGACCAGTACAATCTTCCACTCCTAACAGTGCTCTCATAAAATTAATTTTTATGATGCTTATCCCTATATGTAAATTCATTCTGTATTTTTAAATGCACTTGGAAATTTAAACAACAAATAATAAACCCTAAGCTAAGGGTGTCAGGTGATCACAGAAATCCTCATCCTGCTAAAGAACAATGTCCTCCCAAATCATAAGTCTTTTAAAAAGAGACTGAACCTTTCAGGTTGATAAAAGACAATGACAAAATATTGATGTAAAAATACATGCAGCATTTTGATTACCCATTGTTTTGTGATATTTGCCTTATCTATGCCATTTTTCCTTTTCCAGTCTCCAATTTACTTTTTGATCTAAATTGCTTTTGGAAGTCTCACTATGATTTTTTCTGGAAAACAGAAAAAAAATCTCCAAATAATATAAACATCAGGGTCTTTTCACCTGTCAGCAGGATGTGTCAAAACTTCATCTGGTCTTCAAATTGGTGTTCCCCCAATGGGCAACTTTAGCACATCAACTCAGACCATTTTAATGTACTGGCATTTTAGCACACCACTTACTAGCCTAGCACTCTTAGTTATACCTATCCTACAAAATAAACACACAGCGACCCAGAAGGTGGAAGCATCATGCCTACTTGATAATATTTTGATATTTTAATTCCTCAGTTTTCTATAACATTAGTGTATTTTGGTTGACAAAAGCTGGAAAAACACATAGGGCCAGCAAAACATTTGATTTGGTTCAACAGTTAAGGATTCCTCCTGAATTCTTATTTAATGATCTAATTAATTCATAGTTAGTAAGGAAAGCTTTTTTTGTGAACTAACTACTTACTCAGGTGGAACTGCTTTGCAAGAGCCAGCAACCACTGGCCTGTCCCACAGCTGACACCAAGGTACCCTGCTGTTCACATCTGCAAAACTGGTCTCAGCACATCACTGCAGGGGGTTACGGATTCTGGGCAAGTCGTTTGCTTGTGCCTCATCCCTCCTCTCCCAGATAATGCTTTGTCTGGTTGCCATCTGTTAGAGCATTCTTGTACTTATAGGCAAAGCCTGCTATGTTAAAAACTTAGTTTTATTGTGACAATTCTTTGTTTAACACAGCGTTATTTTGAAACCCTACACATTAGGTATCCCATATAGATATGGACTTGACTATCACTACATTTCAGAGTGAGTCCCAGTTACACTATTGATTTTTCCTTCAGTCAGTCTGTGGTTTTGAAACATTAAACAACTAAACAGCAACATGAATTTAAGAGGCTTTTTCCCTCAAGAGCCAAGATCGTATTTATATTTGCAGCCTAAATACTTCTTAAAGGACAATACTGAACTCAGGAATTGCTAAAAAGGCTCTGTATCAGGAGAAAATTTCCTAAGGTTTTAGGAAATGCATTTTGCACTATTTTTTTTTCCAAATTAACACAAAAAGCCAAATGACACTTTAAGGGAGCTGGCAGCAAGATTGTTTGAAAAAGCTCATTAGCTCTTGTTAAATTAGAAACTCACAAGCGGTAGAAGAAAGGAAGGAATGCTAAATGCAGTTCAGTCACATCACCTTCAGGTAAATAAAGCCAACCATACACATTTCAGTCATCCTCAAGTATCAGTTGTGCCATATGAACTAAACAAGAAGAGCAGAGAAAGAATTAGAAGTATGAATTATATTTGCCACCACCAGTCATAACCTCTTCTGGGCTTGGTCCACGGAAACCCCCTGGGAACACACCCTGCCCTTCTGCCCTTCTCTTGACATTGGCTTATAAGGCTTCCCAGGTTGCAGAATACACGATCTGTTTTCCTGGCTTCCACTTCCCAAAATGGAAACATACTGCAGATAACAGAGGAAGAGGATCCAACAGGAGCGCAAAGGTAAGCGGGGTTACAACAGCATTTGCCTATGCTGCTGAAAGTACGTATGTCGCCGATGAGCTTCAGGGTACTGCCTCCATCTACAGCCAAGCTCTTTGGCTTCCCATAGATCTATTTTAATGTTGTCCATAGCAATTCCACCATGCAGGCAAGAAGCAAAACCCAATCTTGTATCATCACTACCAGCTGATGCTCCCAAGCTATACAGAGCAATGCCAATTGGTACCATCTTACACACGCTTTTCCTTTTACGTCCTTCCAGGTTATTTTCCAGCTGTATTTCCAGTTCTGTCCATGGTTGGGATAGCCTCTTTCCCACTTTATTGGTAAGACCTTCCAGATAAGAGCTAGTTCCAAAAATTCTGCTAATGTTTTCTCTTCTTGCCGCTTCTGTCCAGAGCCAGTACCCTGAAGTCCATACCAATACCCTTCTTTCTTTATCCTTCTGTCAGCATTGCTCCTGACTTGCCTTATTCATCTTCTTTTTATCTGGGTAGCTCTCTTGCGTATCAATCCTCTTATCTCAAAGTTTACCATGCCTTTTCAACCCTGAAGATACTGCCACTTCATTTAGCTTCTCTAGAAAATTTTTTTCTGGGATTTTAAAAGCCTTTATTAACCACTATCATTCTGCACAGGTTAGGAGTCCTCAAGAAAGGACAACCAGCACGACAAAATCATATAATTGGTTGGTGAATGCAGAGAAAAAAAGAAAAAAACCCAACAAATGCATTCCAAATATTTTGCCAAGAATCTAAAGATTCTTGCAAAGAATTTCTTGAGAGAAAAAAGAACTAGAAAATTTGACAGACACGCTCTACCACCTGCATATCCAAAAATATCTACAGATTTCAGCAGAAATATAAAACTTCAAGCATAACAGTCTCCTTGACAGTAAGACAAGAAGCCATTTTCCACAAGTGCCCTCTCTCCCCTCATCTGCATTTCAGATTATGCTGTATGTTAATTTACAACCTCGAGTCATCAGAAATTTAAGATAGTCCGTACCAAGATGTTTTTAAGTGGAACAGGAGGAAGTTAAATGATAAAGACACACAGTTTGCCCTCCTACGTAACAGGGTCGTCTTATTACTTTAGCTGCTCAAACTGCTAACAGATTTCCTTTGGGTCTTTTTGGGGGGAGGTTTGTGGCTGCCAAAGATCATATGCAGAACTGAACCACAATACTCTGTTCTCAGAGCTCCTGACAACAGAAAAATATCTTTTAATAAAAGGGCTGTAGGAAGGTAAAGTTTGTGCAGAGATTTAGCTCAGCTTCACCCTCTGCCTTGAAAGTGGAAGTGATAAAGGCCTTTTAGATATGTCATCTCTGTAGGGGAGAATTTCTCTTACGTGAGCAAACGATAAGTGAAGGACTTACTTTAAACATCTCGTTACATATGAACAAGATTAATTTAAATGGAACAATTTGGCATTTTTTCAGGCATATTGTATAAGCATAGCTTTAAGTAAATTATACTGCTGGACTTAATGCAGGCTTTAAACATATGAGGTACAATCCTTCTTATTTTTAAAAGGCATACTTGATATTCAGTGATGCTACCAATAACTAAGAGTCTGTTTCCTTGCTAAATAGTCATATGACATCCAGAGACATAGATTTTAATTCTTATTCTGAAAAACAGTACCATAAACATGTCCACAGGTTTAATTTATTCAATTGTTCTGTGGGACTTCACTGTGCATTTTGGAAACAGCATTTTTGATATGCTACCATATCTTCTCTCTTGCAGAACGTTATTTCAGTCACATGAAGAGGATCTAAGGTAAATCTCTATCAATTTGAGCCATTTGTTTAATGTTTGCACATTCCTGGTGCGAACGCAAGTATAGAAGTTTTTCCCATGCCTGACAAATATACTAACTACTGTAATTTCTCTCTTATCTGGAAGACAAAGTGAAAGAGGCAGAATAAGAGTATCAACTTCACCCTCGCCAACTATAGCTTAAGGATACAAAAATAGTGATGCTGGGGTAATTAGAATATTCATAGAGCAGCATTCAAAACCACTATATGTTAGGAAAATTGTAATTTTCAGGAAAACAAATTTGAATCTAAATTAAATTGCTATTCTCCTAATCCACTACTCCAAAGCTGAACAGATGAGCAAATTGATACTTTAGATTCAATAACTGAATCAGTACTATTAAACCATATTTGTATATTTTACAACACAATATTACAACTGTGAAAATCACCTCTTAATTTTGGGTTTCTTTAATCTGCCAAGTCATTCTATTAATTCTAAGTTGTTCCTATGTACAGATAACCCATCTTATTCTACAGATAATCATCATGTTTTGGAATGTCAAAGTTTCTATTTTATAAATATCACATCTGTATGGTAAGAGGACAGGCTGCCACACTTCCAGATTTATTTTTTTTTTTTTTGTATATGGTATCTTAAACTGGGTACTAAGATCCTCAGCAGTAAAAGAGATACTGGAGAAAAACTGGATAAATCCTATCCCATTATGTTTTTGCAAGCTGTAGAAATAATGAGGAAACACACAGATCAACAGAAAATTCATTCTAAAACAATACTTCAGAGGAATTTTATTAACAAGGACTGTTCTGCCTAGCATAGTGATGTCCACAAAAAAAACAACACCACACAGAAAACCCCCTATGTGGGATAGCTATACTTGCATCAAGGTATAACATTGTTATGCTGTCAAAAAAATAAAGGAAGAAGATGAATTTAAGACTGAATTTAAAATGGAGGAGTCTGTCACGCAATAACAGCTTATAAGAGTTACAAAGCCAACACATAAACATAAAAAGCAAAGCTGACATATTTGATAACCACAAAGCCTGCTTATTCCAAATATACTCTCAATTACAGTCATTCTGGATTACACAAAATGAAAAAACAAGTTCAGGGAAGTGCAGCATTGCACTGCTCGTCTCAGTTTCTATGCTGTCAACCTCTCAAAGCTTACCTACGTGTAATGGAGTCTCCCCAACCTCCCACCTGGGCAAACACTTGTGGGAAGAGAAGGCAGCTTCACAGCTTCCGACCGTGCGACACATATCCCACCCCTGCGCTGATACTCAGGGCAACGCAGGAACATAGAAAACATGTCATGGCAGCTTCTTGTGGTTTGAAGTTGAATGTCATCGTGGAAGTTAGATGTTTTCTTTAAGGGTCACTTCTAAAAAACAAGCTAAGCCTTACCCATGCAATACCGTCTCTCAAAGGCAAACACTTGTGGGTAGCGGACTTTTTCGAAAAGACCTTAATAGATTAAGCCAGCACCTCATTTGTGTTGCTTTGTTGCAATTACCCCAGAACAGCCAATGCACAGCTTCATTACAGTTTGCTAATAGTAAAAACAAGCACAAAGGTTCATTATACTTAAGAAACAGTAGAGAAACAAGCAAACACAGATGAGAGATTGTTGCAAGAGAGAATCACATAACTGAAGTACTGAAGACATCTAAAACCACAGTCTGTTGTGTACACAGTGATTTCAGACAGCAAATAACATTCCATTTTTCTGTGCTGTGTTCTGGTTGAATTGTCCACATTTGAAGAATCCTAAATACAAGTACAGGATTTTAGTCCTCTATCAAGATAATATATGTTTCCAAGTCCCTCAAATTTAATGTTCTTTCTTCTAATTAGACTGCTGCTAGATCTGTAGGCAGTCTTATAAACCACTTTAACCTTATTTTAATTTTTCATTATGAAAACTATAACTGTTCATTAACTTTGGAAGACACAGAATTACAGCTGTGCTACATCATTCCTCATATTATTAACAATCTACTTTATAAATTCAGTGCTTGAAGCAGATATTGGTAATAACGTCTTACGAGTTTTATTTTTCTGTTTTTAAGAACTTATAAAAAAAAAGAAAACTTAATAGGAGCACACATACTTAGTTGCCAATCCATACTGAAAATTTTATTCACTACCATGATTTTAAAATTAGTGCCAAAACATTAGTGTGCTAAATTTAGTGGACTCATTAGAAAATAAAACCCAGAACCCCAAACAAGAAACTACTTGACTAATACTACCCTCCCCACCTCTCCAACTCTTTGGTAAGATTACTTAAGCAAGAATGATGTCCAAATTAGCACTTTTTGTGTAGTAAACTTTTAGCATATTGTGAATAGTTTTCATCAAAGGTAATATTTTCAAACAGAGATTGAGCACCATTGTAGCTTTGCTTCAATGTTGTTCAAATGCTTATCTTAGGGATAGAAAAACTCCAAGAGACAATTGGATATTGCTATGAAATTGAATGGAATATTACTTATTAAAAGGGGTTTTTTTGACCTGTAACTACATAATTTGAAATATTAATACTATATAATATTTAGTATGTGATCTTAAAGTGCATTCTTTAAAACACAGTATTCTACCAGTGGCAATTCAAAAAAAGCTTGAAAACTGTGCTAGAACAGTTACCACAGAATGGGCCATTTGCTTGAGGGAAGAAGATTTATGCAATTTGTTCTACATGATGGTCTCTTTTTTTCTTTTTCTTTTTTTTTTTTTTAATTATTTTTTAAATTATCAGACTTGTCCCTGCCTCTGGCTTAAGTAGCAAAACTTAAAATACTGATAATTTTCACTTCAATACTTATACAAACTGAATTGATTAATGTATTTGAGAAGACAAAGTTGTACTGAACTGAGTCATCCTGCAGCTGAGCACTTACTATTTCACATAATCAACATTTAAACTTGTTTCTAGCCAGCAGCCAGCACACAACTTGCTAATTTCTAGGTAAAAACTGACCAAACGCTATTCTAGCTTTTTCACATGGAATACTGGAAAAAATACTACTGATGTTGGCTATTTGTTTAAATTTTCTTGACATTAGACATTTCTTTACATTCTACACCAGCTGCTGGAATTGCCAAACAAAAAACCTCAGCTGTAGCTCTCTGTGTAATCCCACCATATATGAAACTTCCCAGGAAGTTTAGGTCACATGTGAATACATTGAAAAAATACGCTAAGAGAAGAAACACAGTGAAAGCAACTACCAAGATTCAGAACTTAAGAGTGGATAAATGAGCTGATAAGGAAAGAAGGAATATGGCAGTGACGTGCATGCAGCTAAAAGATGTTTACAATACTAGGAGTGTCAAGGCAAACCTGAGCTGATAACTTGGATAAGAAGCAATGGAAGGAATAGAAAAGATGGATATTGGCAAGATCTTCCAAGCAAAACTTTTTATTAAGTTGAAGAAGCAACTTGCATGGTATCCAACAGGAGACTAAGGTTTGACTTTCAAAATTACACTGGACAAACTCCACTGAAGAGACATTTCAGTACTGATGATCAAACTGTTCTTTTCTTGTAATGTACTTGAAGCAAGTATCTTACTTTGTGAAAAGTAATGATTGTGAAAACATTTGATTGTCATAAGGAAAACAGAGCTAACTAGCACCATAGATCACAATGGTAGCTACACAGAGCTCACAGAACAGAATCATAAGCAAGACAACAGGCACTGCTTTTACTGTTATGTCAAGGACATTTTCAAGTGTCAAATTCAGTTTGTAACATCCCGTTTTTGACCAAAATTTAGAAAATAGCCTAGTTCTTAACTACTGTGTTTTCCGTAACATTTCTTTAGGTGGGTAATTCGTCTCTCTGTTTTCTGGACTTGCTTAAGTTCAGCTAAAATGAAATCTCTTACTTTACTTTGCACTGCATTAAGAAGAAATAGAGAACCGGGGCTTTGAGTTTTCCTTTATAAGCTTTCTGCATCCATTTTAACAAGGTTCTATCACGCAAACATCAGAGACCCATTCTATATCACATGTAAGAAACAGCATTCCTCAGAGAGGCTTTTCTCCAAGCAGTTTTAAAAGGTATCTTTTGATTCTGAATTAAACAGGATGTAGAGATTGTCACCAGCAGAGGAGTAGGAATCACAAACAGCTATAACCCAAATATTCTACGGAAATGTAAGCAAGTAATTACAAATAAAACTGCTTACATTCATGCAACTTGTTTGGCAACAGCAGTATACCATAAGGAAAGCTGCTACAATTCATAACAGCATCTTGTAATAAAACAGCTTTATGCATCCCTCTCAAACTGTTTAGTGCTCAAATCTCATCAGATGGCTGAGTAAGCATTACACTTTGGGACAGTAAATCTCTGTTTCCAATATGGTCTACATTCACAGACATGTACTTTTGCATTCACTGTAAGACTCTTCCAGCTAAGCACTCATATAAAAAAAATAGCAATATATAAAAATATCTGCATGCTATTTTGTCTAGTCAGCTATCTAGACTCTGAAAAAATTTAGGAACCTTGAAGGACCAGCAGCTCAACAGGAACTGACTGCTACCAGAAAAAGCTAATTTGAAGTTTGGGTTTAGAAACATGAAAGCAGTATGAAAGGGCTATCTTTATACACGTCACTTTCTCTTCAACATGTCTTTATCCACATCACTGAGGCATATATGGCATTGCTATGGTACATTCTCCTTCCTTTAGAGAAAAACTAAATATAGGAAAGGGTTTAGAAACAAGCAACAAATCTGAATTCATGACAGAAGATGATACTGCACAGAATCACAGAATCACAGGGGTTGGAAGGGACCCATGGAGATCATCTAGTCCAACCCCCCCCTGCCAGAGCAGGGTCACCTACCGCAGGTTGCACAGGATGGCATCCAGGCAGGTTTTGAATGTCTCCAGAGTTGGAGACTCCACCACCTCTCTGGGCAGCCTGTTCCAGTGCTCTGCCACCCTCAAAGGAAAGAAGTTCCTCCTCATGTTTAGATGGAACTTCCTACGTTCAAGTTTGTGCCCATTACCTCTTGTCCTATCACTGGGCATCACTGCAAAAAGACTGGTGCCATCCTCTCGGCACCCTCCCTTGAAGTATTTGTAAGCATTGATGAGATCCCCTCTGAGTCTTCTCTTCTCCAGACTAAAAAGACCCAAGTCCCTCAGTCTTTCCTCATAAGAAAGATGTTCCAGTCCCCTCATCATCTTTGTAGCCCTCTGCTGTACCCTCTCCAAGCAGATGCTTGAAGAGCTCTATCTAGATAGATAGAACTCATAGAAAAGACAACTGGCTTAACTGCAGCATCTAATTGAATCTGTAAAGAAGAAACACTGAGTATTATGGGTGTTCCAATAAAACAGAAAAGGGCATCACCAGACCTAATGGATAGCGACTGAAGCCAGTTTCCAAAATCCAAAGAGAAGCTGGCATCTGCTTTTAAGACGGAGGCTGACTTCCCACAGACACTGCCAGCCAGTGGAAACAATGGATTTTCTGCCTATTGATGTTTTCAAGACTCCAGAATGTGCTTCATTCAAGGACAGATTACTGGGATCGATGTAGAAATAATCTGATGAAAGTTAATGAGCAACTGGATAGCAGAGCAAACAAGATAACCGGTAGGCCTCCTGACCTTAAACTCTGTGAATCTAGAGAGAAATAATACAAACCAAAAGGAACAAATAAAAAATGCTGGGCCCTGCTTACCCAGTTATACTTGCTTCTCATTTTCTTTTCTGCTAATTTTGATTCCCATTTATAGGCTTTAAGTGAATTGGTCATCAGCACTTTGACTCAACTCCAAAACATCCATGGTTCTCTAAGGAAGAAAATGAGTTTTGGGTGGTGTTTTCGTTTGTTTCTTACTAAGTAAACTGTGTGTATTTGGGTCCAGTCACAATATTTGAAAAGCTTATAAAAATCACATAATCCATTTGAGGTATTAGGAGAACAAACAGGGACAAGAAAACAAATATAAACATAGTAATCATCACCACAGACCAACCAGTTGTCTACTGAGTCTAGAATTTAGTCCCCAACAATAGTAAGATATTTCAAAAGAACGTGGGGGAAAAAACGGTGTAAAAGACAATTACAGAATAAACACAATAAACACCTAAAACCTGTTCTCAACGCATTTGAGTTGAAAACTGACTTGTCCATTGGGGCAGTGCATGCACTCTGGTGCTTAACCCATCTTCCACACAGTCCAAAAACGTACAAATGTCTAATCCTTTCCTTATTTTCCTGAAGATGTGGACCTTAAAAAAACATCTGGTAGACTTCAACAATGCATAACCCAAACTAAATGTTTTTTGTCAGTTTACAATTCACAGATTTTTCATTTTATTTTAATATTTCTTTCTTCCTGTATTATGAGAAAGGAGGAGGAGAAGCAAATGGTCTAATTTCTCTTTACCAGAAAACAAGCTTTAGAGGGGTTCCCAAGTTCACACCAGAAACAAAACAATATTCAGTAATGCAAAATCTGGACTACGTGACTTCTAAAGACTAATTTTCTGGTACATGCCTAGGATGCAGGGGCAAAGATGCCCAATTCAAACCCAGATCAAACATAAAAGCTTTCAAATCTGAGATTTTCATGGTAATAGGTGTATTAGGAAAGCATCTGAGTCTCCTCTTTACATCAGTTTGAGAACACACACAAGTTATCAGCTTCCTTTTCAAACTCTTCTTGCTGGAAAATACACCCTAAAAAATATCCATGTTAAACTGCATATCCTTCTGAAGATAAGAAACCAGAGAAGGTGGAATATTCACAGAATTTGCATCAGGACTAATCAAGAAATAAGTATTTTCACTTAGCGTATCTTACCTTAAAAAGAAAAATATTTCATCTCCTTGGAGTACACTGGAGTACCCTTTATGATGGATTTTAATATGAGAAAGAGCATGGATGCTCCACACGGATGTGCCTAAATATTACAAACTTCTTAGAAGAGTGTGTGCACGTGTGTGCATAAGAAAAATGGAGGAGGATTTAGAGGATCAAAAATTATTATTTTCAGTATCCAGCGTCTTAGACTTCTATTACATAGCCAAGCAAAGGTACAAGGAGGAAAAAAACGTATACAAAGAACAGTTTTCCTTCAACATTCAATTAGGCCCTAGCATTAAGGCGAGCAAACCCCACTCCTCTATTTTGAAGCACAAGATCTTTTTGCTTCATACAAATTTGTAACTATAAAGTATAGGAAGCATAATTCCCATTAATTTTGAAGTGCTTCTGAGAAGGTATTTGCATTAAAATCATTACTAAGTCTATTCTAGAGTAGACCTAAGATTTTTTAAAAATTACTTTTATTCACAGTGTGTGCTAACTACTTGAATTGATAATGTCTACTTTTTAGAAGTTATCCTTTTATATCTAGTTTACATAATGTTCATGCAACTTCATAAATGGTTAAAAAAAAATAGAACCTAGTTTAACTTAGTCATCAACTAATGAGAAGTCCAGTATAGGAGCAGTAAAAAAAGCAGAAGCTCTTTTTGAAAGCTAAATAACTGCTTAGAAAAAAAGGAACATAAGTCTATACATACCTATGCATTTGCATCAGAAATCCCGGCATTCTGATTCTCTAATTTAAACTGTAAACAAATCCTAATTTTTAATAGTGATCACTGGAGAGAAACTGCCAAGAAAAAAAATTTATTCCCTGAGAGAAACTCTGTGTGTACACAGAATTAGCATATTATGTCTAGCTGTTTGTTGTTTATTCTACAAATACATATTAATATTAGAATAGTACTGTGTTTTTCAGCACTGGTCATATTAATTATTACCAGAGTCCTCTGTCAGCATCATAGCTTCTCTATATAAAGTTTCAGCAGATAGTATTTTATTAAACTCCAACTTCATCTTCATTATGTTCACCTAGAACAAGATTCCCAGTAATACTTTAATTGATTACATTGTGTATTTAGCTTGCTAGTTGATTAAATTCTTTCCATAGCAATGACATTTTAAATACTTCAACACGCTGTTTTGCAATGGCCACCTCTGAATTGCCGGGTTGGAATACATGTCCTCTCCCAGAGGCAGACTCCTAATGGCCAAGATGCTGATCTAGAAGCTGGCTCAAATAGTCAAATAGGTAAAAGAGCAAGAGTTACACCTTCAATCGACAAGTCCATGTTAGACAGTCTGACTTCTCAATGGTTAGTTCCAGCAGGTCTGAGCAACCAACCACACACAGCAAATGAAGTCGCAACATATGAAGATATAAAATGGTGAAAAATCAAGAAAGGAGGATGGAAGGGGAATGAAAGGGAAGTGGAAAGTAAGAGATTATCAGAACAACTGATTTAAACTACTATTTACAAATCGGGGAGCTTGCTGCTCAAAAGGGCGGGGGGCAGGGGGGACACGGACGGGACACCACCAAAAAAACCAGCCCCAAAAACCCCCACAAAAAAGCAAGAGGAAATGATTTCTGTGTATATACTTGGAAATAGCCCGAAGACTGAGAGTCTATGCCACGAGGTTTCCCTGAAAAGTTGCTTCTAAATAGAATTCCTACTGATTTTGTGTTATTGTGACTCAGATCTAATATACCCAAAGTTTTAGTTTAATTCCTATTTATCAGCAGATCTTAATATTACAGCTTAAAAGGCCACTTGACTGATGCTAGAGTATAAATGACAGGAGGCATATCAGATTTTGGGTTAGACTTTCTTAACATTTTCCTTTCCTAAAGGCATATTTGGGGAAGGGTATTATAAAGGTTTGTACTTTTATTTATTTGCTGGTCTAGTAATGCTGCTATATAGCTCCATTATTAACAATATCAACACAGACAAAAACAGAGATGAAAAGTGCTTTCATGTTTTTAAATCACTTAACAATAAGAACCATATAATCTTTTAAGATTTGGGGAGGGAGAAGGTAGGTGAGGGAGTTTTTATTCAACATCTTTGCTTTATTAAACAAGGTATACATATTGAAATATAAAATTTTATTTCTCATTAATGCCATGCTTTCTAGAGAACAGAAATTGAATGCAGTTGTCTCACCTTAGTAAATATTTCACACTAGGATCGCCTATCTCTTAGGTAACCATTAAAACCAAAGGAAATCTTGATTCAACAGCAGCGCAAGCTGCATGCGTGTACCAGTTTTAACAGGAAATTTGCCTTGAGGCCTTTTTGACCCCACACAAGCTACCCTACATCTGATCCCATGTTAAGGGCTTCCTCCTTAAGTTTCTGCCACCTGCCTCTGCCTTGGCTTTTGTTTGATTATATAAGCGTATGGATATACCGAAAAGCAACATATTGCAGAATGCCACTCAAAACCTAATATGACAAAGGAAAACTAAGAATGTGCTCTCACTCTAACTAGAATACACGAAAAAGTTTTCTTTAATGTCTTTAATCCAAATCTATATATCAAACATTTAATTTTAAAAAGGTGACAGGTTCAGGAAAGAAATATTAAAACTAAAATTAGTAAAACACAGTTGGATTTGGCAGGGATACACTAATTTGAGCCTAAAAATTGAGTACAACTCGTGCTTGATGACAAGATGACCTAAATCTCATCTTGGTGTTACCAGCAACACAAGCAGCAAGGCAAAGCCTAGTTAGCCTGAGAACCTGCAACAGCAACTACCCCCTCTATACAGCAGGACATTAGTTGTTGCTGAACACAGAATACCTGATCACAGTAACTAAATCTGAATAAGTTTAATCACTCTCAGGAAATGTTATTGCTGCAGCATGGTTCTTCAAATGTGTCCCAGTAATTTTTTTGGTGACAGATTCATGCTGTGAAGAAGAACAAGAAGAGAAAACAACATTCATTTTTCTCAGCAATCAGAGCTGCCCGAGGGTAGGCTATAAAAAAAAAATGTTGATTCATCAAACTGGTTTGGGTTGCTTTGGGTTTGGGTTTTGGTGTTATGTGTTGGGGTTTTTTTATTGATACCTTTCTTTTTCCTTCAAGAAACCTATTCAATATATATGAAGAAAAGATGCAGTATGAAATACCCAAGAGATGATGAGTAGTACAGCATAGTAACACAACATCACGTGAAAGAAAACTGAGTGCATTATACTTCCCAAGTTCCCCTCTCTGAGAATTCTACTGTAATAACCTGATTTTCTATTTGATGTTAATAAAAATACTGGACAATCTCAAGGGACATTATAAGGGATTTATTATAATCATTGTCACTACTTTTTTCTAACTCCCGTTAACAGACCTATAGTGTTAAACAGGATACAAAAAGCACATGTTTTTAAGTATAAAAGAATAAAAAAATGGAATTTGAGCTGTCATACAGAAAGGTATTGGCTGTTGCTCTTTACTGAAATTATCTACCCATACAAAAAGAGATGCTTTGACACATACAAAGCAATTCAACTGTGGTAAAAATAATAAAAATATTTCAGAAGACTGTTACGTCCAGTTTAATATGATTGTGGTTTTTAGACTTATTTGTAATAACTTCAATCATATACTCTAGTTGTTCTAACATTTCACAGCAGAGATTTACTGCTAAACTAGGTCTGACCTGAGAATGAGAAAGCAGTCAAGTCAGTATAACTATTGGCGAATAAATTTTGCATCAGCTGAAGCCTCGTGTTTGGCTCAGAGAGAAACACAAAATCCATGAGCTATGAATGTCAAGTGAGGACCTCTAGAATAGTAAGGTTTGCAATCACCCCTTTGAAACCCAGTTTAAAACTCTTAACAACTCAGTAAAGTGTTCTTTTAAGCACAATTTGGTTACAAAGTTTACTTGAAGAAAAGGTTCAAAGGAACCTCTTTAAGTAAAAGTTTTCCAAAACCCTCACTTTTTGCCTCTAAGGACATCTACTTTCACCATGCTGTGTCAGGAGATGAAGTTAGAAAGAAGGTGGGTTTTTTTTTTTTGTTTTTGTTTGTTTTTTTTTTTTTAAAAAAAAGATAGTTTGATAATTTGTTCTCTTTGGTAGAAAAATACACAGAATATAGAGAAATTCACATATTACCACAAGATTGTAAAATATTCCAAGTATTCAGAGGTGTCAGAACTATTGTCGAGCTTTTGACATATCCTAGCAGAAAGTAGAAAAGTTTCTATTCATCTTAAAATACAGTATTCAAAAAGAACTCCTCAACTTTAAATAAAACTTATAATGTTTGAGAGCTCTCTCAGATCCACTGAAGGACTGTGTTTTTTCAGATCAATTGAATAATCAATATCCAGTGCAGGTATTGAATTACAAATACATTTCTATCTATATTATGGAAAATCTAAGACAAATTAATAGCTCAAGTATGCCTTGGACCTGTCATTTTAGCCAAGAATCTGAACACCTGTTTGGAAAGTGATCGGGAAATAAGCTTGACACAAAAGCACTAAACCTATTCCGACTTACTTTGTACAAATATTCTTACTGATATGTTAAAAACAGACTTTAAAAGGGGAATTTTATTACTTAAAAAAATTACAGGTAAACATCTTAGGAAAAGCACAGTACAAGTAATGCCAGACTAAGGTCCTTAAGGTAATATACAGTCATGTCATCCTTCATGCCTTTATACCAAAACTTCCAAATACCACACCAGAAAGTAGCATCTATGACAAAGAAGAACGTTCCTTGGTAGGCACATTTGTCAACGATTAGCACAAAAAGCTTATTTCAAAACATGCAAACAATGACAAAGTTTTTAAGTTGTATTCTCAGAGCTAAACTGCCACCAACATTCAATTTTCCTATCAAATGCTTTATTCACACTAGTTTAAAGAGTTATCTATACTTCGGACATCTGCTTTTTCATGAAGAATGAGACAAACAAGTCAGAACAGGAGGACAATAAAATACTGAAGCAAACCAAGAAGATCTGTTTCAGAC
This sequence comes from Burhinus bistriatus, assembly GCA_013397275.1. NCBI lineage: Eukaryota > Metazoa > Chordata > Aves > Charadriiformes > Burhinidae > Burhinus > Burhinus bistriatus. The sequence goes on from VYXH01002751.1 coordinate 252,282, forward strand.
TTCTGAGCTCTGAATATAGTTTTTGTCATCAGCATTTCACTGTCAAACCATCATGAACAAAAATGGAAGTAGTACAACTTGGTCTTACGCTTAAGAGATTTTCAAACTCAAGTAACGTATGATCAGGCAGCAGCTAAAAACAACTGCTTTGAGCAGTTCTAGTGCCATGGTTAAACCAGATACTTTTCAATAAGTCAACTGCATATAGCTTTACTAACAGAAAAGACAAAATATTGAGGAAAATATCTACAATTGCTGAAACAAAATGTCAAGCTTTTTCATAATAGAAGAATAAAAAATTCTCTAAAGACTATTTATTTTAAGCATGTTTATTTCCTACAGAATTTAATCCCATCAAAACACCCACTCAAATTTAGAATAAATTTACATGTATAAATTCCTAGATGTCTGCAGCTGGAAACTGCATGCATAAGATGTAATGAACAGTATTTCCTACTATATGAACCACATTTTTATCCATATACTATTAATGCAGAAAGTGAGAACATGTACCAAGTCTTAACCTAGATCTACTTGCCACATTATCTCAAATTTCATCTCAGTAGAGAAACTATACAATCAGAAAGATGCTGAGCTTTCAAATGCGAAGAATCATCATACAGACTTATTTTCTAAAGAAATTTGCCCTCTTAAACTTAACAAAAGCAGGAAAATAAGGAGTTAATGCTCATATTATTTAACAAAACCCCCTTACTTTGGCTCTCTAAAATAAACTTTATTCATCTAGACATAACACCACAGACAAGCAGGGGGAATAAAAAAGTAATAATAAAAAATATCTGAGCATTTCAATTCAGTTACCAACAATCTGCACTCCCCTTCATAAAGAGGGCAGATAAGAACACATTAAGAGCAGGAGGAGGATGAACAGTTGTCAAATCAGTAATCAAGAGAAAAAGAACACCCTCATGAAATGCCAAATAATGACCTGGAAACTAAAATGAGGCACTTGAGCTGAAGCATCAATCATCCAGATAGGGAAAAGTAATATTTAGATGACTCCTGTACACAAAGGCTGAACAAACCACAGTGAAAACGGCTCCAGTAGCTCGTATGATCTAGCTGCAGCTTGATTGGTTATCTCTTGGTAAATACCTATAAGCAAAGAAAGACCCTACAAGAACAGAGATTACCTCAAAAAATAGAACTGGGTGTTTGATATACCAAGCACAGTGCAAACACTTCTAAATGTATGTACACAAATGCAAAAGAAATAAGGGATTAGTCAAGAGTTTAATTAGAGATTCTAATTAATAGATAATTTGATTTAAAGGTGAAGACAGATACTGACTGCTGGCAGAATACTTTAAACAAGTCGCATGACATGATATCAAGTATAAAAAAAATGACCTTTCATTGCATGCTCTCCAGAGAGAAGTGTGATAACTTAGAATTTCCTGAGTCACAATATTAGAAATGTGTACTAGAGAACTATCATATGCCATTAACAAGCAGAAATATAAAATAGTAGAGTTTCGGCAATTAAAGATGTACTAGACAATTTACCATGCACTGAGAGGGGCACAATGGGCTATACATTTATGTCTATATCTTGTTTGATACAAACCATATCTGATTCTTCAACTGAAACCAAACCAAGCAATTTGTTTTAAAAACCATACCTAACTGTTGACTGAATGGCAATTTAATCAGGCTACTTGGTCAAGTTAACTAGATGATTAAACATTGTTCCTATGAAGCAACGTTCACGAATGGTTTCAAAACACAGACTTATGATTTATTGAGACAGATAAATACCTGAATTAGAGTAAAACTATGTGTGTGTGCAGTGCAAAGGCATAATCACAGTTTTTCAACTAAAAACATTTAGATTGTTAATTCATTGGACATAACAGGTATTTAAAGACAGGAACATTTCATAAGAGAATAGATTACTTCACCTTGCTTACAAGTTCACACAGGCAGGTTATTTCAAATATTAGTTCTAGGATCTCGATGCTGCGATAACATATTATGGCCAATTATAAAAGTAATTTGATGGGTTTCCTCCTTCCAGTTTTTATGAGGTGAAGGGTAAGCAGTAAGAGTAAGCAGTAACAAAATGAAGTCAGAGGAAACAGCATTCCCATTCCCACATTTCAATTACACAGCAGTTAAGAACAGGAAAGGAATTCCAAGGCATCTGATTAATAATGAATATACCTTGGCCATATGGGGTTTTGCCATGACAGTGTTTTAGTTATCTTTTCAGTACAGGTACTCTGTTAAAGAATGACAAGTTTAGGTGAAAATGACATCATTATTTCCAAAATGAACCTAGGAAACCGAATACAAAGTTAGCATATTGGCCAACCCTGAGATCCATGACAAATACAACATCTAGTTAAAGGGTCACTAGCATTTCTGTTTATCAAATGTTTTGAACAGTGGCTCTTGGTTTGCCTCAAGTACAAATAGTGAATTCCAACAGTATCAAAAATTTGAGAAGAGAAAGAACTTCCTAATTTAACACAAAACAGTTGAGATAATGGTAAAATGGCATGCGTTCTCTTACAGTTGTTTCGTTAAAACTCCTTACAACTTCTGGTGTACTTTAACAAGCAACAGAGATTGTCTAACCAAGGATTACTGTAAAATAAACCAGTTCTGACTTTAAACATACCTTGTCTTGGAAACTCATCTGACTCCCTGTGAACCAGCTCAGAAACTCGATTTCCATAGTGCATCCTGGTGTCATGATCATACGCCTTCAGTGTCTCACTTGAGCTGTAAGACTTCTGAGTTGGTACTCTGCAGTCTTCACTGTCCAGTGAAGAACTTGTATAGCGACATTCCTTTCCACAACGGCCCCTCGTCAGAGAACGGTGTCTTCTATCTTTTACATCCATTATTCTGAGTCAGGGAGGACGTCCTCAGAAAAGCCACTCTTATATTTGGGGTCAGTCACTGCCACCTAAACACAGGAAAGGATAACAGAAGAGTGAGCAATGTTGCTACTACATTTTGTTTTATTCTACTTTCCCTGACTTATCCTTGAAGATCGAGAAGAAAGAGAAGAGCCACATGATACATCCTTAGAAATTGAAATAATTGACCTGAATGGGTAGGGGAAAGAAAATCAAATGCTGTAAGAGAATTGCATTCTATCTAAATTATCATCTCATTGAAGAGTTTAAAAAAATAATGATAAGACAAAAACACTGTTAATCTTTTGATTTTGAATGAGCACCGATAACAACATGGAACTGACAGAATAATATTTGTTCCCCTTATGCAACGGTACAAAGAAAAGCAGACTCAAACCAGCTCTAATTATTTCCGTTCTTCCTGCAGGAGGGCTTGCAATTAACAATGAAGCATGCAGGAGAGTTGCATAGAGGAGATTATTCCTATTCAGCATTAATGCATTACAAAGGTGTACATTATCCTTTAACAATGTGTTCAACAAGCAGCAGCAACTGATTTTATAGCCGCTGGATAACATAATTCAAGGCCCTGTTCTCAATGAAAGGGTGGACCAGGTATCTCCAGAGGTCCTTTCCAGCCTCAACATTTTTGCATTTTCATGATTCTCTGAACATGCTTTGGGAATTGGCTGCTCTTGTGCACCACAGAACACGACTAGATGCTCTTCACAGTCCCTCAAGATGACCAGTTTATCCACCTCAGCAGTTGGAGCTCTTCAAAATTTTGTAATTATCTTCTTGCTCACTGGACCAGAGAGAGAGAGATTCTTACAGTCTACTTAATTAGGACACCCTTGCTGTGGCATATATACTTTAACACATGCATAGTTAGCACACATAAACTGAAAAATGAAAGACACCATAGAAAGCAAGAAATATGCTAAGAATGAGCACCCTAACCACTGGGGTACTAATTATTTTGAGTTGGTATTTGTATGTACGTCTTTCTCTCACAGCATCCTATGCCCAGGTCTGTACTAGCCCCGAGAAATTCTCGTGACACAACTTCTTGATGGAAGTTCCCCCACAAAAAATATCCAGATTTGCTAACAAGCAAAAATAGGAACAAACTCTCTGCTTTTCTATACACAGCTAAGGAGGTGAAGAAATGGTTTTGGCAAATTTAGCTGGAACAGTTGAAGATGTTTTCTTTCCCATTGTCCCCTCTCAGTTCAGGTGCCTAGTTGAGAGCCCATCCAGCAGAATGGGAGCAGGTCCTGCACGCCAGCTACACCCAGTTCCAGGCCACAGTCTTAAACTACCAAAGCACTTCAGCAGTACGATTCCTTCTGCCACCAAGGTAACAAACTCCAGCAAAAGATGATAAAAAACCCAGAAGGCAGTCAAGTCTTTCATTGTTGTAGTTGTTTGCACCCATAGGAGAGGAGGTCATAACAGTGGCATAAGTATTGGCTACATCATCGCTTTTTGGCTGGAATAGATTATGCCCCATAGAGAGAATAAATGTACTTGGCCAGAGGAGCTAGTGAACTTAAGAAAAGGTTTCTTGGCTTCATTTAGACTCTGACATTTAGACTTCCTGTGTGGTTTTTTTTTTTTTTTTCTTTCTATATTTTAAAGAAGAAAGGTAACGAGGAGAAACAGCTGCTTTAAGCCACCCACAGGTACTTGGCAATCTGTGAGCAATAAAAAGTGTAAACACGCTTACTTTTTTCTCCTTTTTCTCTTATTTTTAACTATGATGGTACATTTCAGAGGGGGGGGAAAAAAAAGCCCAACACAAAACAACACACACAGAAACGCCAAAACAAAATCAGAAGACATTCAGCACCTAAAACTTGGAGAGTTAGTCTTAGAATTTTATATTAAAGAGAAAGGAAGACTCAATATACATTCCCGTTTCTCACCTCTCTGACTGTCTAGTGGCTAAGCTGACTTCTCTATATCTGAATTATTCAGTTCAATTCTTCGGTCTTGTAATATTTATTAAACTGTAAAGCATGTTAACTGTAAAGCACGTTAACACTACTGGCACAAACACTTGCTTGAAGTGTGAGGAGATACATGATTGTTCAGATTAACAATGCCTGGCTCTTTGATCCCAGTTCAATACTATCTCATCAAATTCAGATATCAATATATCACAATTATAAAACACAGAAACAGATGAATACAGTACAGTACTGAGCAAAAACTGCCAATTACTCTCTAGATGTCCTCACGCTACTGTTCAATACAAAATCTTATTATTCCATATGAAGGTATTGTCTTTCAGTTCAAAAAAATAAACAGCTTTTTGTTTTTATGATTGCTAAACTTTAAGCTGTCTGGCCTGATTTCTATTTTTCCTGAAAGAACACTTAATTCCTTGTTATTATAGTTAAAAGAAGGATTTACTATGTCTGAGATAGAACTTCTGAGTATTTCCACGATACAAGCTTATTATAGCCTCTTCTCAGGCAGACAAAATTTTTTGAAATTGTTCCCTCAATAAACATTGTTTTGTAGAGTTTTGTGCAATTACTCTACAAACACAAAAATAAAAGGAAATGGTAAAACAATGCTCTACTGTTGATAATGCCAAGAAATATTCCTCAGTCACTGTCATGCGCAGAATGCAAGGTGCAACTCCTGCACTGTCATTACCATGACAGGTCCAACAGGTTAAGACAAGAAAATAAATGTAGAAATATGATAAATACATCCCAACAGCTTTACTTTGACCTTTCTTATGGAAAATCTTGTTACAAGAATCAGACATCATAATAATCTGGTGAATAACTTGGTCATTATAATACTGTACTATTAAAAATTTCTTGAACTTTACTATATTTTAAGAGATGCTTAAAAATATTATAGATAATTTAAAACACATTTTTCTTGGGGCTTTTGTTCAATGACATGTTCGTATTTATTACAGTGCTTCTGATTTTTTTTCTGATTTTTCTATTACTTGAGGACAAATCCCAAGCATCTGAGACTAAATACATCTACTTAAATGCAACAAAATATTCTCACAGATTTTTCTCTCATCCTCATCTCTGCTTTGGGGATTTCTGTGAACACAACAGTCAGGCAAAAAGCAGTTCCATAGCATTGTCAACAAACCACTCATAAAATTCTGAGAACAGTAAATAAAATACGATGAAATAAAGATGTAACACACTCCTAGAAAACTTGTTTCACGTTTTTCTCATACTTAGTTTAAATAGATTAAATAGTGTTTCAATTCAATGCTAAACACCTTCACTGTTAGATAGTCAAATCTTTACGTAATGTATAATGGAAAGGTAAAATGTGAGAGCTTTGGTTAAGCGAGATTCAATTTGAGTTTAAAATTCCTGATACTCTTTGACTTGCCTGTCTCAAGGGCGCTCTATGAACGGTTTATTTTGAGTAATTGACCTAAATACTAATTGATTTAATAATTTCTTTTGTTCAAAGGATTTCACTAAGATTGCTCATATTGACCCACTTATACTACAGAGTAGTACAACCACTAACAACCGACTTCAACTGTTTTTCTCCTCTATCACTGTTTTAATTATCTAGGAAGCACTAATAGGACCCCCATCTAACTTTCTGAATAAGGTATTTATGGCTTGCAAAAGGGTTGGTCAAGTTTCAAAGGTGTATGGTCTCAGCTGATCTACAGCTTCCACGGATAGCAAATCTAAAGCAGTAAATGGGACATACTGTATTTGCTGCTGATGCACAGGCATCTATCACGTGTGCCGCAAGTTACACGTGTCCAATAAACTTTGGACTCACTATTCACCCAATGTAAGATTTCTTGTGTTCATGTGCAGCAACTATTTACCTGGACATGACTAGAGCAGTGGTAACAAGAGCACAAGCGATAACTGTGGGGTAGTCCAAGGGCATTAAAACGTTGTATGTCCTGGAGAGAGCGAGGGGAGGAAAAAGCTGAGGAGCTGAGAAGAGAAACACAGGTTTTTGTTTAGCAGTTTTTTTAAAAATTGACCACTTTTTTTTATGCTAGCAAAGTCAAATCAATAGGAGGCATGGAGGGAGGACTTAAAATGAATCTTAATGGCTTAGCGAAGCCTACACTAAAACTCTCTTTAAATTTGAAGTTGATTCGTACTCTGATCTTACTTAAGTTATATGCTTGTTTCTTGCATTTTCTAATGATCCCTTATACTATTACAGCATACATGGCCATTAGAACTGCCACTCACAACAGACAGAGTGCAGTAATCACTTGGAAGTTCAAGAGAAAACAAAGCACTTCACATTTACTTTGTGCCCCTAAATAACCTAGCACAACTAGATCAAAACATTACAATAGTGCACACAATATTAGAAACAGTCTTTTTTTCTCTTTTTTTAAAAAAGAAGTAGTACACCGTGTACCAATCTGTTCATTAAAAAAGAGGTCTCTTAAAAGCCTGTACTTCTTTTCATCATCAACAATTGGAAATAAGCTTGTGATTTAGAGATTCAAATGCTGGTTCATTATTTTATGCAAAGACTATTTTTTAAATGAGAAAATTCAATAATTCAGCTTTGGCACAGTACAAGTTTTCAGGGAATAAATAAAAGGGTTATTTAACCACTGTATTTTTTGCTGATTTTAATATTAGTGAAAAAGTACATCTCTACTTCTTGATCACCTCTGCCTTTTAAAAAAGGCAATAAATAAAATGCATTTTTTTAATAAAATACTCCTGTAGTACGTATGCTTTGTTACATGAAATAACGTTGACGACAAGCATGCTGGTTTTAATTTGGGCCAAAAATCAAAGTATATTACACCAAACAGACTGTCCACATAATGTAACCTTATTTTCCATCGATAAATTTTTCTTCGGATTTTTCATATTTTTTTTTCTCTCCAAACACTGAATTTTCCTTTTAGTGTAGCTACTCTATGTACTGCGTTGAAAATTAAATGTATTTAGTATGACATGCGAAATAGCTACTTCAGAATAGTTTTGATGAATGATTTAAGTTTAAGTAATAGAAGACGTACAGTGCTTACAGGCATTCTGTGTTGTGCTTTATGCAGAGAAAATAAGCTTTTTTGCCTTTGTTTTCTTTTAGTAAATAAAAGCTATAGGAATTATTTTCAGACTAAGGGCAGTCAAAATTGTAAACACAACAAAAAAAAAAATCAAATGCTGTGCCAAGTATTTATATCATACATGTATTTTTAGCTACTTAAATATACATATTTTTATTTCCAGACTATCTTCTGAGATTTCTGTACTCCAGGAACTTCTTACAAATCCCAGAACTGTTTAAATCTATTATGAAAATAACATCCCATTAGGAAAATAACATGCCATCAAGAACTGATGAAAAGCCCAGGAGCAAAGAGACATCCTTCTAACAGTCTTTGTCTCACATCATTCACTGACTGCTAAGGATTAACCCCTTATTCTCCACTAAATGTTGGGCAGCGAGGTTTGATACATGCGAGCACATCCTCTTCTCTGTACTGAGAGGCTTCAGAATTGCAGTTGGACCAGCTGACACTCAGGAAAAATGGGGAGTTTCCTTTGTAAATGTACGTTATGTCAGTTGAAAAAGCAGGTAGAAAAACTTGGACACAAATTCCTAAATGTTATTAAACATCGCTTCTGGTTTATGAACTTCATTATCTGGGGATCACCATAGATCGGGAAACCATACCAGTAAAATTTCACTATTAGCTAAGCATCTGCCAGCGTTCAAGGTCTGAGGCAGAGTGTGACACATATGAACCAACCAATTCTTCATTTTCATTTCATCTGCTATGAAATGTGTGCTTTTCCCCTCTGAGAACAAAATGAGAAATAGCAAGCTTCACAAACACATGTGACAGGTTCCAGAGCAGGAAGAAAAATATTGGCCTTTAAGCCTCCACAACACAAAACTAATTTAGTGCCTCGATTAGCCCACACAGTATATTTCCATGATTTTTTTGAAAAGTTATCTTAACTCACTAAAATATTACTTGCATCCTACATATTTCAGTAGCTGGTCATGAAAAGAGTATAGCCACTATCATGTTGAATCCCATCCTAGATGTTACAGCAGCCATTAGAAGCAGATTGCGTCACACGGACTCAGAAAAATAACCATGTTTTGTAAAAACATAGGACACAAGCAATGAAAAAAGTACAGACATCTACAGACAGCAAAAAGTTTAACTTATTTTTCAGACTAGGGCTTATAACCCACCCAAATTAGTACGAAGCAGAACATATAAAGTGAGGCTGAAATGACATCTACTTTTCTTCCTATATACAAAGAGGTAAAGCAGTAGAGAGAGTTTGAAGGAGAAGTAAAGAGAAGAAAATAACTGAATAAAAATTTTTGTCTGTCCTGGAGTTTCTCAACAGTGTGAAGTTTTCAAATTTTTCCTCTTAGAGAGTGTTTTTTCTTTCTTTCTGAATGAGGTATTAATTTCTCCTCCCCATTCCAAACACTGCCCAAATTAAAAAAAGTAGAGGTTTTACTCCCGGATAACATATTTCCACTCCTAACTGAAAGCTATTTACAAATACTCATTATGCTTCAGGAGAGCCATGATAGCTAAATCTTTATTGTTCTTATTCTGCAGAAAAAGTTAAACACCGAAAGAGTAAGTGTCCCACCTAAGGTCATACTACAAGTTTGCTGCACACTAGGAACCCCAAGTTCCAGTTCTTGGTTTCTGCTCACAGAATAATTATTATCTACATACTTCCATATTCTACGCAGCCAGATAAAAAAAAAAAAAAGTCACCATAGAACAATACAACAAGCCAACTTCTCAATTAACATAATTACTTAAAATAAATCACAGAACTGTTTAGATTGG
>VYXH01002752.1:0-30782 GCA_013397275.1 Burhinus bistriatus
GTTTCTCAAACCATAACAGTGGGACACTTGAAAATAGTAGAAATAGTTCTTGTAAATGCAGAATTGACCAAGTTCTGCATAGGTGGGACACTCAGAAATGCAGAAATGCTCACCATCTCTTGAACAGTTAGGTGCTTTGTATGTAGTTTAAGATAATCAATAACAATAGATACAATGCTGATACAAAGGCCCTTGCAATGGAGAATCCTGTTGCCATCCAGACTGGAAGCAACCATCCTGTTCAAGAGATCTGAGTCCCCACACAACCATTACGCTTACACAAAGATTCCAATATGATAGTAGGTTTTCAATTTTGTTTTTGTTTGGATTTGTTTTTTTAAGCACTCTGTCCATGTCTTCAACAACTGAGTACAATAACATTGTACATACAACACACATCTGGATGGTTTCTCCATCTGGTTCAGAAAAAGATTGTGCACGTGCTACAAGTCTTATGCTAAATAGAGTATTCTATTAGTCAGACAAGTCGGACTGATTGTGAAAACGGCATCACAGGTTTATAACAAAACAGAAGTGAGAAACGTGAAGTGACAGGTTTGTTGAACCAGAACTTCACAGAAGGGTACTCTATTTCATATCCTCTGTTACCATCAACATCTGCGTATGACAAATCATACTCAATAGCAAGCCACCATCAACAAGGTAGTGACAAAAATCACAAATAGTAACTTTCCTGGAATGTCACTCTTTCCTATTATTTAAAACTTACAAATGACACCTCCATAGCCTAAAATAAATCCCTCTGACATTGAATCAGCTGCTAAATGTTAGGCACCAGATCTTCATAATCAGCTTCTTGTCTAGAAGCCCACAGAATAGCTCCTTTCAAAGACAGTCCACACTTTCCTAATTGCTTAATACCTGACAAGGAACAAGATGATCCCTGTAGAGCTGAATACAGTTACCTTTCTTAACCCTAAAATAAACTTCAAGGTTCCTGAAGTGGTTTTGTTCCCATGGAGACAAAGTTAATAATTACTGTTGTTATACTCCTCAGTGAGACCTGAGAGACCACTTATTGATTATGATGAAGTTTAACTGAGCAAGATAAACTGCAAAACATAAATGCAACAAAGTTATTCAGCAATTACGGTTAATTAATTCAATAATTTTGTCTGAAAAATGATTTCTAAAATACAGAATTTGTATGTGTGCCCATCCACATGCTGTTTTAACTTGTTTGATTTACTTGTTTGATTTACTTGATGCTCTCTGAGTACTCCCCATTGTTAGATAATTGGGAAAAGCCGATGAAGGAAAATTCAGAAGAAATGAACAGATATTGTAACATCTAAGGATTTCCAGAGGCTTACAAAGATTCTACTAATTAGCGCATTGCAGCAAAAAGATACAATGCAATTGCCCATTAAATCACCATATACCTTTTCTATTTCTAAATGAGTGTAATCATTGTGTGTTTTCCTCAGTTCTGCACCCTATGTCTGTGGCATAAACATTAGAAATGCATATTTATCCAAAGATATTTGTCTGATAACCATCCAGCACTGGATATCTGTGATAGGCATTATGGGCATCCAAATCTAATGCGCTTACATGCCGGCTGCATTCCCGAGAGACGAATGTGTGTAAGCGTACATACTGATGCGCTTTACCGACTCAGCTTCCTTTTTGTGAGTTGCAGCCAGAACCTCTGCCCTTTACCTCCCCCATCTGAACTCCTTTCTTACAGGGACATCTTAAGTGAGAATTACTCCTTTGACAAATGGGCTCTTGCGGCCATCACCTTTACCAAGTTCACAATAGCAAACCTGAACACACAGCCAGCAAGTGGAGGGAACAAAACCATCACATCAGGATTTCCTGAGAGAGGCAGAGCGTGATCTCAGATCAGCATCCCGGGAAAGCTAACCCAAAAATCCAGTAAAGAAAGTTCCCATGTTAAGACAGCTTGGGGTTATTGCTGGGCTGCTCGCACAGCACACACCCCCACCCCTCCTTCCTCTGTTTATACCCCACTCTGGGGTAAGACCTCAGCTTTGCTGTGGCAGCTTTCTTGCCCACACTGATCCATTCCCTATATGACTACCTCCTGGCAATTCTTGCCATCAATAGTAATCTACAGCAGGCTGAAAAACAATTATTTGGTTATATGATGCAACAATCACTCATTGGCCTCATTTCTCCTTGGAGAAATGCATCTGAATATACACCATATCTGACACTGTAACACCAGTACACAGGGAAGAATTAGCACTGGAGTTATCCACCTCTGGTAGAGTTAATTTAACTCATGGTATGATCCTCTCTAGACTCCATTTCCAGCTATCTGCTTATCAGTGTATTTTTCAAAAGTACAAAAAGACCAATGCAAAGGGATTAGAGAAGGCAGTCATGATGTATATGAGGTCGTGAGCAATCACTGTGTCCTGTTCCTGACCTTTCTGATAACACACCACTTCATAACTCAGGGATATTTATGATATCCCCATTACCTAAGCCCATTTTCCCACTTCTAATTTGCACAAGTCAGATTGATTGTTACGCATCTGTCCGCTCCATAGACATTATGACAGTACCTCTAAAAATGTTAAATAAGATAACTAACAAATAACAAGCTCAGACATTAACGTGTTCAGTTGCAAATCATGATCTTATCTTCCACACTTCAGAAAACAGTTTATTGTGCCACAAGCAAGTCAGAGCAGCTGGTATTCCTGAAAAAAATCTGATTTTCTGTGCAGCTATGTAAAGTAACACAGAGATACTTTTCAGACTCCAAAATACCCCAGCTCTGTTCTCAGCTTCTGCAAGCTTTATAAACCTGTGCAACCAGCTTCACCTTTCCATCTTTCAGCTCCTCACATACAAATCTGAGTTCCTCTTTCCCCTCTACTTTCCTTCAGGGCAGGATCCCTCCAGTTAACCTACTGAGCCTGACAGAGCTGGTTATTCCAGCCAGTGATATCCCAGAAAGTCAGCATGTTTAAGCTATGCCAAGAAAAAGTACTGATTTCAAAGCCAGCCTGGCTTCAAGCCAACATTGTGTCTGTGGGATCTGTCACAGAGACACAGGATAATGCAGGCTGGAGATGACACCAAGGGTCTCCGATCCAGCCTTCTGCCTGAAGCGGGGTCAGTTATGGAGGGCTCGGAGTCTGAACCAAAGGGAAAGGGAGGCTGCAGTCCTGCTGTGTCACCACATCATTGAGGATGGGTCAGGCCAGGCTGGGAAGAGGCGAGAGGAGCCGTGGAGCGAGTGAGTCTGATGTCTACAGCTGGGGACACAGACTGGCCTGAAAACTATTGACTGGCTTTAGTGGAACAGGAAATTAATAACAATGGGAGCATCGTTTTGGGGCTGGTACAAATAAAGCAATTCATAAGACTAACAGGTGAGGGAGAGAAAACACATGGACCTACTGAACAGGCAATAAATTTTAACAGAGAAGGATGTTTTAGTCAACCACACCCTTCACCCTACCCCTTTTTCAGCTCTGAAACAGGCTTTCACCTGCACATAGGTGCAGCTGGGAATGAAGAGGTACGCCGCTAACAGGAAATACTGGGGGACTTCAGGCTGCTAACTTGGGGATATTTTCAGGAAGTGGTCTGACATGGCTTTGGTTGGTTTTGACCATGGTTATTCATTTGGGAATGTGTGCAACAGCAGTAACATTGTGCTTCTATTACTGGTTCTCTTCTGTCACTGTTTTTTCTTAAAAATACTTGGTGGCTCTACCATCCAACCTCACTTACCTTTTTCTGGCTGCTACCTGAACCTTCATTGCTGCAGAGCCTTAAGGACATTATGGCTCACCTAAGACAGTATCTTTCCTCATGCATTTTAGTGGGTGCTTGTCATGTCCTCATGATAAATTCCTCGTTATTGTTACCTGAAATTTAATTTCTATGCCAGTGACTCTCAGATCTGTCTCAGTGATGGAAAGCCCATAAACTGCTCTAAGTTTCCAAGTTGCCTGTAGGACAAATAAAGGCTGAATCAGTCCAGGCTTCCATTCTCAAATGCATCCTGGAAAGGCTCAAAATGGGTGCTCTCTGTTCTCACCCTCAGTTCATGACTACTGTCTACATATTTTGATGCTTCAAAAGCATCACTTGAAGCCTGAGAAAAGATCATGTCTGCAGGGAGAAAGCTTATTCTGAGCTGATTTTCAATTAGCTTTTTAATTAGGTAGACCATGAGAAAGATGAGGCTCTCTTTCAGAATACTGTATTTTTTCAACCAGGTCTGTTGGCAGCTTCCATAAAACCAAGCCACAAACTTTTTCTTTGAACACGATCAGAGCAACACTCATCTGGTACGCCAGCTCCATATAAAATGACCTCTCTTCTTTCATCAGCATCTTCACAGTATGGCTGCCAAAGAGCATTGGCATAAACGATAGTTCAATGGGTACCATGGCAACTTTACTTGCAACAGCTATGAGAATGCTAAAGGAGGAAAGATTAATTTCAATGTTATGGTGCTAATGTACAAAACCATTTTAAGGGCAGAGCTCTGACTTTATTTGCAGTTTCATGTCTGGGTGTAATTTGCTTGTGTTATTAATGGTGTAGCAAGTCACTCCTCCTCAGCCTTGACATCCATGTGTCTTAGCAACTACAACTCACTGGGTTTATGTTCCGTACATAAAAAGCTCCCTTGGGACTCCGTGCCTCTGAGTAAACTCTGTTTTATTTTTGATTTCTGAATATTCTCTAACTTTCTGTTTATCACATTTTCCCTTTTGAAATGGTTGTGCTTGAAATGATCTGTTGGTATATGCAGGGGCAAATTGTGCTTGTAACAAGTAGGTATCATGCACTGAGTCAGTTTGGAAAGACTGCTTGATGAGGTTCATCAAATAAATTAATAGTATTGGAGGGAGTGGAAATCTAAAAAGACCAAAAAACCAAACCCACATGGCAGTAACATATATGTCTCAGATTTTGAGCTTATTTCTTGCCTTTGCATTGATACAGGTAACTAAAGGCAAATGCCCACACCTTGGTCAGATATGGCTGTGGAGACAAAGAACATCAGTTTGCGTCAGAATAACAGTAAGGGCAGGGTAAGCACAGGCTTCTGAATGGAGCTGAAGACATGTGCTAAACTCTAGCGGAATGCCACTTTCTACTAGGAAATTTGGATCCAGTGTTGATGTGCCTGCACGCAGTGCAATGACTTCACTGAAAAAATAGATTTAGTCCTAACAAAATAAGTAATTAGATTAAATGTTGCTGTGGTCAGGTCTCTGCTTATTTCTAAAGCCAGAACTCAAGTGTGTGTAATGGAATTTACGTTAGAGAGAGCTTGGTGCCAATGTCTGTCAATAGGACCAAGAGAGTTTGGAGCCATGCAACAAAAAGTTAAATATTTTTTAAGCCTCTATTTTTTAGCTGAACTTATTATTAAGTATTATAGTGGAGGGGTTTTCCTTCTTCATCAAACACATTAAGTGAGAATGGAAGAGCCCTTCCCATTGTGCTTGTTTTGCATTACACATCCATTTTAAGTCAGGTCAGGAGTGTAAAGAGCTCACATTGCTTTTAATGAAGCCATGAGCATTTTATAATGAGACAGCAAAAATCCTGATTATTAACAATTACAGCTTTACGCTACAGACTGAAAAATGGAATAATATGTTTTTACAAAGAGGAGGATAATTACAGCAGAAAAATAAGCAAGCAGATCTGCAGCTTCTCATTTGTGCATGTAAAAGCTGCCAACTGTCTTAGGCCCACAGAGGTTAGATTTTAGAGCATATTTCATTCCAATATTGTATTAAGACCAGTGATTTATTTCATCCAGGTCAACAGGCCTTGTTCCCTTTGCTTGAAGAGCAAGGATCACATGGAAGGCTTCTTTCTTTCAGGCAGAGAAAAAACATTGCACAGATGGGTTTTTTTAAGTACATCAGAGATTGATTCCTAAGACTTCCATCTATGATTTCTCCACAATCAAAACTCATCACACACCTCTGAGCTGATATTCTATTTAAAATCTTGAGATTACAAATAGTCAACAAGCCTACATATGAGTTTGTCCTGTCTTCCAACAGCAGAACTTTTTAGCAAATTGCCACGCTTCAGCTAGTTGTTTTGACATGCTTTTAGGAGGGTTTGCATCAGCCACAAGGACAGATTTATAAGAAGTGTGATATTAATTTTCCTCAGTCTCAGCATGCTTGAAGAAGAAAAAAACAGAAGGAAGTTACATGAGTTATCATCAGCCTCACTGCTCTTCGTATGGGTTCTTGTAAGGAGAATGTACAGTAGAACAGTTTCAGAGTCATGCTGCCCGTACTATGCATCTCGGCATGGGGGTGGAAAAAGAAAGGGAGAGCAACATGATGCAAAGAGACGGTGATGCTCAGCCATTTCAGAAATGAGGATGCAAGTTTCAGCTTTCAGAAAAAGTAGTGCATGCAGGCCTGGTTACTAGGAAAAGCATAGACCTGTGGTGACAGTTGAGGGACCTATAGCAATACAAAGATCCAGTATCTCTCTTCCTTTCAGGATCAGGAAAAATCACCAGGCCCTGAACAGATATTAACAGACCAGCTCATAAAAAAGTAAAATAAATGTCTGTTTTCCACTCAAGCACAGTTGCTGAAGGAAGCAAAGTGGGGCAGGACTGGGATTAAAAAAAAAAAAAAAAAAAAAAAAAAAAAAAAAAAAAAAAAAAAAAAAAAAAGAAGAATCATCAAGATCTAAAACCAAGTTTGTTGAGTCAGGCAAGAATTCTTAACTTGTGTGTAGACTCCCGAGATATAAGCAACTACATGAACCTACATGAACCTACCAGGGTCATTTTGCCACTCATATTCAGGCTAAGATGAGTCAGCTATGTCACCTACTATAGTCTATAACTGTGATACATCCTGAGAATATTGCTCCAGGCCCAGCTAGGTCATTTCGTCTTTACACACCTCCATTATTCTTCTTCCCCAAAAATCCCAAACCTATCACTTTTAAGGTAAAATTTGTATTTTCCTCTTTATCATGCATAGTGTTTAGGTCACTAGGCAGCAGCTGCTGCAGGCAGGTAAAACACAGTATTTAGCCTTACAGCGTCGTATCTACCTGAGCTATTATTGCATTGCTATGATCTTCATAGGGCAAAGAGGATTCAAGAGCAGAACGATGTAGTTGTTTATGGGAATCTAACAATGATCAATTTAGGCCAAGTCAAAGGCCAGAGAGTATGCTATATTGCCAATTCTTTGACACCACCTCCAAAGCTGCTTGCAAGCTTTGTAAAAAAAATAGCTTCTGTGTATGCACTTTGGTTAGAAGCAGAAATAAAAGCCTTACATCTTTCTGTGCTAGTGTTAAGCAATACTACATTCGAGGGTTTTGTTTGTTTTCTAAAAGAAGGTGGTTATACCTCTTCTTCAATTCAGCTTTCCCTGTGGAAGCAATGAGGCTTACCTATACCACAAACAGACCCTTATAACTTCACTCAAGCCCCAGCTGTTTAAACAGATTTTTTTTAAAAAAAGAGAGCACCACCTGATGTATTTAGAAACCTTTTTTGCAGCATCTGTTGCAACTCGATGTCAATTTGAGGATGGCCAGAAAGAGCCAGCAAGGCAGTGGGTCCCAAAGGGAGTGAATACAAGTGGTACATGTTAGTCATTCTCCTTTCTTAAGGATTCTGATCCACCAGGGAGCACAAATTCCACCTGTGGCTCTGCTGCGGCTTCGGAGCTTCAACAATGAGTCTTGCTGTGTGCAGCGAGATGAGCATGGAGATGAACCAGCATCTCTGCCCTCATCCTTGCAGCAGAACAACAATGTAGAAAGTGAGACTACCCAAGACGCTGGGATCAGAGCAGTTTCTATTTCAGATAACCTTGTTATGCCCAACAGGCCACAGTGGCCTGATGAAAGTGTCTGCACAATCAAAGCCAAGAAAACCTTACTTGCATCTTCTGTCATGAGAATACTATTTTTTTTTTTGGTTTGGTTTGGTTTGAGTTTGTTTTTTGTAATTCAGACAGCTTACACATCTTGCATGATAAAGGTGGCTATAGGAACGTGAATTTAATGAGAAGAAAACTGTAGCATTTTAACCAAGTCTATTGCTAGTAACAGCAGCATAACATGAAATGAGGATGAAGCTAAATTTAAGCCCGTGAGGCCTTCAATACACAACTTACAGCTCATCAGTAGTCCACTGTGGGCAGTCCATGAGTGGGGTTTCTTGTGTGGAGATTTGGTGACAGAAGTTAAAAACAGTAGCTTTAAAACTGTTACTTTTATCTGGGGAGAGAACTACTGTCAAAAGGTGTTTCTGAAAAAAGATATTTCTGTCAAAACAGAGACTACACAGTTACATAGGCATTTGGACAGGGTTTTATTATTACTTCTCTTTGATGAAGCTTCATTTCATGTTCATGTTCTTGGAACTGAAATCTCAACAGTTTTCTTAGAAAAAGAAAATTAATTGTACTTAAACAAATTAGAGATTTAAATTTGAAAAAGCAAGCTGTAGTATTGGGAAGTCTCCAGCGGGCTCCCCCAGATTCTGTTTTCCTGAGGCTCACAGTACACTGCCAGATAGATATGTGGCATGAATACACAAAGTGGGTCTTATCCACCGCGCATAGAAAATAGCACTGTGCACGGCCAGCACAGCGTGCTGTGCTGCTCTGTCACTGTATTCATAGCATGAAAAGAGAAAAGCAAGACACTGAATAAAGGTATCAGCTGTGCCTCTCCCACAGCATGGACCTCCTGGTATATCATCATTTCTGTCTCTAGAATAGAAAGAAAATCAGACTACAAAACCACAAAGTTCGATCCATTCATATTCCTGAAGCTTTTTTTGGTTACCAGAAGAAAGGCCCTATATGAAAACAAATTTCTCTTTCATTAGCTACATTACTGGCAGCAAGAGCAGTTCTCCTAGGTGCCAGTCTTCCACCAGCTTCAGTCCACCCATGAGAATAAACTTGCAGCCACCCACCTGCCCCTTCCCTGGC
This sequence comes from Burhinus bistriatus, assembly GCA_013397275.1. Classification (NCBI taxonomy): domain Eukaryota; kingdom Metazoa; phylum Chordata; class Aves; order Charadriiformes; family Burhinidae; genus Burhinus; species Burhinus bistriatus. Next base: position 8,973 of record VYXH01002752.1, read on the forward strand.
CCTTGCTGGAAAGGCAAGGCTGGCACCTAGAGTTACACCATCAGCTCCTCTCCCTGTGTCCCACATTCATACCCACCACTTGCCACCAGCCTGCTTTCAAGGGTCAGAGCAAGGGTCACCATCGGGAGAGCAAGGGTCACCATCGGGACTGCCCGTGTAAAGGATCCACTGCTGACAGAGAAAGGAAAGCAGAGAACGGACTTAAATCTCCAAGAAATTACGTCAAGAGGGGAAAAGGACTTTACTCAACAACAGCTCACATGACAAGGGCCTGAAGGACTAAAGAAAATCACTCCCACCTGAATGCTGCCATCTACCCGGTGGCTGCACAGGACCATGAATTTCCCCTCAAATCAAGGCATTTCCATTCACACTAAGGCAATGCAGGTTGAAGAGGCCACAAGAAACGGCAAGACACGGACAAAGACAACCCCTCGCACATTCACATTTTCCCAATTCATTTGCACATTTAACCTGAGACGCGAGTCAGCCTCTGCTGAATACCGGCTGACCGCTTGGTGGGGCACAAATGCTTTGCCTAAAGCGAACAAGGACGGTAACTCCAGAACTGCCACAGCTGCAGAGACTGGAGGTCCATGGAAAACAGGATGCATGAATTGAGTGTATTTCCTAACCACAGCTCAGTGTGTCCTACCCTGTGTCCAAATACCCTTGGGCTGTCAGTCTACTGACAGCGGCAGCCTGCACGTGCGTTGGGCTGCGTATAACTGAAGGTTCCCCCATTCCACCAGAAGAAAGCATATCTGTCTCACTTGTCTTGAAGCTGTGGCCCCCACTGACTGGCTCCAGGAGCTTTCCCGGTTACACTGTATGTAATCCAGAGTTTCTACACTGCTTTGTGTTATGGATGATATTTAAAAGAGCAGGCCGTCCTCTTCTTTTGTCAGCTTATGGTGTATTTCATCTCCCACTATCTCATAAAGTGACAGTTTGATTATAATGTAATTACTTTTTTCAGTGAACCTAGCACATAATTTTATTTCCAGATGGGTTTATGTTCCTTATATTTAAGCTCATTATGAACAGGAGGGCTGTACAGGAAACATACAAAGTAAGCTGCTTTTTTTTTTTTCTCTTTAAAAGGTGAACATTTTGAAAGGCCTACATAGTGAGGGAAAAGATATCAATGTCACATGGCAAAAAGATGAATTTCAAACATGAGAGCACAAATGAGCTTGAGAGCCCTTTAAGGCATTCACATGGAAATTGAAAAAATAAATGTTTAATTTTCATTGCTTAGAATTTGGTAAAAGCTAGTAGGCTGAATAGCTTCAATATCCAAGAATCAAGAGCAAGGATCAGAGGGCGGCTGCAGATGACCATGGCAGGGATAGCGCCAGTTCACAAATTGGTGAAATGAAAGTCTTTTTTATTCAGTCAAGTCTCCAAGCCTCCTGTGGCTGGGTACTTGCCAAGGAGCTCGTTTGCAAGTCAAATATTATTTGTTGATGCTAAGAAGCACAAGCTGATACATTTTGCCAAAACATGTGAAAAGAAAATCCATGTAAATCAACAATGCTTTGCAGCAGAAACCGTGGTTCCTCTCTGAAAACTGTCTTAGTAAAATGGCACCCTGGGGTTTCCTGTTTATTGCATCCCAGTGACTTCCAAATCAAACACAATCAGCTCAGACGCAAGTGATAATGATTTTTTTTTTTTTAACTGCTCGTTCTATGAAAATAGAAATAAAATCATACAGTCAAGATGTGTTTTCTGGCTCACACGTCGGCAGTGTAGATCCTACAACCGGTATTTAGTCAATAATCCTACTTACAGCTCACAATCCAGTTTCTTTTCTGTCATCCAGTTTGCAGTTTATTGGCGTTAAGGGAAGAAATAAATCCAGAAGAAAAAAAAGTAATCCCAAAGCAAACATGTTAACTTACCCCCAAATTGAAAACAGATCCTCATTGGGGTCCATTTCTTTAGCAATGCTTTTACATCTGATCAAGCATTTGCTGATGCAACTCTTCTGCCCAAACTGGAGGTGCAGGGCAGTGTACTATATTGACTACATGTGTTTGCTTTTTCTGAAGTGGGAAATTACTTAAATAAGTACTAATAGAAGCAAACATTTTACAATATGGCTGTAAAACAGAAACGAAAGATACCGAGAGTATATCGACTTCACGTGGCCATTTTGCCCAGCGTGACACTGCAGATATGGTTGGATAATGGTGACATTTGAAATCTGTGACTTGTAAACCTTGTACGACTTACTGGCACCCCAGTCAGGCTGCAACCTGGGATCAAAGGACCTCCTGCTGAAAACTCCCACGCTTTGCTCCTTGCAATATGTCAGACCTCTTCCTCTTTGACCAGGGGTCGCTTCAAAATATCTTTCCTGAAAGCAAACAGAATTTTGCTTTAGCAATATATATACACTGTTTTCAAACAGTTCTGGGCTCATTTTCCCGTGTTTCCAAGTTTTAGGCCACTGATAAGCAACGTAATCTGCTGTAATGAGAGTATCGCTTGCTTTCCGCATGGTATCTGTCCAGCAGCTCTCCTGGGACACTTTAAAGTAGCACGTAAGATTTTGATATTCCAGGCACGTATTCTACCTTATTCTATTGCCTTGCCACAGACCTCAGTACACCAACTTAATTGTTCATTTGTCTGAGCCTGTCAATTCCTCCATTTCCACACTCCCACCTCGGTGTGAGCCTTCTGTTAGGTGGTGGGAAAACTCAGAGATTATCACATACCACAACACCATTTATTTACTCTATCAAACAGGAACTATTGATTGATAAAGCTTGTTCAGCAGCAAACCTGCAACGTAATTTTAGCAAGAAATAGCTTAGTTCTATGTAAGAATTGCACACTGGAAATTCGGATAATAGATTTGAAACACCGTTGCTTTTCTGTTACCTTTTCAAGTGAAAAAATTAACACTATAGCAACAAAAACTAGATATTTAGAGAAAAGAAAAGGGAAAATCACGTGAGAGAAAAATCAGAGATAAAGAGGAAAACATCTTATATTAAAGCTTAGCTGTCCCTAGGGGTATCATGAAGGCTTCTGAATGGATGAAGCATTTCTAGTCGCTACAATGAATTGAACAAATACTGTCAACTCTAGATTTGCTACAAAATATCTTAAAAAAAAAAAGACAACTGAATTTTTAATTTTTTATTTTTACAGAAACCAAGTTGTTGTCTCAAATGACTGATCTGCCTACCACAAAAGCTTTTTGTATGAGATTTTCAACACTTAATAAAATAAACCCTAACTGATTATTTTTTTTTTTTAACACAAAGCAACCTATTCCCATCCTCTCCTCCTCAATCAACACAGATGAGCAGATTTTGTAGATGAGCCACAGAGCATCAGAAAACCAATACCACTATTGAAACTACCTTCTTTAAAAGCAAATCCACTGGAGGAGGTCAGATAGAGTTCAAAGACTCATCATTCTTGGGCACATTGAAATTATCCTCTAAGGTCCACAGTAAGACTTAAAACACTGTCCCTGCTTTGTTTGTGTGCGTGTTTTTTGCTTTACTTATTAAACTGTCTTTATCTCAACCCACGAGTTTTCTCACTTTTACTTTTCTGATTCTCTCCCCCATCTTGCTGTGGGGGAGTGAGTAAGTGACTGCGTGGTGCTTAGTTGCGGGCTGGGGTTAAACCACAACAACAGTCCAGGGACAAAAAGGCCTACGGGACGCTATGGCTGTAGAGGTCGTAAATCCACAAAACAAAGATTTTGCAGAGTAAAGGCATAGATGGGACCAGAGAAGGCAGTAGTAAAGTTGGAACCCTCCTCTTTATCCAATACCACAGAGCGGCTCTTGACTTCAACTTGCCTGACTCCTTGCCCATCTTCCAGAAAACATGGGTCATAGCTGAAGGTGACTTAACTGCTGAATGTACTTAACTGCTCCTTTGTTTGGTTTTGTTTCGGTCTGAAAAAGAACTGAATTAATAATTATAAATCATGGTAAAAAGGACATTTGAAAGCAGCACTTACCAAAATTTCTATTTTGAAAATGCAAAGGATGCTTCTTGAATTAAGGTCACCAGTCCTTCAGGAGATGATTCAAAACAACCTTCAACTTCTTCATATCAATGTAATATGGCACAGGACTAGTTAATTTTGCAGTTCTGTTTTCCTCAAACGAGGAAGTGGCCCAGAGGTCAAAGCTTTATCTGACCAAGAAGCCATCAAGCTGGTGGCAGCTTTAAAAAGCAAAATGCTGAAGTTTCTGTTAAGAAACTGGCTCCATCAAAGGAGAAAAAAAAATAAAATCATGTCAAGAGTCTTATTATATGACTCCATTAAGAAGATTTCTTTAATCAATACATTGTATGCAGTCCACATAACTCAATTTGAGAACATTTTAACGAGATTATAACTTGGCAAGAAGACCTTATAGGTCACTTTAAACTCAATTTTTATCTGTCCAAATAATGAACTCTAGAAGATTAGGAGATTAGCACTTCAGAGTATGTTTTAGTGCAATCAAAGCTTTCCTGAGAGGAGGCTATTGTACTGAAATTGTCAAAATCTTGTCTGGATTATCATATAAGCAAGAAAAAAACCCAGAATTAATATCTGCCCATTTCCTCTGGCAAGATATAATAAGGCACAGACAGGGTGCTAAAAGAAATGCAGACAGTCCTTTCCATTAATGGTAAAGCTTACCCCAAAACAGCTGAAGGAATGCTAAAAAAAAAAAAAAAAAGAACCAATTCCCCAATACACAACTGTAAAGTAAAGATGATATAAATGTGTAAGATGTTATTTAAAACATGATTATATCCTCTTTTCCACAAGTAATTCTTGACTCTTCATTCTTTTCAGGCATAAATGATTGCTCCCTTCCTTTGGGTTTTATTCTTTTCTGTGTATGTCAAAACCACAACTTTTACTTTGCATTTTTGTTTTCAGCTTTTGGGGAGAGTAACAAGTGCAAATCCCAGCACTTCTGTTCCCTCTGGCTTGCACTTCCATGCACAGAAAGCAGTAGGGTGAAGAGAATTAAGAGTCAGCCTGACCCGCTGCCCTGCCAGAAGGGAGGCTCCCATCATATCTGTGTCATATTTGACAGACTTGTGTCTCACACACTCTTTGGCAACCACCGGCAGCTGAAATGCCACCAGGTCCCGAGGCAGTCCGTTCCCAAGCTTCACCATCTTTCAGCACTCAGAAGTTTTTTTCTTACTTCTAACCCAGGGAAACCCATTACATTCTGTCCTCTCCTTGGAGGATGGGGAGAGTTGAGCATCTTCTCACCACCGCAGCTCTTTACCTACCGACAAGTCACCGTGTCCCCAGTTTCAGTAATCTGTGCTGGACAATTCACTTCTTCAGCCCTTCCCAATGTTTTCCAGTTCCTGATCACTTCACAGACACAGGAAAAGCTGCCTTGCAGAGTGCTGCCCCACCTCTGAGACCCCATGGTGCCCATGATGGGGGCCCAGGGACACATATAGAAGCCAGGCTGCCGGCTCCAGCAGACGCTTTGGGTGAGGAGCAGCCGGTGCGGCAGGACCACCAGCGCCTTGTCCTGGTGGGAGACTGGCTTTGCACTCCACGTGAGCTGGGCAGTGCAGCAGCTCACAGCCCTGACCCCAGAGGAGACTGCTGTCCATCACTGCGGCAAAATGCCATCATTCAGCAGTCCTGCCCATCAGTGATGACTGAAGGCTGATGGACACACCAGCTGCTGGGGAATAGCCTAACAGGGCTCCTCAGGGAGCCACAGTCCTGCGGCTTATACTCAAGTCAGCGAGAATTGAGATCCAAGAGCTTTTTACAAAGATAAAATACCACCCATGAACTGTCTGGCTTTATCTGGCATTTGAGAAAGGCAAACTGTTCCAGAGCTGGCATGCTGGATAAGGAAATGCCTACAGGAGCTTGGGGAGAAGGATGGCTGTATTTCTGCAGGGACTGTGAATGGAAACCTCAAAACTATTAAAAAGAAGAAATGGTGATATAATCCCTCTGTGTTATGGAAACCACTACAGCCTGCGTCTACTATGAATGCTGGGTCAGGCTGCCATAGGGCTTTTTTGCTAGTGCCAACAGACTAAGGTTTGCCTATGTGTCATCTTTGGCCATCAACCTCATCACGGTTTCTGGAGGGTCTATTTTCTTACTGCCTGGTACAGTTGCACATGACCTGCTTACATTTTCTATATGATGAATGGATAACTTTGGTTATCTAGAAGAAAGGTAATTAAAAATAATATGAGGCCAACCAGACAGAGATAAGTGAATATTAAAGCATCTGACCAGGCCAGGCACTTGAAGATATCACTGAAAAGGTCTTCAGGTAAAAAAAAAAAAACAAAAAACAAAAAACAAACAAATTATCACCTTGACAGATTATTAAATGTTTAAAGCTTCTGGCAATAAGAGCTGTTAATAAAGAAACAGTGTAAACCAGAAGACAACAGCAGCAACAGTAATTATGCAGCAGAATGATTAAAAAGCACGCAGCTATAATGACTCTAATCCATTTTATGAGAGGAAGTCAAAGATTCAGCATTCAATAAAAAAAATCAATTAGGGAGAGAGGGAGGTGGGAAAAAAAACCTAGTTAAACTGAATTCCTACAATCAAGTAATAAATCAGCCATGAGTAATTGTAGGAATCACTGCAGCTCACCATGTTTTGATAACACTGGCTACTCCACCAGAGACTGAAGAAGAACTGCTCAGTTTCTCAGCATCCAAAGGGACGCCGCAGAGTAATCTGTGAGAAATTGTTGTTCCCAACAAATTGTACTGCTTGGCTAGAAGAATATCCAGCATGACCAGAATTAAGAAGCTTGCTTTGGAGAACTTTTCTTATTTCCATAGCAGCAGAGCTAATTTCAGTTCAGTTCAGCCTAACAGGCTTGTTAACTCTTAACCACATACAGATATTTTGTTTCATTTCCTCTTCCTGTGCTTCCTTTACGTTTTTCCTCTCCTAGATAAGAGTTTTTCAGCTATCAGCTTCTCACAGTGACGCTGGCCAAGAAAAGGTCATTCTTGGACACCTGCCATGTCCCCCCTCCTCTGTAGAAGCCAGGGAGTTCAAGGGAGGAACAGGAGGAAGATGCGTGGGAAAACCTGAGGCGATTCCCAGCCTCTCCTCTCACAAAGCCCCGTTTCCTTACAACGGGACCCATGTGCTTGAACGCGATGTTTCATTTGCTTCCTTATGTTCATGGCCAAGCAGGATCCCACCACTCATCACCTCCTCTCTTCTTAGCAGCTGAACTAGGACAGCTTCTGGCTGAGGGGGAAATCCTCCAGGGAGGCACTTGCGCACTTGGCTCAGAGAGGTCCCAGAGGTGCAAAACGCAGCTCTTCCCCAGCCACCTGTTCCCACTCTTAAGAAGTGATGCTCGCTGTTAGATATGGGAAGAGTTTCAGGTCATGCACCCCTGGATCCAGCATGGAGTGGTCACTGGGCGGCACAAGCCCAGCTCCCCCTCCCCTCGTCTTTGTCAGCCCATTCCCTTCCAGCTTCCTCGCACCATGTCAGCCCCTCTCCCCCGTAACTGCAATGACGTTCACAGTCACCTACCGCTCTGAAAAACTGCCCTCCTCAGAAAGGAGGTTGTTGTCACTGTGCTCTCACCCAATCCTAGACTTACCATCAGGGAAGCTGCAGGAGAGAGCTTCCCTGGAGGGCTGGCATTGACAACAGCCTGGGCTTGGGTCAGATTGAGCGTGCAAAGGAAAAAAAAAACTTGTATTGAAAACTTTCTACACCAGATTAAACAGGCCTGTGTTATTCTAAAGGTAAAAATATGTTAGTCTGTTCCGCTATTTGTCTGTTCCTTGCTTGTTCTAGTGAGATTATTTTACATATTAAAAATCAAGGCCTTTCTAAAGCTTTGGTTTTTATTCCTGTAGCTCTTTCCTCCCCTCTCCCATTTGCAAAAACTTTTTTGAAACATAGAAAACAAAACTTGATGCTATCAGATATTCTCCTTACAAATATTAGAGAAAAAAAAATCAACTCCCACCACGCAAATATTGATATCTCTATATGAAGTATCTTTCCCATGGGCTCATTTTGGCGTGGTGGTGTTGGAGACTTGGTCTGATGCACCTCATTCAGAAGATGCAGAAATGCTTCTGAGAGCAGAAGGCTGGGTTGAACTAAGAATGCCAGATGCAAGGACTGAGTATGAACGATAAATAACAACAATATGGATCAGGCCACAGGAAAAAAAAAACTGTGTGCTAAGATAAAATATAATTTCTCATCTGTTGCTTTTCTATGTAATTCCTCTTTTTACATTTAAAATATATGCATTAAAAGAATTTTTAATATAATGATTACATGCTTCTACTTTCTGTAGAGTAAGTATTATACCCTTAACTATCAAATATAAAAAAAAAAGTCAATTTTCAGAGGAACCTGGGAGATAAACAAACTCTAGTAAGGACTTACTTGTGCCAAAGCTACTCTGCTTCTCAAAAATAATCATTGTTCATTGTCACCATACCATCCCTCTTAATTTGCTTACTGTTCACATTTCAGAGTGGGATGCAATTAATTAATATGGATTTACGTATGTTATGTTTTTAGACTTAGACATTATTGACAGCCACTTGACATTAATTTTTTGCATTATTGACATCTTTGCACCGTTGAAAACTCTCTGGGGAAGAGCTTGGGAACACGCCAGAGGTGGAGAGGAACCACTGCTGAAGGCAGGTAGGGAGATGCTGCTGTTACATGTGTGCGGACTGGGAAAGCAGGTGTTGCAACATGCCTGGCGCAGGGTGCTTTAGGTATTGCTATTATTTGCATCAGTGAAGCTCAGAATGAAAGAAAGGCAGCCTTGGTTGTTTTAAATCCTTGTTTTGAAACATTTAGGCACAGTGTGACCTTACCTAGCTTTGGGATGTGACTGTGGCACAACAGTCAGAGAGAGACCTCCCCCCGCCACATACACACATGTGAAAAAGCAATTTAGCCCACCCCAGCTAGGTGCTCATGGGCAGGTGAGTTGAAAGTTAAGTGGAGTCCCTGAGGTTTCTACCAGAGAGGCATACACACAAAATCAGCAAATAAAGGAGTCAAACATTAAGCAGAACATTAAACTTCAGAAACGGCACCAGAGAGGCAAAGCTCAAGTTGTAGGGGTGCTGAATAAAGACCCAGAAATCAGAGAAATCCAGGTACCACGGTGGCGGGCAGAGCAGCGCAGCCTCGGTGATGAAAATGGGGCAGGCAGTGCTCTGGGGGCAGGCGTGGGGGATCCACACAGCCCCCTGGTGACGCTGCCTGCACAACAGCAGCCGGGGGGAAGGCAACCTCGGCGTAACCTGGGGGTCAGTATAAGACCCACAGCTGTCTGAGAGGACATCTGCCCCAAAACAGATAGAGCTGGGAGGAAATTACCAATGATGAAGCTTCCTTAGGTTGACCATCACCTGGGTTGCACAACAAGCAAGGGACTACCAAGAGACTTTGAGAGCGGGAGTCAGCTTGAGAAGAAATAAAAAGATATGAAAATTTGTGACTGTGGAGAGAGACATTGGAGTAGGAGAGTGGTAGCAAAGTGGTAGTCAAAACCTAGTTAGAAATTCAGAAAGTAGTAGGCATTTGTTAATGTTTTGTTAATGTCTAGTATCGTGGTTTACATTGTTGATATTGACCCTGAACACGTATTTCACTGATTGTTCTTTAATTACTTTTCATTTTACAAAATGTATATCAAGCTACTTTGATCCTGATTTGATTTAACCACGTAAATTGTACAGCTTTTTACCAGAGAGAGTAGGCAAAATAAATGACACACATTACGTAGTGAGGAATGAAGGTATCAGAGAAAGAAATTGACCAGACGAAATATTTTCTGCTCACCTCTAGGTGTTGAAGTTGGGGTGTGCACCCCTCCAATGCTCACATGCTGCTGAGAGCTAGTGAGCTGAAGGGAGGTAGGATGGCCACGTGTCTTTCCCCTTGCCTAGCATAGGCAATAGGCCAAAGAGAGGATTCAAATAAGAGAAGATGAAAACTTTTCCACTCAGAGAGAAGTTCTTCCCTTAATTATATGAGCAACAACAAGGAATTTAGTTTTTTCCTCTCCCCATGCTTTATATGGTATAGGAATTTTTAGGGAGGTATAAACAGAGGAAACTCAATACCAAGATAGGATGCTGCTTCCCAGCCAACAGCACATCCGCAGAGGTCACCAGCCATCACTGCAGGTACCACCACTCTCCAGGTTAGAGGAAGACACACCCATATTGTCAGTACTGATGGCTTCTTCTGTGAGTCTACAGCAGAAAACAGGAAGCAAATGCAGCTCAAATAGGTATTTAATGATAAATTACCTTATTAATGATCACTACAACACATTTAAAAGCTTCACTTTTTAACAACTGTCCTTAATCATTTACCAATTTTACCCCAAGAAACACAGCAGCAGAGGTTTTGTCTCTTTCCACCAGGCGACTCTCACTTCGTACGGGTTTTCCCTCACCATGGTTGAACAGCAGCTCCATCCCCCTCCTCTTGTTTTGCTTTAAACACATGATACGGCTCCCAGGGGTCTGCTGTTATCCTTTGTACCCCAAAGCTGACCTCAAAAGCTCCCTCTAAGATTGAAACTCACATTTGTCTCTGGTGGCCTCACTCCATTTTGCAGCGTGCTTCGATTGCCAGAGCAGCCAACTGGGGCAGTAAGCCAGAGAAAGACGTTGTTCCCATAGTAACTCATTTTCTCTACCCACTCATTAGATTAACGCATTTCAGATCAAAGGTAGACATGAAAATATCTAAGAAACGATGGTCTAAGGCATTACTTAAATATAAGCTAAATCCACCACACTATCTCAAAAAAGCACTGCTTAATATCAGAGCATACATCTATAGCTGGAAATGCTCATTACACTGGCCTGCCTGAAAGTTATTAAAAGCATCTTGGGTAGTTCATTTTGTTGCTAGTTCGCAGACAATTGCTTAAGTACTGAAACAAATGGGAACTCCCCATTATCAGATCAGAACTGCAACAAAGCAGAGAAGTTCACCGTCTCTGTGATCAGCACTCTTGGTGCACTCAACATTCAGGTAACTTTTGCAACTTTGCTGCAGAAAAGGTGTGATACACACTCCCAGTAGCAGCAAATCTCTTATCCATTTCGTTTTCCCCAAATTCAATTTTGTTACATTTTTAGTACTCCAGCATGAGTTGACTTAATGGAAGTTTGAGCCCGAGGAAGAAATTTGTGCATCGACTCCCTGTGTCCAGATAATAGGAACAGCCTTCGGGCTGCTCCTGCTCCATCATCATACAGAAACTCTGCTGTGCACAGAAAGCACAAGAGAAGCTCCAAAAACTGCACAGACCCTTTGCCACTGAAGGTTTCCAGTAATACCTTCTGGTAAAGCATGCAGGACGAGGGGGCAAGTGACAAGAAACTTTTCCTGGCTTTCGTCACGCTTTCCCTGGAGCTTTAGATAAGCGTTTCATTTTTGTCAAGCACAACTCCCCAGATGGAAAATGAGCCTTTTCTTTTGAGTCCCTTTCTCACCATTCATCTCTCCAAACTGAATTTATGGTTCTCAGAGGGCCCTACCACATGTCTATGTGTATATGCATACATAAACAATGCATACATACATCCTGAACACGCCTCTAAATGCTACCGTAATGCAAGCAGCAACAATGAGCTTGCTAAAAACCCTGCTCCCAGCCCTTTGCCAAGACCCAGGTAAAGCCTATTTACACCTAACAACGTAATTCAGAGACTGCCTCTCGCTGCCATTTTCATGTCAGTGTCCCCTGTCCATTTGTATCTGAGAAACAGGATTTTCCTGATGACAGCCTGCAATTTCACCGGTCTGTTAGAATCACCAGGAATTGAACTTTGTTCTTTTCGTTTTTTTCTCTACACGTCTCCTTCTCGGAAATCTCATTTGTCAGCCACACAGCCTTGCTGTGCTGGCTTGCCCCACCAACATGTCACCTATCTTTTCCTCAGAACAGCTCCTCACAAAAGTGCCATTTGCAGGTGGCGAAAGATAATTCTCATCTCAGAAAATTGCCCTAGAGTTGCGGCAAAAATTCATACAAAAGGTGTGATGTATATTGAGAACTTAGAAGAGCTGATGCTGTTCATAATTTCTGATGGCAAAGTCAGTGCAACCCTTTGTCTAGTGAGGTTGGGGAAAATGTTGTGTGTCCCAATTAAGATCTCTCACATCAGATATTATAATACCCTCTTTCTAATAGCTTCACAGAATTGGCTTATTTTAGTTTTTCTTCATTTTCATTTTCTTTTGTCTCATTGGCTCTCTGACTGTCCTGCCCTTATCTGTTTTACCCCTACAAAGAAAGACATCATTGGATTCATGCAAAATAACTCTCATCAACTCTACAGCGCCAGATGGTGTATGACTGGGTCTTTGTTTTTGTACTGGAGATCCTCTGCTCTTTTCTGTTACCTGAGGAGACAGAAATTTGGTCCTAGTTTCCAAGTAAACTGCAGATGAAAAAGACTTTGCCTGCTTTATTGTGCTATAACCTCAGGCTAGAGCTTTAAAATATATATGATTTCGGTCATTAAAAAAACCTGTAGCCTTTTTCCTGTCATTTATGTTCTCTGTACTTTGTGCCTCATTACCAACATGAGAGGAATGCAGGCACTCCAACATGATGGAAATGCCAGCCAGCAGCCAGTACATTTTGAGTGTTAAAATGCACACAGTAAAATGGTAACTGAACGTAAAGAACAAACAGTTTTTCTCTCAGCTTCTATTATTTTCTGCATTTAAAGTATAGTAGTCAGGATAAAATCACAGAGTTTCAAATCGAAAAAAGGAAGCTGAATGGTAAAGCTGACCATGAATTTCATAAATTACTGCTACTTAATAGCTGCAGCCTACTGTCGTTCTTCACAAGAAAATACTTGTCAGCCACGTCACTACCCAGGGAATAATCATTCTCCAAGATTCATCTCCTTGCTTCTTTTTATTGGCAGAGGATAACTGGTTAAGTTCCCCTGTCTCTACTGGGAAAAGACAAATCCCCTGGTCTCCAGGGGCAGGCAGGCAGCCCCTGGTCTGTGTGGCCACAAAGGGGGCGAAGGGGCATTTCCAGCTCTGAACTAAGTCCTCTTCTCTTGGGGAAACAGTTGCTGCCCTTCTCAGGGCACAGGAGAGGAGGAGCATACCTTTGATCATCACATACCGAGGTAACATCTACTGGTTTTCCTCTCTCTCAATTCTGATACGTTGCTTTCCTCATTTCAAGCATGCGAAAGCAAGAGAAGAAAGACGACCGTTTTCCCCAGAAGAGAAGTCTGCAAGCACTTGCGCTTGTGTGAACTGCTTCTCTTACCTCTTTTCACAAAAGACGGCCAGCAATTAGAAGGCAGGCAGCGCTTTGGGAATAATTTTGCGATTCTCTCTGTTTTGGCATTTCAGAAGCTTCTGCTCAGTTAAATTCCCACAGACAGCAGATGAACGTCCTTTCAAGTCTGCCTCTGGACCAGACTCAGCGTCATTCATGCCTGTGAATAAGTGGTTCTTTCTACTTTGCCGGTAGAAAGTAACCTGCTATGCAGACTTTCAAGGTTAACAGAGCTCTTCTGGGACCCTGAGATTTTACCACAGAAGGCTAAACTCCTCTGCTACACAGCGTGTTACAGGCTGAGAAGGAGGATAAACTTCCCTGGTGTTTCTGGGGTGGTCATTTTTCAACCCGTACTCAAAATGTTGGTGGGGTGAACCGGCACACCAACCCCCTAAGAACTCCATCTTTCTCAAGACTCCGTATCGTTGCAAATACAGAGAAAACTCCGGCCACCTTCTCCTTTAAACCTCTTACCAGGCCCATCTCCTGCAGCGTAGACACCTTTCTATCCTGCGAGCCGAGTGATTTTACAGCTGGCAGGAGCGATGCCCCAGGTGGGAATGGTGCTGCATGAGCAGGCTGCACCGCTTAGGCATGGTGCATGCATGTGTGTTTGCAAAAAGCTTTCTTCATCGTCTAACTTGTACCACCACTTTGCCCTTACTAGAGCTTTGCTTCAAAGTGCTCTCAGTCCTCTCACAGGCTGCTCATTTCTATCCTACATTGAACTACATATAGCTTCTAAACAATAACCAGCATATGGGGTTTTTTTGGGTGCAATTTTCTTTTTTTTTAAGTAGACATCATCCCAGCTGCTCCCAATAGTTAAACCTGACTCTGATTAAAATGTCACGTTGTGGTACATGATGTCTGTGTTCACCCCCTGGGATCCATCCACAAAGCCAATCAATACACCGCGCAGAACGCAGATTACAAGAGGTGCCACCCAGCCACCTTTTGTGCATGCAGCCGCTCTCTCTCTCGCTGGCAGCTTTCCCAGCAGCACTGCAGACGGCAGACACAGCACAACGGAGAGCAAAAGTAGTTTATTGGCAAAGATGTGCACTGTCACACAAATTGCAGACAGCTGCCCTAACACATCCTGACAAGGAAGCTCTGATCGGGCTTGACATCGACATGATATACAACTCTCCAACTTGCATACAGGTCCTAGGGGAGTCCATCGGAGACCTGTTCCCCAGGAGGGACGCGGGTTAACATGCCAGGAGTTAGCCAGCACCGCTCTTCCCTTGTTAATATAAACAGCAGCAACTTGCCTTAAGGAGGAAGGCACAAAGTGACCTTCACTGCCTGGCAGTCAGCGGTCTTAAATCCAGCAACAAGCACAACACAATACCTTACAAGTCTCAGCATGGTTTTTAGAAAGGGCTGGAACGTAATAGCTGCCTCCCCCCCGATATCTCAATTCAGCCTGCAACTTTGGCCATCACGTGTTTCCTCGCTAACCTTCTGTGGCAATTGCTCCAGCTGCTTGATGCCTGAGGGATGTGTCAACTGCACAGCAAGGGCCCCGGAGGCACATGCGAGGCATGGAATAACGCCACATGATCGGGCACACAGCAGCGCCCCTTGAACGTACGTGTGCCCACCACCCAGTTGAATGCATTCGCTTCCCTGATGTTGCCAAGTGCCACTTAGCCAAGCGGCTCAGCAAACCACTGGTCTCTTAAGGGAGCAGCCAAGTTCAACAGGAGGGAGCCAGCCCTGCAGATCAAGCAGAAAGATGCTGGTGGCTTCGGCGAGGCAAGGATTATAACAGAGCAGGTGGCACTTGCAGGAGTAAATACCTGGCTGATATAGCCCACCAGCGTGTTGAGTTGCACACCAAGCATCTTCACAAAGGCGTGAAACAATCCTGGAAGAATACACTCCCAGCAAACTTTCGGACAGTTATTCACTTCTCTGAAATCAAAAAGCTTTATAGAGGAAGTGCTTGAATTTTAGTTACCTGCTTATTAGAAGCAGTTTGAGCAGGGGTGAGTGGTTTCAGGAGGTTTCAGGTGTTTGCACCACCCAAAGGTGTTCTGGACCTTGGTGTTGCTTCCCTCCCCTCTTCTGACAACCAGCATCTCCTCTGGAAAGGTTAGCTCTAACCTATCAGCTGGTTTTCCTCTTTGTCTCCTAGCACTCATGATGTAAGAAAACTTATTCATAGGTTGTGACATTTCTCCAAACACCCAACTGCTAACCCATCCTTGTTCCTCCACAATATTTTTGGTTGAGACTGGGCTGCTCAGAATGACACAGATCAGCTTTATCAGCTGATACCAGCCTTCTCCTCAAGCAATAGACTTAGATTTATTTTTTTTTTAAGCCGTAAATCAACAGTACATGTGACAGTGCCAGATATTATAACATTTATTAATAATATTGTAATAATTCTCCAAACTGCTCTCCCACCTTGGAGGCTATTTCTGAGTAGGCTGGTGATAGGTGTCACATTAGGACCTCGACCTGTGCAGTGGGCTGCAAAGCTCTGCTCTAGCCACATCTGCTCGGAGGAGCCTGGCCTCTGGCCTCCACAGAAAAACACAGCATCCCTATCCTGTGACCCAGCTGACAGAAGAGCTTCCTGTGGTAAGATACCTTAATCATGCTTCTCAAGTTCAGCTTAACAGCTGGTAACACAGGCAGGCACAGTTTGCATTCACCTTCCACTTAGCCCCATGAAAAACCTGAAGTTTGATACAGACTATAGGTACCACCAGCATAAGCCATCAGCTGGACAGCATTTTTATTCCAAGTTATGCAACACACAGCACCCTAGAAAACATCTCTGATTTAGGTCTAAATACTTATGCAGAAAAGGGAGCGTTTCGGCCAAGTACCTGATTGGGGTTTTATTTAGTTTAATTTTGGTTTTTTTGGATGAACGGAGGGAAAAGGGGATAGACAAGCATAAAAAGAGCATTAGGAAGCTGCCAGCTTCCCTTCACTAGCGTTCGTGTAGTTCTGAGACACAAGGTAAAATCTTATGCTGAAGAGTAAAATAGCAAACTGAGATCTGATGTACAAACTAATCTATTTTTGCTCTTCTGCTGCTTCTCAAGTGACAGTCACTCAGTAAAAAAAATCTCTGGGAACTCTGTGAACAAGTGCACTAAACGTACAATTATGTTTCATTTTATTTCCAGTCCCATCACATCCATGCCACTGTTCCAAGACTTCTCACCACAATGGGACCAAGCATCTTCAGGTATGTGCTAATATGTTATCATTGGCTCCCTGCTAAATAAATCATGCGTAGGAAGGCACCTTTTGAGTCAGATTCCGTGCTAACAGTCATTCAACTTCAGAACAGGAAAATCTGTTACTTAAACTATATTTCAAGGTAAAGCTCAGGTTGAAAAAATATAAATTATTTTGATGGCCACTTGGCCAGGTCTGCAGTACATTTTAAATAAAAGGCAGGGGACCTCTCAATCTTTACAATCTTATCGTATATCAATCACCAGAAAGAATAAATATGTGGTCCAAAAAGCACTTACTCAGCCTTAACCCTGTGGTTTGCCATCATTAAACTTTTGTAAAACATCCTGAAGAAACCACCCAGGGAATCTGGGATACATATTTTGAAAGAAGGAACTCCCTGTAGCCTTATTAAATGTTTTAAATCCCCATTTTCAATTGAGTACATTTAAATGGGATTTTACCTGGCTAAAAGAGTAAATTTAAATTGGCTACTGAAGACTTACTTCCTTAGACCAGTTTCATGACTCCTCTATACCATGTACAGTATACATTTACAAGTTGCAGCAATGGAAGTTTCAGAAGAGTGTGAGACTGAATTCTTTGTCACACAGGTTAGACTTTTGAAGTTCTCCGCTATACTATGAATCATCCAGATAAACCATGGTGGAGAACCAGATCAGCCTTCTTTTTTCCCTCCAAAATGTGCAAACACAAACACCAAACAGCCCCCTGCCCCCTAACAAAAGACAAACAGGAACAAAAACCCAGACTGCCTTTGCCCCTGTGGAAAGGGAGGAGACCCCTGTTATGTTCCACATGGGGAGCTGTCTCTCAACGGCGTGGCTGGGAGGCTGTGCATCTCCATTTCACACCTGGCTCTGCCCCTGACCTTCTGGCTGGCCTGGGACACACACCTCTCTCTCAAGTTTTCAAAACAGTGTAGGAGTTGATGTCCTTACTAGAGAAGCAACTTTTGACCAGTTCTCAAAGAGCCTCTGTTTCAGCGTGTGTGAAACAAGAGTTCACATCGCTACTAGGCTGATAAGCCTTGCCAGGCTAAACTCTTTAAAGAGCCTGAGGTATTCACTCCAATAAAGGCTGCTATATAAGACAGAAAAAGCCCCCCCTCTACCATGAACTGCATTTTCAGGGCCAACCTGCTGCACTGGAGAAGCTCAGCTGCCACCTACCACCGCTCGAGCACAGCGCTAAGCCCGTACTTCTGCCTGCGCCTGGACTTGCCTTCTGCTAGGGAATACGGGGAAAGTTGCAATCTCAGGCTTACACTGAAAGGTTACGGAGTTGTCATTGCTCCAAATCAACTCTTGCCCCATCTGCTTCCCTAGCATCTGTTCCTGTAGCAGTTCCTGACTCCCCCCAGTGAAGGAAATTGCTCTGCTGCACGCTGTCGGTACTGACAGGATAGGAAAGGAAGAAGCAAAATTGGCACCGTATCAAGCTCTTAAGCATTGCGCAGGCCCTGTTGAACAAATCTGTTCTGCACAGGGCACAAATTACTGGCAATGATGAAATTTTTGCCTGCCTCTGAGATCCCTGTGGAAGTGCCAAGTATGATTCTCACTTCTCTGGTTCCTGGACAGGGTAGCAATGATACGTGACTAAGTTAGGAGTTATAGTCCTCTAATGTCATTTGAGAATAGAGTTATATGTGACTTACTAAAGAGCTTGAGACAGTTTGGTAAGGTCTAATACCCTAACTACCTTAACGGATGCCATAAGTATGTCTGTAGGGAAAAAGAGCAGAAATGTGGGGATGTACATGAACAGCGATAAAGGGCAGGGTGGGAAATGTGGGAAGAAGCAACTAATTTATTAGGAATGGAAATGAAGGAAATAGGGAAGAATTTGAAATATAAAATCAAACAACTCAATTGTAGTCAGGAGCCAGATTGTGTTTTTCAAAGGTAGGTGAACTTACAAATGCAGACATGGATTAATAACGTCAAGACTGCACGATGAGAATTACAAAGCTGAGGTCCCACACTTCCATTTTCTTACCAGAGCAAACATAACGTCCTGACACTCGCTAGGCAACTCAGGTGACTGGGATCCTAGTGATGCCCTTGTAAAGCCAGTGGATCAACCAAGATATTCAGAGAAGTGGGCAGCAGCAGCAGACAGAGTTCAAACACCTGAACAACCTCCTCTTTCTTACAAGTCTGCTGAAGAGCTGGACCTGTTATTCCCCAATCATCATTAAATAATTTAGTCTTTACTTTCAATCCTGAACCAGGAGTCCAGGCACAGCATTTAATTAGTGTCTCAATTATCATTTAAATGTTTGCTCATCAAGTTCAATAAAGATCAAGCAGCTGAATTTTGAGACAAGTGGCTGTGTCATCAATGATCTCCCAAGGGGTGACTTATTTAAAGGTTAGCAATTCAAGCAAAGGGTTCTAAAAAAGCAGTTAATCAGTATAAATACGTTTGGCTGCAGACACTGCCCCTGTGAGCAAGTGCCCAATTCATTTGATCTTAATGGACTACGATGTATTTCACGCGTCACAGCAACAGACAGGTCCTATGCTGCAGTCACCAGCTTCAGAGAGGTCATATCCCTCTAAACAATATTGTCTGTCAAGCAAGTCACAATTGTACTGTAGAAAATTAGCAAGTTATTCAGTAAAATAACCTAACTGCACCAGCTGCCAAAAGAAGGAAGTAGAAAAGGTGTGTAGTTGCAACTTCAAGTAAGTGTTCTGGTGGCTTGAAGTCTGCTTCTCAAAAGAAACAGTCTTAGATTTGCATGATCTCCTTTCAGTCATCTGTCATCAGCCTATTTCATGAAACATTTGTTTCTGATCAGTGGAAGAGAAGGAGACAAAAAAGCAATGAAAAAAAACCTCAAACTTATCACATGTTTTTAAACAAAGCTGCGTCATCTTTGCTTCTCTCTCTTGTCCGGCTACAAAGTCTCCTATTTGCAGAAAAAGTAAAAATTTTCCTTCAGCTTCGGCATTTCCAGGGGCTTTGAAGATGAAGAGAGCAAGTTCTGATCTTGGATGTCACAAGCAAAAGATGTAAGGAATTCTTCCCACAAAAGACACATTTTTTGTAAACCAAGCAAATGCTGGAAGGACAATTCCAAAATATCCCAAAAGGTGACCTAGAAGTGAAATCTGTAAAAAAAACCTCTTATCTGCTCTCCACATCCCTTAAGAGACACATGCACAATCGTGACACTTGATAAGCAAACATAGGTAAGCTTTCCAGAATATTTTGCCATGCGAGGAGGGGAAGAGAGGACCAAAATCATTAGTCAGTCCCTAAGACTGAATTGTTGGAAGTCAGAGGCAAAAGCAGGACATGGCACGGGGCCAACAATGGCAGAAAGCTGAGTAGATCAAACACACCCATCTGATTCCAATGCAAGATATACACCCTGCTGCAGAAGAAATCAATAACCCCAAAGATAGTGATCTGTCACTAGTCAGCCCATCCTAGCAGGGAATCCTGTCATAGCCCTAGTGTCTCGGTCTGATGCAGAGCCCCTGAGCTGCAGCTCATTCTGCATACAGCTGCAGAACTGAAGGGAAGGGATGCTTTGCAATTTGAAGCCACTGTTTTTCACTACATCTCCATCTCCAGCCACAGCCGATGCATAGTGTTTCAGAGGAAGCTCTGCACCGGGGAATTAGCTCCTGAAGGTAAGGTGTTTGAAACGCTGAGCCTGGGAGACCTGACACTTACCTTAATGAAGTGATCCAGTAGGTAAAAGCATACCAAAGTGAAATCATAAAAGCCCGCTCTACTTCTGGTCATGAAATGAAAGGACCTTCAGCCACTGGATTTTGTTGCACTCTGACGTGAGACCTCTCACCGTCTTCTAACGATGGCACTGAATGACTTGTCGAGTCTCATTGGGAAGCTTGTCATGCCACCCTAAATTATCTAGAGCACTGTTGGGTTGTCTAATACAACCAAAACACTGAACCACAGGCTGGGCAGCTGGGCAAAAAGTCATCTTTTTTTTTTAGAATGCAGAACTGTCTTCCTTGATGTTTCTCTTTCTTTTTGTAAATCCTGCTGGCTTCTAGTTGCCACAGACATTCCTCAAGAGCTCCAGCTAGGACAGTACTCTCCAAGCGCCCTCTGTCTTCTAGCCAACTGCTTTCCAGGGCTGTTAAGCTGTTAAGCAAACCCTTGCTCTCAGTTCCCACGTGTACATATCACCTTGCTTTTGGCTAAATCAGGAGGCACATCGGAAGAGCACAGCCATACAGGTAGATAATCTTGATTGTCTCAGTAACCTCAGCAACCTCATCTTTAATGCTTACTACTCAGTCTGTCATTTACAAGTTTTATATTGCCTCAGATTTCAAATCACTGCCAAAATGTCAGAAATATTCAGCAATGTTGAATCAGGAAAATATCCATCACTAAGAACTCACAAACTTCCTCCCATTGACAAGTATGTTGAGGTATGCCAGTAAGCAGACCAGTTCTGAGTTTATCTGTTTTGTGGTAACATTGTATATAGAATAGAATCATAGAATCGCTCAGGTTGGAAAAGACCTTTAAGATCAAGTCTAGCTGTTCACCAAGCTCTGCCAAGTTACCACTAAGCCATGTCCCTAAGCAGGGACCTGCTCTAAGAAGGTTATTTTAGTTTTGGAGGTTTTGTTTGAAGACAAAAGCCTGATGTTATAAGGCATTTATGGCCAAATGTCTCGGAGAAACCCAAGCGAACTGTATCAGTTCAATTTCTTTTGTTCATCAGATACGCAATCCTACAAAGACACAGAATTAATATCACCAAGCCATCAATGCATGCGGAGTTGCTATGATAGTTTTTGTCCAAGCTTTTGTGGACCGAGTTCTAAATTAACTGTTTCATTAAATTGTTCAGCTGCCAAACTAACTAATCTACAGTTTCCACTCACCATTTTAAATTCAACTACTATCACAAGCTTTACCTGTTACAGACAGAGATTTGTTTAGCTGTCTGCAACCAATTAAATTTATTGCAAACTTCTGTCACAGTCTTCTTCCTCAGACTTTTACCAATTACAAAAGAGTCTTAAAAGTCAGCAAACTCTAGACTAATGTGGCTAAGATTACACTCTGTGCTGATGAAATTGAACTAAACCAGCTTGGCACTAACTGTAATGATGATATGAAATAGGGCTACACAAATAATTGATTTTTCAGCTTGGTTGCTGACTTAAGAAAAAAGCCTTTTTTTGCCCTAATTAGAATGATTATTGGTTTGTCTTTAAAAAAAAAAAAA
>VYXH01002752.1:37519-68344 GCA_013397275.1 Burhinus bistriatus
CCCCCGGGCAGCGGCCGCGCCCCAGGGCGCTGGTGCAGGCAGCGCTGCCTGCGGCGGGCAGGGAAAGGCTTGACTCTAGCTAAGGCTTAACTTGCAGTGCCAGCCTGCCGAGACTGTCCCCTGTTCGCCTCACACACAACACACGTGCTAGTTTTGTTGCAGGAGCCAGCGAAATAAGGGTATGCAATGGACCCTTATGCCCCTTCTCTCTCTGTGTTCGGCCAGCTTTGTTAACCATCACACAAGACAAGCAAGAAGGGCAGGAGGGGAAAACAATCTCGATCCCTGTTTAAAACAGAAACACAAGTGCCCCAAGCCAGAAACAATATCTGCTGACTCAAAGGCCATGACAGTCAATCCCTTCCCGAGAAGGCTGAAGACTGGCAGAGGCAGAGGTATGAGTAAGGAACTCCTGACAGCTCAATGGTCAGTGACTCGCTGACCTACAGCTCCAGTCTCTATTACTGAGTTATGTTCCCGTCCAGCTGCAGCCATGCTGCAGCAGCAGTTGTCTGGCACAGTAGCCTCTGTCTTTGGCACACACGCTCTCCCTGTACTTTGTTTTTCATAACCATGTCCTGGAGTTGGCTTCTCCCTGAATTTGCTGCTCAGGGGAAAAGCAGAGGAAAAGCTAGCCTCGGAAAAAAAGGAAGACAACATACTAGGTAGCTGTAGGTCACATTTACCGCTAAAAGTCTCACTGCTTTTTAACTCTTCCTATCATAAGGTAGGGTCAATCCTGCCAGGCCCCAGGAACACTGACAAGCATTAATTTCTGTGGCCTGCCTTTCCTCTCTGTCCTGGTCCCACTCATCCCCCCAGCCCCTTGCTCTTTTCAGGCCCAGGGAAACAATTTTGGTTTGGCCAGGCCCCCAGGTTTGCCCCAAACAATGCCATGTGGATGCCCATGCCTAGCCCTTGCCCCTGCTGCCCTGACCAGGCTCCCTGGGCATCACCTTGGGGCCATTGAAAGACCCCACCACTGCCCCCAGCTCAGGATCCCCATCACACTAGGGCAGCCCTGCTCTTGCTGCACCCTCAAGAGCAAGGCCACTGGTGCTCTCTGTGCCTTCCACCAGGTCACTGCATCAGGAGCAGACCATCAGCGGAGAGGGAGACAGCTACTGTTAGACTTACTTCTTCAGGAAGCCCATTTCACCGTCTGGAACATCACACCTTAATGGAGATAACTTACTCATCTAGTTGAAATGGGCAGCCCACCTATGGAAAAATACTTTTTGCTCTTCTGTCATGTCAGCCACAACTAATACCACTCTCAGCACATGGCTTTGTTCTGCTTCCAAAATATTCCCACCAGCCTGTCATTTCATACTCTTCTGCCTTCATCTTCCTCATCCTCCCTCTTATTTCTTTTGCATCTGACACCTTGTCTTCTTCCTGTATAAAGAAGTACAGCCAAATTGCATAAGCCTATCGTATAAACCCCAACTGCAAACACCCCAAGATGCCTGTCATGACATCTTGTTTCTGGTATTTCTCTTCCTCACCAAGTCCCCATCCCCCTGATGCTCTCTAGATTTCTAAGTCTTCAGATAAGAGCTATCTTACTATCATTTTTGCCCTGGTGTAATACCAAAGGACAACTACCTTGCCAGGTTATTAATGGCAATTATTACAATAACAAATTCAAGAATAATTATTTTTCAACTAAATTAAACACCTAAAGTAAGAGCAAGTAAAAGTGATGAACGCCTAAGAACTGTCAAATCCCTGCAATTAGTACCCTATTCAGAGCTAAAAGAAAAGCCTCTGAAGCAGCACTGAATTTTAGATATATTTTTTTTTATTACTATTTTGCATTGCAAAATTGCAGAGAGGGAATATCACACAAGAATGACTGACTCCAAGGCTTCTGTGTGCATTCACTACCCAAAATCTGAAACTTCAAAAACTTCTTGCAGATTTACTGACCACATTAGAAAACAATAGGCAGTTTTCATTTCCATTTTGGTCAATTTATGGGGAAAATCAAAGCAATAAAAACACACAACTCTGCTGCAATCAGATCTACTTTAGTTTTCCCCTCTTCTATTCCCTTCGCCATGTTTAAAACAAGAATAAAATGCTTTCAAGACAAGGCTTCAGCATGCATGCCCAAACATGAAAGACAAGTTCTTCTTTCATCAGCAGTGTATTGATGAGAAGACAAAACTATTATTATATTTCTCCTGCTAAGATGAACTTAAAGGAGTATTTTCATCCAACTGCATCCAAGCTCTAAACCGGCAAGGGAGTGGGATCAAAAGCGGCAGCAGACAGGATTCTCCATCTTACAACAAATAGTTAATCCCCAATGACAAGGTATTTGTTCAAAATCACATTTTTTCTTCCTCCATAGAGGACTTAATTTAAAATGTGTTTCAGAGGTCAGTCTTTGCTGAAGGTGCAGCAAGACAAGTAAACTGAGTTAACAAGAAAGCTCCATGGGCAAGGTCGTCCCTACTCGGCAATCTTTACTCCCCTGTTTCACAGTGAAGGCTGTGGAGCTGCACCAGATGGGATGGAAATTTCCCCCCTGGGATTAGAGACATTTGTTCATCAGACGCTTGTGCCAGCACAGAGGAAGCTGTGCCAAGGGAAGACACCATGAGCATTTGATTCTAGCTGCAGTGTTTGTGTCAAGTACAGGCTGCATTGCTTTACCCTCCTGTAAGTGCTGTTCGGCAGCACTGTAAGGGCTTGCAAATTAGGCAAATACTTTCTGTTAAAGGTTGTCTTAATTTTCACCCCCATCTTTCTGAGATGGAATCTCAAGCATTGAAAGAGCATTTAAGAGGAGGAGCTGGGATCCCAGCTTTTAAGTGTCATCCTTGTTGTTCACTTTCCTATATAGAAGATAAAATCATAGAATATCTCGAGTTGGAAGGCACACAAAAGAATCATCAAATTCAACTACATTTGATATCTCCACTTGGTAGATTCAAATCAATCAGCTGATACATGCATTGTTATACAAAGAGTTAAGCACATTTTCTGTCTGCAGGGAACACCTTTGGCTAGCCAGTGTTGGCTGGAGTTGGAAAATCCATGCGCCAGGAAGAAACTAAAGAAGTGTATTTAATTAAAAGCAATCCTAAAAGCATAGCTTTTATAATTAAGATATTATAAAGGAAACCCAAATCCTTCAGAGATCTCAGAAATACTTAAAACTCCAGTGCTGTTTGTCTGTTAGTCAACTCTCAACAGAGAATTTTCCTGTCAGCCAGGTTTAAAGGCTCGGGCTCCAGACAAATTGGTTGCTCATAAAAAGAATATCAGTTACATCAGAACTTTTGCTGTATGCTGAGCTTTGACAGGTTGGAGAATGATGTCCCCCACAGAGCCAAACCACATGTAAACACAAAGCCCATATGGCTGAGTTGCATTATTCTTTTTCTCACATGCCACAAGCAAACCTCCTTTCTCTCATCTCTCTCAACAGATAATTTCCGAGCTCAGGTTTGCTAAGATTTTGAAGACATAATCCATCACTAAACAGAAAGAAACGCTGTAAAATCAACTTTCTCCAGCCTTACTAGAAGTTCCTTCCACTCACAAACAGCAAATTGATACCTGGACTCAAAAGACATATTTCAGGTCACATATTTTAATAAAAACTTTGCCTTCTGCAAAAATTATTGTACTCTCTCCTACGCTTTTCACCTCCTTATTATCTAGGTTGTAGGCTTGTTAGCATGAGGACTTCCAGCAGGCTTTTACAGCCTGCTAAAACTCCCAGTATGTGTTATGGCCTTCACATATTAGAGCTGCGTAATACTATTACTAACAGAACATGGAAGGGTAATTTACTGACAAACAACTGTAATTGAACACACACAATCTACTAACAACATTCTAACAGAAAAATACATTATATATAACACAGAAATATCATATCAAATTTTAAGAAGGGATTGAAGGCAGCAAGGCAGAGTTAACAAGACCTATTAATTACAGATATTCCAGATAGACTTCTTCCTGACTTGTTTTTTAACTTTCATTAATGTAGATGCCACAGCTGTGCCACTGCATGCCACCTTCGCTGAGGCTTTGCTGTCTTTATCATTAGCAAGCTTTACTCAAGTCCATCCTGAATCTCATGTGTTGTTCCTATCCATTAAGGACACGAATTAAAAATTATGTATCCCTTTATACAGCAATATCCTCTTACATATTTGAAGACTACTGTTATGGTCCCTCTCAGTCTATTCTTTGAGGTGCTTGTGGGTGACCACAAGTTTCCTAGACCTTGTCCTCTCATTTTCCTCCTCAAGGCTTCCTTCGACTGTTCCTTCTCTTTCTAAATGTGTGATGTTCAAATCTGAATATAGTATTCTTGCTGCAGAGTAAGTGGAGAGATTAGCTATCATCAAACAGCTTTATAGATAATACTGCTTATTACACCATTGACTATTGCACCTTTGTTGCAATTAGTGCAAGTGAAGACACAACAGATTTGCGTAACCTGAAATCAGATCTCACATTATAAAGAGGTAGATGAAAAAGCTTTTATCCTTATACTTTAAAAGGACTCCTGGCATTTCAACACGCTGATTTGTTAATACTACCTATTTGTGTTGGAGAGACATGACTTCCAACAGCGAAAACTTCCCAAATTTTGTTCCCACTGGTTGTCACACTATTGGGATGGAGTTTTAAGATGTACATCCAGTTCTTTGATGTTGTGTTCAGCAACTATTTTGAAAGGAAATCCATGTCTTCAAGCATATTTCTGATTTAACACATCCCCAGAGGTCTCCAAGAATCACAAGTATTGCTTATTTGGCATCTTCATCTTCAGAAAATGAGGTGGGAAAGAAGAGCAGCCACAGAGTTGTTAAACAAAGAGGATTCTATTACAACAACACAACAGGAATTGCTGGAGGATTAGCAATTGAACAGCAGCTAACCGAACTACCTATCTATCACTGACCAGAAGAAATGAATCACAAAAAATGGACAAAGAGCAGAATAGATATCCTTGTATGATCCAGCTTCTCAACAGACGGACATTTAAAAATATCAAAGCTACTTCTATAAAGAACGTCAAAGGCATTTCTGTTAATCTATCCCCACCCACCCCTTAGTTACAGCTTCCCCTGGCTTCTTGCAGAACTTGCTACTGAACTCGAACAGATGACACAGCTTTACAGGGATTATACTGGCATAACATGCCAGTTTCCCTCTGTCCTCTCACCGATGTGCCCAGTAACTGTCCCCTGCTGGAATTTAAAGCCAAGGGTCATCCACGTAGTGGAGTACACTTCATTTCATGTCTTCCAAAACATCATTAGAACATAATCAGTCATCATTTCCAAATAAATCAATGACACCTCCAGGCTGAAGACTTAATGCTATACTTTATGCTTAACCGCCTTCATCTAAAATAGACCCTTTCTCCAATAAACTGTCTTCAGGAGGAATATATACCTATGTCACACCAGCCTCCAAGTAGTACCAAGCTCATTTATTCCTGTTAGATTTTCCTTTGTATTTCCCCATCATGTTAAACTCCTTCTCCTTGCTCAAATTCACTAGACAGACCCAAAGCTTCAAGATATAAACCCCAAAATCATTATAAGAATATGTACTGACTTTTCACTTTGGACCAGAGGCATGTTGTTTTGTTTCCTGGTTTTTATGTTTGTTTCAATCATTCATCTCATCTGGGTACAGAAGAATAATTCAATGTCTACCTATAAATTCTAACAAATCTGTGAATAATTCATGCAGTGGAGGAGACCGAATTACCACCTACCTGCACCTGTGGATGCCAAAGGATTAATAATCATTTCTATGGTCCCTTTTCTCTTAAACTGCATTCCTGCAGCACCAAATAACACACTCGATCAGCGTGGCTGTCAACTTTGGAAAGTGAAACAGATGCATCACTGGAAGGCAAAAGTTCTTTTCTAGATTAAAGAAAATTCATGAGGAGGCCATTCTGTAGATCATCTCACACCAGACTTTGAGATCAGCACTTCATTTCATAGCAGAAAAGCACGCATCTACCTCACAGCTTTGACCTGAGAGTTCATCTCTGCACTAGGGGAAAAACCAAACAAATGAAAAATACAACCTCCCCCAGGTCATGGAGCTCACTGTAAGGCAAAAGGAAATCAGTACTTTCTTCTTTGTTGCCAGTCAGTGAAGCGGGTCTGTCTGACCCCGTTCCACACATGCTGAACAAAGATTTCTGCTGTGCAGCACAAGGAAGTGCCAGCTCCTGCTGCTAGATCAGATCGATTCCTTCGTGCCTCAGGGAAACGCCTACTTTGTAGGCAAAAAGGAAAATCTTATACCCTAGCAGCCCTCCTGCTCCAGGAACAGAGCCTGAAATGTTGCCACCGTTGTGTCCGTGGAGCTCAGGTCACTCCGGCCTGCAGGGTGCTGGGAGCTGCATGATGCAGAGCTCTATCACAGCACAAGGGTCTCCGCTGGGTTTTTGTACTAATCACTATTATTCCCATATGCTCCAGCAATGCAAATGTTGTATTTGATCCAGAGTTGCTCCCTTTTGCAGGCTCAGCATTCAGAAGCACATGTCCCCACCCCTCCTGGGGGGGACACTGGCATCCCTCATCGTGGGGGAAGCGATGCTCCTGGGGTCTTCCTGCCCTGCCCCAAGTGCAGGGGCTGCCACTGCAGCCAGGAGGGGCTCTCAGCACTGCTCCCATCAGCTCCCCAAAGAGAAAGACCCAACTCAGCACTTGAACTTGCTGCACCAGTCCCTCCTCCTGCATCTCTTCCTTCCTCTGTGCTAAGGGCTCCTGGCTCAAGAGGATACCACGGGAAAGGCCCAGGGACGCTGCCTGCAGCACTGTGGCACGGGACTTGTCCCACCTCAGCCTGCCATGTGTCCCTGAAACCAAGCTGCTGGCCACTGCAGGACAGCTGAGTGCTGTCCTCCAGGTCACTCGCAGCTACACATGTTGCTTGTCCAAGGGTGGCAGTTGGGTCTTTTACATACTGCTCCATGCGCTGCTCGAGAAGAGACCACCAATGGCCAGAACACGAGACTCCCAGGCCAGCACCGAGGTGAGGTCTGAAGCAATGCTCATGAAGAACATGTTCTAAACTTGTTCAGTCCACACTGGCATGCTGTGGAAGAGCCACAGGAGTTTTCTGTACTATTTCCAATCTAATTTCTCTTCTTGCTTGGCAGCTAGGTCACAGCTTGCTGTTATGCCTCTAGTTTTGCTAACCTTTACTGAAAGCTTGAAGCTGTGAACGCTACTGCACTGCTGTGTGCTTCCTATCACAGGTAACATGGACAGAAAATGCAGACTGAGCAAAGCAAATCATTTAGGTTGGTTTTTTTTCTGCTAAAATTTGTTTCAAAAGAAACAGAAATGATTACACACACACAAAAAAAGCTTTCTTCATGTTACCAGAGGAAGAAAAAAAACCCCAACTTAATTTTAACACTTTTTAAAACTGCTAAGATTTTTAGAGAGACAATATGAAATATATTTCACTTAACTACAAGCAGCAAGAAAGCAAGTAACTACAAGTTACAGTCCCAAATTTACCTTTTTTATTTACCAACAAATATATTCTCATTAGTCTTCAGGTTTCTTATGTTTTGCTGTTTACTTTTGCCCTGCTTGAGGTTTTTTGTCATTGTTGGTTTTTTCTAAGTTTATACTCTGTGGATGAAACACTCAAATTCAAGATCAGATATTGAGAATATAAGGAATAATTACTTTCCAAGGTAAACAAGCAACCTTTCACCCCTTTGGCCTTAAGTAACAATCATCAGTTTCCATTAAGTGTCTCAAAGAAAGCCAGTAAAGCTGTATATCATAAAACTAGCTTCTCTGAGAAGCCTAAAGCATTATATTACATTCAAATAACACAACAGGCTTTGATTGCTGCTTAGGAATCATCACAACACATAGCAATAAATTGTCTGACATAATTGGTTACTCAGTAATTTCAGGTGCCAGCACCAGGTGAAGATAGATATGTATGACCTGAATCACCCTAAAATATCATGGCTACTGGAAGCTGTTTACAATAGTGCTTTCATGAGAAAGATGCATGGTCTGGGAGCTGGACCACTTCTCAAGGAGGTCAGAAACAACATGTACTGTGCTGGATTGTGTCTTCTTCACATCTCCTTACTGTCCTATTACAGTGTTGTACCTAATCTGTCAGGTGACTTTGATTAAATTCGTAGCTGGCTCTAGTTGATCCCAACTTCATGGCAATTTCTCAGTTCCATCACATTGCAGAAATTACCCAGCTGGAAAAAAACTTACCAAGAAGATACTGGGAACATTAAAGAATCAAACCTTTAGTGCTTCCCCTCCCTGCAAACAGTGTGAAGCAAATCAACTGTGAACTAAACTAAGAGCAGAAACGGGCATGAATTACGCAAGCTATCTCAACTGAACATTTTTTTTGGCTCATCATATCCCTGCTTTACCTAACACAGGAAAATTCTTTCAGACAGCTGTTATTTTTTTTGGTTTCTTTCATACATCACCAGGAACACCTCCTACTGGGTTTCTCAGGAGATTGCTAAAATAACTAAGTAATAGAGTGCAAGTATTCTACCACTAGTCATCGGGACGAAGATCATTCTGGCTTTGTCTATTCCTCTCTGTGATTTCTTTCAGTGCATCAGCACAGTCCTTTGTTTGTTCTCTGTGAGCACACTCATCATTCTCCGATACTTGTAATACCTGTATGACAAGTTATTACACTCAAAGTCTAATTATGGGCAAAAGGGGAAACGCTTCATTTGGGAAGCCAAGTATTTATTGTTAGACTAATTAAAATCTTAACAGCCTAACTAAAATACAATAAACTGTTATTACAGTGCAGTTACAATGATACCAACCTTTGGAGTCCAAATTATCTAAACAATAAAATGCACAGCTCAGTAATACCGTCAAAAATTGCTGTACAGAAGTGTTCTTTGGTGTTATGCTCTCCCTTAACCTGCCCCTCTGGCTCTCAAGCGTGACAGTAAGCCAGCCTCAAGAATCAGCTGCAAGGGGGAGGACAGGGGACCGGGACTGCAACAAGTTGTTAGTGTCCCCAGCCCTTTGGTAGGAGGAGCATCATGTTCACGATGGGGTTTCTTCCTCTGCTTTCCTGAGGAGGACGTTGTCAATGGTTTCTTCCTTCTCCCTCCAGAGCCCACACCTGAGTATTTTTATACATTTTCTAACACAATTTTACACTTTAATCTTTCTTCACTGATATGCAATTGATATTACATCCAGATTTGCTATAGGTAAGAAACTCTGTCTCTACATACGTCTGATACCTGTTCCTTTTCTCTTTGTTACCACTAAAACTGGTTTTGTCCAACTCTGCTGTTCTTTAGCTGCGCATGGTCAAGTTGTCAATAGCCCTAAGGCCTCCAGTATTATCCTTTGCCCCTTCTGTTATCGTCTCAGGCCTCTACTCCTCTCCACCGCATCCTGTGACTTCTTTGGTGTCCTCTACTGTCATACCATGCCTGCATTACCCCAGGTGACGTTATGCTATGGCCATGAAGGTTTTGTTATAAAAACTACGTGTTACAATTGCCTATATAAAATTATGGTAATTCTACATGCTTATGCAAAACAAAACGAGCAAAAGAATTAGGCAATAGCCTTCCTCATCATTAAAAAGAAATTGTTATTGCAGCTGAAGAAACAAAACTAAAGCTCTAGGCTGGCCAGGACAAATTCAGGCAAAGCCTAATAAGAATCAGTCCTGGGGTCTTACAAAGTGGTTAAGCTTACAAAGTAAGCAGGTTACAGAGCTATAATGACCAAGAGTCCCCATTCTTCCCAAAGGATCAAAACACAAGTATCAGTGTCCTCAAGTTTTGTGCACAGTTGCAGCCATTGAAAAGTAGCATTTGTTTCTCTGGGTTGCTTGCAGTCCCATAAGACCAATTAGATTCCTTCATAGGCAAATGCTTGGGAGGTAATTAAAAAATTATTTAGGAAAAAAACCCCACCACCCCAGATCCAGCTATAAACAGATGCGAATGCACCACGTTCCTTAGCCAGCATCATTTGCTCTAGAGAATCATCGGGTTTGTTTTACCTTCTACAAACATAGATCTGACAGAAAGTGATGGAGATAGTGAGTTTAGCAGCTGGAAATGGGGAAATTGTGCAAATCCTCAAAAGTAGGTGATCTAGAAACACCAAGTACAAGCCAGCCAAATGCATGCTATTCCTGGCTGCACACCTACTACACTTGTTAGTCAGTCAATTACGCATTATTTCCTTCTGATGGCAGGATTCAAGATCTTGAAAGCTTATTAATTCATTTACCATTTGTGCTCATTATGACAAGGTTTCATCTACAAAAGTTTCATCACCTCATTGAGGCCTCACTTTCCACAAGTTTGCAGCCAAATTTCAGTCAAAATTGTCATCAGTTTTGTTGAAATACACCATGAAAAAGTAAACTTCAGCTTTAGTAGAACACAAAACAAGCCTATGCATTTTTTCAAGCATCCCCTCAATATCCATCTCCAAGTGGGAGTGGGAGGGGGAACTGCTGGTCCACTTTCCTCTCCTGAATATGATGCTTCACGGACAGTATCTGAAGTCTGGAAAGTACTTGCAGTTTTTTCTCTCTTTTGCCTAGACTAACTGGCTTTCACAGAGACTAAATAAAGTGGATTTTAATCTACTAGGCTGTGAAAAAAATCAGTCAAATCCTGACAGCATAAACCAAATGAAATAGGGTTTTTTTCCCAAGTATAATGTGGTTTAGAGAAGCAGATGTTACCACCTTCTGGCAGAGAAAAAAGCCACATTTTCAGGCAAAACAGCCCCTTAATACATATTGAAAAGCCTGCACAGTGAAATACTTAGTGCAATCCAGAAAGGTTCAATTTGTGACAGCAAGTAATTGTCTAAAGCTATTCTTTGAGTCCTTGAAGGAAAGAAGATAGCCATTGAAGAACATACCCTTCTATACCCAGCAGGGTCTACAGTGCTACATCCTCATTATGCCAAGCACCACACAGAGTGCAGCTTGTAGAAGACTGAAGATCGTAAGAAGATCCTCTACTGTTACATGTATTCACAAACCCAGAACGGTTGCTCTGTTTTGAGCTGAACCATCTTAATCCAAATTCTACCTGAAGCTGTCCTCATTCAAACTTCCATATCTGACACAACCCAACTCCATTTTCACAGAATTGTTGAGGCAGGAAAGAGGCTCTAGAGATCATCTAGTCCAACACAGTGCCAGTGCTCAGTCACCCACACAGTAAAAAAGTATTTCTTATGGAATTGGATGGAATTTTCTGTGTTTCTGTCTGTGCCCACTGCCTCCTCTCCTGCCACTAGGCACCGCTGAGAAGTTTGGCTCTGTCTTCTTTACTCCCCCCAGCAGACGCAGGAAAGTGAGTCTTCATTTCTGTGAGCATGTGCAGTGATCATCTACGTCCAGAAGATTTGCAAGTGTCCCATTGGGCCAACAGCACACCATGGCTGGATTAGCAAGTACGCTGTGCTACAGCTGACATTCATTGTTTGTCTTTGAGACATTCTGCATAATTTACTTTCCTCCAAAGAGTGGCAGGGAGCAGTTGGAAAGCTCTTCAGCACAACTGACTGGCTCAGCCTCCCTTATACCTGACACACTGCTTCCGTAGCACGAACTACTGTTTCGAGTGAGCCTGAGAACACCCGGCTGCCAGCACGCTTGCTTCACGTGCTTGATCCAGAAGCCAAGAGCATGTCTTGAAATTGCCAACAGCAATTGAAACCACCTTGAACCTTGACACGGGAACCCCCAAGGGCCTGCATTTCAGCCAATAAGTTCCCTGACTGGTATGGCCTTATGCCTACACTATGCTTATTCCCTGTGCTTCAGGCTCAGATACAACACCAGGCTGACAACACTGCAGACAAAGGGCAAAAAGCAGGGTTACTCACATTTGAACACACACTTCCATCACTTCTTCAACCTTAAGAGTACTTGCCAAGTTAATTCTCTTTTCATTTTTATACAAGTCTGCTGATTCACAGAGGTGGAGGAGGAAAGTAAGGAGGGAAACACACAAGTTGCAATACTAAAGAAGAGATCTTAGTGTAAACAGCCCAGCTGGAAAAAGCAAACAACAGAAACCTCATGAAACAGTTTGATCTTAAGTTTCCAGTCAAGCTGTGTGGACCCTCCCACACACAGACAATACTCATCCTCCAAGACTGCTTGCAATCAAGCTGCAACCCACCACATGCCACGAGGTGAGTCCACGCTGCATGACCCATGTGCATAATACTCAACAGCAGTCCTTTTTTCAGTTTATCTGAGAGAAAAAAAAAATCTGTCCTTTCTCCACATACTGATTGTGCTGAGCCAGAGACAAGCAAGGTGGAGCATTTTAGAGTGGCTTCCTGCTGATGAGTTAACATTTCCAAAGTGGGTTCAGGCAGATGCAGCTATAAAAGTACTGTAATTCCAACTCATTGGCCCCTAGTGGAAATGAAGCAATGAATAAGACAGCTGCTTAACAGTGATCCAAGAAAGAAAATTATGATTAACATTTGTCTCAACATCTTCCTTTTTTCTTTATATAAGGCAATGTGTGCTGAATGTAACGTTCAAAGAAAGTGGTTTAGTACTAAATTTTCTTCCTTCTATCTACAAAGCTAAACATCATCTACAGCAAACAAACATGTTTCTGACCTAGTGAAGCATGCAGCTATCCAATGAGTATATTTTTCTCTCCCTTCAGTGGAGCTCTGGTGTCGAAATTATCACACTTCCCTGCATCCACAAGTCCTTTGAACCTTTAACTTCATACGACATCCAAAGTAATTCCTCCATGGTCTAAAACAATTTGGTAAAAGTTGTCATCATTCCTCATCTCCCTCATATAACCCAGTGGTTTGAACAACATGCTATGAAATGGCTACAATAAACCATTGACTCCCTCGGTACGTAACCAGTGGGCTGAGCAAGGAAACCTCCCATTGCTTTAGTGCCAAGGGTCCTGCTTCCTCTGCTGTGTACAGTCACATGTAGCATTTTCTTCAATACATCACTCGTCATCTATACTGGGGCTACAAGTTCTTCAAAGAATCTGCTCTGTCTTTCAGAAGTGGCAATCTCCAAACACTAGCCAGCTAATTGTGCTCCACCACATCCTCCAGCGCGCCCACATTCATATAATGGAGGCATGCTGCTGTGCAGCAGCCGGTGCAGAGAGACACACTCTTTCCGGAGACAGGCTTACTTCAGACTTCTGATTCTTCTGGGATCCTGCCCAAATTCTTCAGCTGTTACAGCTGAGGGAAGAAAGGCTTGGAAATACCACTCTCCAGCCGTAGAAATGGAGGCACAAATTCAGGCAGGTCCCATTCTCTACGCGAAGCAACTCTTTCTTCTAGAGCTAAAAGAATCATTGTTCTGTCAAACAATTACCTCGGAATATTTTCTTAAAGCAGAGGGGCTGCTCTGAGCCCTCTCTGAGACAGGCTGCATGAATCCTGGGCCCATGCTAGATAACCTGAGCTAACACATGCTCACAGCAAAGTTTTTCCACAGCCACAGATTTCTCTTGCAGTCATATAAGCAAAAGTGTGAAGCTACTGTTTGGAAACAGTTTTACTTGCCAAGACAGTTTCAGATATAGACATTTAAAAGGAACATTATTGTATTTTGCAAAGTTTTTAATATTTTATCTCCTGCACTTCTCATGTACTTTTTAAAGCCCTAAATCTATGTGGAAACTAACTTTCTGCATTACTTTATTGTTGCTTACAAAGCTGTTGAATATAGGCACCCCTTCAAGAATTTGAAATAG
This sequence comes from Burhinus bistriatus, assembly GCA_013397275.1. Taxonomy (NCBI): domain Eukaryota; kingdom Metazoa; phylum Chordata; class Aves; order Charadriiformes; family Burhinidae; genus Burhinus; species Burhinus bistriatus. The sequence goes on from VYXH01002752.1 coordinate 51,303, forward strand.
AAGTATCTACATGGCCGTGTCCTTTGTGAAATTCACCACAGCTGCAGGGCACTCAGGGTATACCTGATTCTTCTTCCCCCCCATTGTAACATTTACAGAACTATCAGCAGAGTGGGTAGCTTGCGCAAGGAATAAAGGAGGGAACTTGAGACCTGAAGGCATGTCTCCAGAACAAAGCTGTAAACCATCTGACATCTTTTGTAGATAAGGATCTAAAAGGGCACTTCTAATGACTCAAACCAACAAGATGCAATAGCTCGTAAAAGTTGCAAACTCGGGTGAATCCAGTAAAGAATACCTTATGATTTCAGTAGTTGTGATCTTTTTTAATTATTATTTTAAAAAGCAGGATATGAAAAGACCAGAAAAAACACACTCACACAGTAAGGGTTGGTAAATCACCAAACAAATTAGAAGCAGATCTTGTCTTGAAAATAAAAAGAATTCCTGAAAATAAGGTTTCTCTTCACTATTCATATGGTACCTAGAACGTTGTGTTTATTGCAATGATGCTGAGGGTTGACAGACAGTAAGAGCATCCAAAGGAACTATGCAATTAACTTTAAGGGCCATTTATTTACTCTAAGTTTCAAGAAAAAGCTTTCCTTAGCTTTTTTGTAAAACAGGTAAAAGAACTGGTACCAAAGGCATCATCTAGATCCACACAACCCCCTCACTTAAAATGTCAGTAGATAAAGCGAAGTGGATAGATACAGCTCTTTTAGGTACATTGATTCCCCTCATGTCTGGTCAGGTTGGCAAATAGTGGTTTTGTTAGAGGAAGCTGTGCATTTCCATGTTCTAACCTCTGGCACCCGCAAGTATGCCACTAACACCAGTTATGGTCCTTCCAGACGTGCACTCCCCCCCGATGTATTTACCAGCTGGCCCAGTAGTTCAGCTGCTCCTTCTCTCAACCAGCTTAACATCTGGATTTTGTTTCTTCCAGGCTTCTCCCTTGAATTTTTGAAGCTGACATTTCTTTCTTCCTCTTTAGCAAGAGGCTATCGGGTGGTGTGCAACAGATCCATCAGCAGCCTCTGCCGTCTGACTGTGACCTACAACAGCTGACTAAGACATCTGTATACCTGGGCCTTGTCCCTGTGCCACTCTAGGGAGCTGCTGTCCAGATGCAGCACCCCTTTTGAACATCTAAACCATGCCAAAGCCAATGAGTTCTCCTACAAACTGCTCTTGGCTCTACACCAGATACTGTGATACATGCTCTGAGGTTGAAAAGTCTCAGGAAGGAGCCTTCATGCCGTATTCTACTAATGGAAAAATTGAAATAGAAAAGGGGAAGAAGACGACTGATTTTTAAGAATCCAATGTGACATTCCGCAGCAAAAATAAAACGTCACATGCAATAAATACCCTAGCACTAGTGTGCATTGCACAGGTAAAACAATGCTTGAGTAAGAAGTTCCCAAGTTATTTGTCAGATCAATCACTGCAAGAGGTTTTACTGACCTTTTCATATTGCAAACAATTTTTATTATATTCTCCCACGTCTTCCAACAGCTGTGCTAGCAATGTGCTTGGTCATAGGCTTCAGATTCTCCAATTTCTTTGTATCTGCTATATTTAGATTTGTTGTTCAAACCTCTTGATCTGACTATTGGCATGACTTGTCAATTGTTGGCAGCATATTATTATAACTAATCAGCATCTTACAATTAGAGACAGTGGCTTCTGAATAGAATTAGTTGACTGGAATCTTTTTTGAGCCAGTCAGCAGTAGCCATTAGAAAAAAAGCCTTACCATTTCTAATTTTGTGTTATTGATCCAAAAATGTTAGAGACAAAACACTGCTGGAAAACTTCCTGGAGATTATGTCAATACATGCTGAGTATTAATATAATCATTTTTAAGAAGTCAGATAGAATGATTCATCCCTTTTAACACGTGCCTGGACTTTGGAATTACCTGTTACGGTTTCAGTATCATTATTTACACTAACTGAAAAGCTTACATTTCTCCCAAAAAATCAATTCTAATGTTTAACAGGAAAATTCATCCTGGCCTGAGCAACAGTTCTGTGAGTAGTTTCTTTAAGCGTCCAGATCTATTTGACTTTGCAACCACACAGGCAACTGCATATATGAACCCTGAGATACCTGCATTTTTGGCAAGCTCCCCCAGGCTGCAATTTGTTCTTGATACAGCTTCACAACAGAGATCAGTCACAGCAGTCTGGGCTTTGCTGCCTTGGGACCCTGTGCCCAACATAGCCTGTGAGGAGATTAGAGTGACACACTACACCAGTGGAAGCTGTGGCATTTGGGGAGAGGCAACAGCCTCCGGCTTTGGGCACGCTCCGAACTCAGGTTACCCATGAGCCCTGCCTTCATTTAGAGGCAACATACTGCTCGCTGGCTGCTGAGTGGCATTTTGCTGCTGAGAGGCAGTCTTTCAGCTTCCAAGGTTGTTTATGGGCATGTTTCACCTATGATTTGGCAAAGCAAAATATTATTTGACACACCAAAAATTTGCTAACTCCATGTAGAGGCTGTTTTAAGATACTTTTATATCAGTATAATTTTTCCTTATTTCCATTTCTACCAGGGAATAATTTTTAGCTCAATGAAAAGAAAAATATATCACAGTGCTATCTTTCCAAAATAAGATTCCTGAAATAGGAATTAAACCAGTATCTCTGTGAAGAAATCTTTGTTTGCAAGCCCAGCACACCAAACAGTACCTTCAGAGTGCCAGCGAAGTTTAATCGATGGCATCACCTTGCCTAACAAGGCAGGAAAGCTTCAAAAAAAAACCATAGAAAGTTTGAAATATCTCATCTTTCAACAGTTCGCATTCAACAGTGTTGATTATTAATGCCCTTCTACTCATGTAAGTTTGCTGTTAGCCAGCTTACGTGGTATTAACTTCACCTGCAAGTGTCCCTGGCAGTCTGATACCACAACAACCCATGGCTATCCACAGCATCCACATCAATGTCAGTTGTCAGTCTGCAGATCAGCTTCCCCAGACCAGTGTTCTGAGACCGCGAGTTTTAAATGCCTGCAATGATCAGTCACACTCAAACAACAGCACAGAAGTAACAAGAACATGAAAGCTGTTGCTTTTTCCTTTTTTTTCCCCCCTCCCCTCCCCCCTTCAAACTATCTCATTTAAGATCTTTTTTCACTCTAGTCACAGAATTCAGCAACAGGTTGATGAAAAAAAACTACAGCCCAACCCTTGACCCACCTTGCTGCAAAACACAGGAGTATGGAGTACGGAGTACACCACACTACTCATCAGGACATCTTCCTGGGCAGTTTCATACTGCGATGTCACTTCTGTGCGAAGCTGAACAACTTCCCGTTTTGGGAGACACTATCCTCAGGAACTTACCTATACACTATGGAAAGTTTATCCCTCCTTCCCACATGCTGACTTAGGAAGAGGAAACAAGAGTGGACATGGTTGACATGCAGGGAAAATACATCCTATTGGTCTTAACAAATGGTGGATTCTGGAACAGGCACTTGGGCTGTCAAGATAGTCTTTAAATGAAGAAAGAAAAAAAAGGCCAGAGAGGCAGTAAGTAGACCTATATCAAGTCATAAAGAAGCAGAAAACTAGAAAGCAGGCTCAGAACTTTAGACCAAAAATCATTGTAATCACATCACAGCAGTAAAGCACCAGACAGCAGGATTCACAACAGCAGCATCAATTTTATCCTGAAAGGCTTTCCTGTCACTCAGTTACTACCAGCACCAGCCAAACCCCAAGCCACGATTGCAAGAATGATACCAGGGTGAGTTTTCAAGTGTCAGGCTTGATCTTTGATAGATACTCCTTTCCTGGCATTTCCATGTAACCATCGTAATCACTTTACGAGAATATTGAGGTACATGAATTTAGCAGTGCTTCACTTTTTTGCAGGATCCAACACTTGTAAAATTGCTATTTCCATTCCGAGCCTAAGCCTATCATTCTTCCATGCCATATTTTCTGCTTGCTTTACTTATTGGTTCCAAATTTAAGAGGCCAAAGGTGGTGGGAGGAAGTAAGACCGCCTCTTCCAAAATGCCCTCTTTCCAAGGAAGAGCAAGCTGCTTGGATATGGACAGTCTGAGCAGTTGCTCAGAATAAACAAAGACAACTTCCTTGAATGCATGACAGCACAGGATTTCAAATGAGCACGTCAGTGCTGGAAGTGAATAAATAATTCAATAGGAGGGAAGACAAGTGTGCCATTCAGCTAAGATTTATTTTATTATGAAATCAAAAGGCTCACTGGAGATTATGGGAAAACTTTTTGGAGGACAGCTATGCTAGCAGCCAATGATTTGTGCAAGGACTGCCTTGGTTAACTTGTATTTTAGTGCTGTTGACAAAAAAGCAGATGTTTATATGCACAGCTGCATGTCCTAAAATGCTGCACTGTTGCTGTGAGCACCACCCATGGGGTCCCCCATGTTCTGTACAACAGCAATCACATACTGGGTTCCCTTGAGTTCAGTGGAGATCATTCTGCTAAGCTTTGGGAGAGATAATAACCGTTACATGTTCAAGTCTAAACAAATCAAGTTAATAGATTTATTTCCTTGGCGGGGAAGGATATTTTAAATCAAACTCATACAGGTAGCAGGCTTATGTTCAAACCCAATGTTGTGCAGAAGAATACATCATTGGTGACACTATTGTCCTCTAAAGGGCTTTTCTGTAACTTCCAGTGAGCTTTTAACAGCTTCTTCATGGGGAATAAATCTCAGCCACCGACACATGCTTAGCTTTTCTGCCACTGAACCCCTGTGAGGAAATGAACCAGAACTTCTGAAAGAACTTCAGAACTGCCCATGGAAACTTGCCTTTTCTCCCCATTTCATCATCTTGTTTCCACCTGTCTGCGTGTTGTGCAGTCTCTTCTGATGGCACTTAGTACAAGGCCTTGCATTTCCTGGTCAGATTCTCCTCTTGGGTACAGCAACACAAATCCAAACAAACTACTATATCAACGAAGTTTGTTCACTTTGAGAGGTGGATCCACTTTTAGCCCTCTAAAGAATTGCCAAAGTATGGAGTACTTTCAAATTCTAGCAGAGGTAGAGATAAATTCCTGAAAGCTTAACTAGATTAACTAACTAGATTAACTCTATAGATATTTATTGCTCAAGCCCATACTCCACCTCTTTCTTTCAGTAATTACTGATCTCCCTAGAAGGAAGATTTCGCGGGCCAGTCATTCCAATGAGGGGTAATTAATTTGTGTCTGGTCTTTGTCAAGAAGCAGCAATGAAGTCTCTGCATTTATCCAACTGAAATGATTCTGCTAAGCGTATATTTTAATTTTCAGGTGAACACAAGGTGTCAAGTTTCAGTGGCTAGAGATTTCAGACTGAACATGCCTAATCCAGCCAAAAAGGAGGCTACTGCCACATGGGCGGTCCGTCTCCCCCACTATACCCATTCCTACTTCAATACTCCCACTGTTTCCCATTGACTGGATTGACCAACCAGGTAGCTGCAGTACAAATCTTTCATCCAGCCAAAAGATTACACCCCCCAAAACTAAGGACAATTAGATTGGAGTTGACGCATCTGTCAGTTTCCTGACAGCAGGATGAGACGAACCTTTGGATTTGATACATGGTGGAAGCAAGCAGCTGGGAGACTGGTGCAGTCTCTTTCAAAAATCAGCCACTATACAGTTGAGTTAAAGCTATGGTTTCATATTGTGCTAAGTCACCAAACGGAGAGAAAGGGGAAGAGGTTTACAGCTTATTGTGGCGAGGAATTGAGGTCTGGCTGGAGGATTAGTGAAACTATAGCCTGATCAAGAAGTTTGCTTGTTTTTTCTTGCTAGGACAGAGGAAGTGGTCAGGAGGAGGTAGAGCAGGAGGATGAAAGAATCTATAACAAGCTGGGTAGTTACTAGAAGAGATGAACTTGTTAGCTTTAATTTTGGTCTAAGCCATTTACATGAAGTAAAAACATTGGAGAATACACCTAAGTCCTGAGTATTCCCATGGAGCTGATCACAATTGCACTTGACATATGAGAAATTCCATATTAGAAAAAGCATCATTTTTAAAAATGAAAAAATAGCAACTTCTGTATCCCACAGTCAAATGAGATGAGGGTACCTTATAAATATGCAGAATTTGGAAAGGGGATAAATGTATTAACGGATGAGCATCAGAACTCAGAAACCCCCACTTCATCACAAAGACCTCAGTGCTTCACATGCAAACTTATTCCCACAACCACCTGAGTATCTGTCTCCTCTCTATTGAAGAAGCTTTTTTGCTTTTCATGAAAAGGGGTGAGAAAAAGTCAATTATACTTGAATTAAAGATGTTACTTGACTATGAAAATTGTGCTAAGAACCAAAATAAATCATCTGTTAACACGGGGGGGAAAAAACAACCTCTTTACCTGAACATCTTTATGACTCCACCTGTTCCTGTGAAGAACTTCTTTCTGCTAATACAAACTACCCCAGGACCCTCTTCACGTTTTCCTGCCTGCCTGAACAAATCTACTCTGTGCAGAGAACAATCTTTTAAGAGCATATATGATGCAAGGCCAGATTTAAACATACTTACTGGAGGACTTTCAGGTCCCATGGAAGACTTTTGTGAGCCTGCTAGCTGCCTGGACTGCTCTGAGACATGGTATGACACAGGATAGGAGAGGGAAGGTCTCCAGGAGATCTCTCTGGTGTAAAGTGAGATGGTGATGAACTTGTTTTAACCTCAGGAAGTCACAGTAGTACAAACCTCTCAGTCTTGTTGGGCAAGACAACAGCAGGGTGTCGTGGATGAAATATTTGACACCGTCATGATTTAGCAACAATTCAAGATTTATTAATGGTTTGAGGTAGATCAAAATGTTGAATTTTAGCAGCACTTAATCATTAACCAATTTAAGGACTAACAAACTGATTCAGTAGAATATGTTACAATTAAAACAGTGACTTAATTAGAGATTCAAAAATGACAAGATTCACACTAATTTACTACAAGGCATCCTAAAACAAAATATATGTATGTACATATATATAAACACAAAACATACACCCTCAACGGAAGAAGTCACACACACGCCACCTGAGTCTTTAACTGGTAGGACCAAAGTCCCTTCGCAGTGGGTGACTCCAGTGAGCCAATAGGTGCTCCTTTTGACTCCACACATAGAGAAATATTTGGATGCAGTGAAATACAGACACCCACACTAGTGAGGGCAAATGTGCATATTCAAACACATAGATAGGTGGATGACAGAGGCTAGCCTATAGTTAAAATTTCTTTCTTCTCGAGTTTAGAGTAAATACAATGAATTAGCATTCCTCAACGGGCAATAATTGAGCCTCGAGAAGTTTGACTTCTCCCTGTCCTTTCATTATGCCTGAGGAGCATCCCAACTCAGGGGAGATGCTGGTCACAGCCTGCTGCAATCCAGAAGAGCTCAAAGGGTCTCACTTAGGGTTGTTATTTATAGGATCCAAGATAATTGACTTCCATCAGGTACTTTTCCATTCTGGCCCAGCTCAGACAATGAAATATATTGGTACTTTCCACCAGTTGTGCAAGCCCAGAACTTGCCCTTTAGGCCATGATCCAGGTATGGGTGTACTAGGCTGTCAGGGGGTAATTGATTGCCATTACAGTTCCCAAGCGATAGGAGACATGGGAGCCAGGTGTGTTAAGGGGGTGGCATAACCTTCTGGTTCTTTGCCTTTTGTGATTCATGCCTGACTTATGTTAGGTTGGTATGTGGCCCAGGTGGGGGCAAATTGTACCAAGCACCAAGCAGCCCAGAAGGGGGGGGAAGGTTGCACCACCACACAGGGACTGCAATCTCCCTTTGTTTCTGTATTATCATGCGGCATTGCAGGACTTTTGGGGCAAGGTTGTGTTCAGCATTTCTATTGATGTTCTCTATAAGGAGATCACCTAGGGCAGCTAATTCCTAGCTTTGAATCCAACAGAGCTATTTGGCAACACAAAGGCTATATTCACCTCTAGGTACATGTTTTCCAACACCACCTTAGACAGAACTCTGATTTATTTATTTCATGGTCAATAGAAACACCCGACCCTACCAATACAGTTTACCACAGGTGCAACTTTAATATTCTTATTTCCTTGTAACTATTAATTTTCATTTCTATGCTAATTTGACTTTTCACTGTTCTTTAACCACAAGCAGCAGTCTCTTAGAGATTGCTTGGGCTGCTATTTACTCATCTGTATTCAAGTGTTGTCTGTGACCAAAATACCCCCAAAGTGTTTCCATGACTCCACTAGTTTTTCACTCATTCCCAAGCATCATCCTTTCCAGTGTTGTACCAGGAATGGATACTCTAATATCCGAGCTCATTGCTATAGAAGACCAGGACCAGGAACCCTGTGTAAATGAACTCCCTTTGGCAGGGTTCCCTTCAGCATTGCTGCAACAACTGGGCAAAAAAAGCCAGACAACTATGAGAAAGCGGCATCTGCCTTTCTTTTTTTCAATGTCAAGGCAATTTACTGAAGATGACCTACAAATAGGAAGGTCTGCTGCTCTGCAAATGCCAGCTCTCCTCACATGCCCCCTTAGCTCTACTACACTACAAATCCGCCAGTTTTTCAAACACTGGTATGACGGGCAGTCTTGACAAAGTAGCATTTGCCTCACCAGTTTGAACTGCTGGCTGATCCCGCCCAGTAACTTCGCTGCAGGAACAGCCAGGTCTTCCTGCCGCAGATCCGTGCAGAAGCACAATGTGTTTGCCCGTGAAGTCAGTCAATCTGCATGCCCTCAAGTCCTGGGCTCACAACAGCAGTCTAGCAGTGTCCACACACAGCAGATTTGCCCTCCCTGTTGAATAAACTTCCCAAAAATCAAGAGTCTAATCAAGGCACCTGACAGCGACGTTAGTCAGGAGAACATCCCCTCCCCGAGATCCAAGTTCTGCCCACAGCATCCTTCTCCATAGCAAACACCGCCCCACCGCACCCAGCTTTCCTCCCTTGCCCACCCTGCTGCACCCCTCCTTGCCCAGCCGGGCACCCCCCCGCTTGCAACAGGGGGGCAGGAAACACAGCCAAGGCCCCTCATTAGTGCTCTGCTTTCCTCCTGAGAGCCAGAGAGCCAAGGCAGGTCAGCCCTGCTTGTGACGGCACACGCAGCTGGAGACCAGACAGATCTCATTAGGCATGTACAAATCCGTCTTTAGAATTGAAAATGAAGCTCAAACACTGAAGTGGCTGCAGAAATGCATCTTTGGCCAGTCTGGTTAAATTTCCAGTTTACCCAGCACTTGGAAAAGCCTTACAAGTGTCCCACTCAACAGGCCATGGCACTGTGAAGGATTTCTTGCAGGCCTTCTGATTAGTTGAAGTTTTCTTTATTATTCAGTAATGGGTCTGGACGCTTGTTTTCCAGATTCTTCCATGCTGCTGATCCAGGCTCCACTGTAACTGCGGGTTGACATTTCTTATTGAGATGCAGGAGTAGAGATGCAGGGATATAACCAGGCCTGGACAAGCATGATGTGTGACACTTTAGATTTATATTCAGAAAGGACACATCCCTGCACCCTTCTAAAAAAGCCGAGGTTCTTTGCTTCAAAGGCATTTCTGAACACCAGGTCAGAAATGCTCTCTGCCCTTTTCTGCACTGCCTGATGAGCTTACATCTTCTGAGCTGCACAGAGTACGCCATAAAGGGCATCCCAGCTCCCTTCTGACAAACCAGCCACACGCTGTTTATGGCATCTCCCCTTTCCCTCTTCCCTCGGCCATTGCAGAGCAAGGCAGGTTGCCTCCTATGCCTAATTTCTATCCTTAACAACTAAAAATTCATTTTCAAATGGCAAACAACTTGATCTTTTACCTCTTTCTCCAGCCTTTTGAGATTTTTGCTGTGCCCTTGATATGAGACTCATCAGTGTCTTCATGCTAACATTACTCAAAATCCTTAGAATTCACACTTTATATGCAGTTCCCCAGACTAATTTAACTTCTTTATGCATTTTGTGAACTATTTATTTTTCATCACTTCTAGTAAAGTAATACTTCTATTTAAACGTTACATGCTGCTCCTTAATAATGATCTTCAGAAAGCAGCTTAGGACAGGAAGGCAGGACTAAGGATTTTCCTAGCCAAAACGGAATAGGGTGAACAAGAAAAAAGAGGGAGAACAGTTACATAGAAATCCCATGGCAACCAGCAAGTTCCTTTCAGCAGAGTATCATGTTTAGACCAGTAATAAAATGGCAAACAACAAAAAACATTTTTATATATCTTCAGTTGACAAGTTTGTGCATGTTTCTGGGCATAAAAGGACCTTTTGTCCACTTTCCTATGCCCACATCCGTACAAAAGGTGGCAGAAATCGGATGTGTCTGTTCCCTCATGACGAGCTGAGTATCCACACCCTTGGTTATGCATCCATCACTGCCTAAACTTTCATGTGTCACAGTTGATCAGCCAGCACTACATTATATTGAAGGAAATACTGCTTCCCTGAAAATGGCTATTTGAATTTAATGGTAACTGTTTTATATCCCAGGGGTATTATCACTACTGCAGTCAGATTTCTACAATTAATTAGTTCATTGTCTGCCCTTGATGATTACGTGGCACTTCTCCATGGCAACATTGATTTGTGGAGTTTAGTTCCAGAAAGACAAAAAACCCACAAACCCTCAGATTTCAACGTATCTGGCAACAGCGTCAGCGAGAGCGCTCAGGCTGCAAATCCTACGAGACAGTAGCTGTTTGCCTAACTTCTGCTGCGCTTCAGCGGTTGGCAGGTTGAGCATTGACCAGTGCTTAGCTGGCCCTCTGCTACGGGGCTTGCAGCTGATGAGTCACATGTTGACTCATTGTTTCAGGCATGCTAGAAACCAGCCAAAAGCAATGGCACAGGCTTTCCAACTTTTCAGGTTCCATCCTTATCTAAACAGACCTGGGCTACTGGGGAGGTGCCATGTATTTCTCATCACAGTACAGCAGGATTTGTTTTAAGTTTTCCCCATCGCCTGGCTTGATCATGCCTCTGACACCTACTACTTTGTAGTAATAATAGGAAATAGCACCTAAGCTTTAGGCCATTTTCTGTGTTGGAAGATCCTAAGACATACCGTATATTTGGTGAAGCACAGTCAAGACATCTAATAACTTGTCCAGCAGTGAAATACTGATGCCGCGGAGTTGCAGAGCGATACATGCTTGGCAGTAGATGAAGCCACCACAAAGGACTAAATTGACATAGCAAAATCAGACAGAATTATCATGACTATACCTGGGCTGGTAAGAGTTATCAATGTTGAAAAAGTTGTAAGTTGCCAGTATTTTCTCATTCTTCAATAAGTCAGGGAACTATAGCTATTTTGTAAGCAGACACCAAACCTTCAGTGAATTAATAAGTAAAATGAGAATACTTACTGGGGAGTCCAAAAAGCCAACCCCAAACCTTCAGCTTCAAATACTTTTTCCCTTCATTGTACAGGGGTGTTTCAACACGGAGATTAGTAACGCCTACTCAGTCTGTTCTAGTCTGGCCCTCAACATCCCTTATAGAAGTTTTTCTGTTTTGAAAAATTAACTGGAGCAGGGACAGAAACCTTGCTTTCTGCCCACCAGATAACTTAACAAGGATGGCAGATTCTTTCTCCTGTCTAGCAAACACCGCATTATTTGTATAAAACAACACATCTCCACCAGGAGAAACCTTCCTGTTTCAGAGTGGTCCTTGGCATTGTGGCTCCTCTCCTGCCCCTGGGCAAGGGCAGCCACAGAAACCCTACAGACCCTCGCAGCACAGGTTAACACCTGGCTCTTCTCTGGGTGTACCTCTACTGGGCAAAATGCTGGGGGAGAAGCAGACTTGGTCCCCCTGTGCACTGCTAACAGCGTGTCGTGGTTTGGACTGGATTGGCCCAATCTGGTGGAACGACAGATGCTCGCTCTCTCCTGCTCCACATCCAAAGGGAGGCAGGAGAGAGAGAAAAAAAGAGACGTAAGTTTAGAAGGAACTAAACTACTTTAATGAAATATTAATAATAAAATAATAAAAAGAAAATAATGAAATACACACAAAACCATATCAAGCTCCCCAGCAGGTACTGGGGAAGTCCCAGACTGGACTCAGGGACGGACAGAAACTGGATTCCAGATCTGGATTCAGGATCGGGATCAAAGGCAGGTGAACAGACAGAGTCCTCCTCAGACACCGGCCATTGAAGAAAGAGAGCTGACCCTTTGATCCCTCAGCTTTTATACTGAGCATGAGGCAGATGGGATGGAATACCCTGTTGGTCAGGTTTGGGTCACCTGTCCTGTCCACTCCTCCCCACATCTGTGACCCCTCTACGCTCTTCCACTTCTGACTCTCCAAGGGGGCAAATAACAAAGTTGTCTGCCCTTGGGTGTTATAGCAATAAGTACAAGCAAGAGCCTCTCTGCATCCCATTCCTTGGCATCAACTATAAACCTCAGTCTTACCACTCTGAGTGAACAGTTTCTGCACAACGTGCTGTTAATTTCAGCAGTTAGAAGAGGCCTAGCTAAAAAGTAGTTGCTGAACAAAATTGGTCCCATTTTACCTTAAACCAGGACACAGCGGAGCTGTCTAAACGAGTTACAGTAAAGCAATAGGGTTTCAGTTTCTGCTGCATGCTGTTGAAGTAAAGTCTCATCCAAAGACATCATCGCTGTTACAACTACCAGCTTCCCAGCCCTGTTGTTGGTGAACACAAAGGTATCTATTTCAGATGCAAAAATCATCAGGCTTTAAAAGCAGTGCAAATCATTAACTAACCCCTAGACAGCAGGTCCCTTGCACAGACCACAGAAGAATGTCCGGTGGGAGCAAACAGGCAATCACAGTTCCAGCAATGCCTGACTTACGGTGCTCTGTTCAGCCAGCAGCTTACCAGCCAGTGACACTAGCCGTGCCCAAAGAGTTCACAGTACTAATCGGCAGGATTTCAAGTGCACTAGAAGCCTGCTCTACAGGACTTCCTGGCCACTCTGATGGAATTAATTTCATCCTAATACCTCAGTGTTCATATTATGTATCCTCCTCCTACAAAAATAGCATTTCAAATAATTAAAGCCAGGTTAATTACTCTGCCAGCCACTGGGAACACTTACAATGCCACCACATGTGGCAAAGGAACCACACGCAGCTAAGGAACTCCATGCTGTTTCCCATGTGGCTGGATGGGAAAAAACCAAAACTACCTCTTCTACATTGTAATAAATAAGACTACTAACTAAACCATGGATGTTACGTGTGAGGTTTGATGGGGTGTTTGGTATGAGATTTGAAAGCCTAAGTAACAGGTGTTCACAGCAAAGCAGGACAGAGGAAGGCTCAGGAATTATTTGTCTCTTACGTGGTTACATCCAAGTTTGGCATTGCTGACAGAGTGCTCGATTTTAACCCAGCCCGGTGAAGGGCAAGGAAGAAATACAGCTGCTGTGTACAGATGCACTAAGAGGTGACATCCATGACACCAGAAAGGAAAAATTCAAACTAAAGACAATTCATCTTAAGAGTAAATAGTATGGATGTACAAAATATACCTGTAGGCTGGAAATTAGGAGGTCCCTAGCCAGCAGAGCTATCAGGTGTTTAGTCTTTCGCAAAACAACAGCTTTACAGATGAAACAACACCAGTATCTGAAAGTGCACGTAAGAGCAACTAGATGTGACAGCGGGGAAGTTTACGTTCACGGCCTGAGATACCCTTCCAGTCTTACATTCAAGTTCTTAACTGCTCTGTATGTCCCAGCAGATTGCACTGGGACATTTTTCACATACCCACCTCCCTCCAGTCACCAACATCTCAGAGCTCAAGCGCTTGTAAAAACAGGGTGATGTTTTGCCTTCTAGGCTTTTGATCTACCCATCATCTAAGATGGGAAGATAAAAGCATTTCAGCTCTCTGGGAAGTGTGGCTACTACTTAGGTTTTCTACAGATAAAATATCTGGGACCACACAAAAAATTCAAGTATGCACTTTGTAAAGACTTCAGAGATACATAGTGTAAGATCTGTTAAACCTAAAGTAACAAGTAGCCCGTGTTCTCTCTGATTTCATGGATAGCTTGGGTAGTTCAGCAGACATGCTTTAATTTGCTGCTGTCAATTCAGACAGCGTTATTTCCCCAGGTTCATAAATGGTACGTGAGTTTCCAACAGAAGTCTGTTTGGACATTATGATGTTTAACTAGCAATATAAAACTAATCCTTGTCACCCTTTCACTGTTCATCACATCATTTACAAGCTTGTTTGCACTGTCAGTTTAAGGCAGCCTTAGTAAAGTCTGAGAACAACCAGCTTCCACTGTCAGCATTACAAATGAGACAAAAGTGTCTGCTTCAGACTGAGTCACTAACCCTAAGTAGCAAACAGCACTTTTGAACTTTCTCTTTTCTTGCTGCTCAAGACAGCAGAAGATCAAATCTTGTGTTTTCAGAAACTACAGAGTGGATCAACAGTTAAGAGAAGAATGAAAAGCACAGTTTAAAATTACACAGTTCTGAAGTGGACCATGTCTCCCCCTTGACTTAACAATTCCTGAAGCAAAATAATTCACTATTTGTTATCGAATACCACCATGCTGCTGTCTGGCATTGTTTTCAGGGAGTAGGGTATGGCGGGGTGTGTATGCAGCACATTGCTTTTTTTTTTTTTTTTCATTTAAATTAGACTTAGCACATATAAAGAGGTACATCAGTTCTTATTCTGACAAACAGCAAGCCAAGTCCTTTTTAACTCATAATCCTTGACCCTCAACATTATTTCCTTTTCCATAAACCCTGAATCTGGCTGCTCCAGTGATTTGGAGAGCAAAATCCACCTATGTCTTAACCTAAACCAGGTAACATTCAAGTTCTGCCAATAGGGAAGGAAGCTTGCAGGATAGCAGATGGACTTCACTGTGCCAGGCTGCTTTGCCTTTCAAATACCTCCCCCTTCCAGATCCAAACACAACAATAATCATGCAGATTCCAGTATAGCAGTGTGAAAAACCATTTTATTGTGCAAAGAGTTTTATATGCCTACCAAGTTAGGGACAGCTTCCTGAAAACTGGGAAAAGTTGCATAAAAAGTCTTAATTGCAAATTAATTACCCAATAAAAACCTGTGATAAAGACCAGTTAGAGTAATAGATCAATTATCTTTACTGAACATTATCTGTTATGAAGCTACATGTTACAATAAGCCACCCTATGTGATGACTTGCTCAAGTGATTCTGTCCTTACAACAAAATTTATGAAGAAACTGGAGGAATAAAGTGTGACAGCATCGTTGCTCCCTTTTCTACCCACAAATAATTAGTTGTTTGCATTTCATTTTTTTAAATACAGCAGTTTAGCCGGAGCAGGTCTCTGGAGATGACCATGTAGTATTAAAGGCACTATTAAGAGACTGAGCTCATCGTAAGCTGCACCTACCACAACTCTCTGGTTTGTAGATAACCTTTGATTCATCACCATGGCAGCAAAGAGTGAACCATGCCCCTGCAGTGTAAACCACAAACCCACAGTGTGACCAAACACACAAAGCAAATCTTCACCTTACAAGAAAGTCAACATTTTTATCAAGGTCAAAGTTTAGGGACCACTACCCATCATAACTATACCCGCAGTATAGATATGTATTAAACCATATTCAATGCCTCAGTTACAGAAGCTTAACTTGATCCCTATGTGTAAAAAACACAGGAACTGAGAAAGCAGAGAGCAAGTGTTGGCCTCTGCAGAGAAGTATCCGGCGGCCCTGGTGAATAACAACTTAGAATCACAGAATGGTTTGGGTTGGAAGGGACCTTAAAGATCATCTAGTTCCAACCCCCCTGCCCTGGGCAGGGACACCTCTCACTAGACCTGGTTGCTCAAAGCCCCATCCAACCTGGCCTTGAACATTTTAAGGGATGGGGTCTCCACAACAGCAGCATGCCCTTGCAGCAATGAAGGCCAGCTGCCTACCAGGCTGTATTAGTAAGAGTGTAGTCAGCAGGCCAAGGGAAATGACTGCTTCCCTCTCTGGATTTGTGAAGCCCCACGTGGACTATTCTGTCTAGTCCTGGCCCTCCCAACAGAAGACAGCAGTTGCCAAGAGTCTTGTAGTGACTAGGGCTGGCAGAAAATTCCAGACTGCCAAGACGAAGCAAGTACACAGTTGAAGCTAAAGCAGGACACTTCTTTTCCAGAAAACCTTCTCTCCATCTGTAAATTCAGTTCATCAATTCAGTCTCCAGAAGCTATTCTAGAACCATATGTAATTCTATCTGAGAAGAGCATCCAACCAGTTTTTCCTGTGTTCATCAAGCTGATCTTCATTCTTTTTAAAGCAATTCCTTAAGTATTCATGGCATTTTTAGTCACTTGGGACAGCAGGCAACCACAAAAGAAGTAGTCCTTTAATTACATTCACACCCCATATGGTTAGCTTCAAAGGCACAGGAGTAGATTCAGGACTGACAGATAGCCCATCTCAGTGTGCAGCAGGGACATGTGGGATGAACAATACGCATTCAGTATGGCACACACTGGTGACATACTAACCAAACCCACCTGCTATCCTCCTATCAGCTTCATACAGACACACTTATCGGGCTGTCTCACAGCTACTATACCTGTGACAGACTACGCCACACGGATGGAGCATGTTTCAATGCACAAAGAGTCTGTTGCAATACCATTTTCAGCTGCTGCAAGGTGTCCCATCCTGATGCAAAAGGCTCATTTTCTTTCCTCGGTTCACCCTTGCATCCTAAGATGCACTCACACAAACAAATGAAGAGAAGCGGCGTTATTGACAAATGTATAACTAAACAGAGATCTGTTTTCTGGCTAGACTCTTTCATTTATCAGCAGAAAATCCAACGAAACAAATTCAGAAAAATTTCTGACTTATTAGGAAATACCACAGCTGAATACATTTCTGAGACACAGCTATTCAAGACAGAAACACGAGCGAGGAAGAATACTGATGAACAACACAAATTTGAAGCAGTACAGAAATAAAACTCAAACTTATTCCCCTTCCAGGACATTTCCCCCCCCCCCCTTGTAAT